>CANSZD010003138.1:32500-148071 GCA_947648045.1 Beta corolliflora | reverse complement strand
TCTCTTTTTTTATCTGCACTTACAACTTTGAGGCCAATGTAAAATAAGTGTGGGGGAGTAGCTCCTATTTATTTTCAATTACCTTCTTTATATTTGGATATCTTTGGAAGATAGAAATCTTTGCTCACGTTTGACAATATTAGTTGGGATTATCTTGGTTATGCGGTTTATGTGGAAATTATATACATGATTTACAGGGTTATTATAAATTGGATTAATCTTTCAATGCAAGTCTTGCTGAAATTTACTGCAAAAATAGATCTCGTTTATTACTTGGTCTAAAGCGTAATTTAACATGTATTTATGGTCGCCGTTTACCTTGTCTTTTGTTCTAATGTTACAAGCAATTTCATTATACTTTACCCATTAGAATTATGAGTGCAAATAGGCATAGCCACCTCTCCACATTTTTTTATGGACTAACTAGTAAGATAATCGACGTTAATTCCCCCAACTTAACAATAAAAATCTTAAATTCGTTTTCTTAAACTATCGATCTAAGGAAAAAAAAGTTTTTTTTTGAACTTATGAACCTCAAGACTTTATCTCTAGCAACTCCTAAATATACCTTAATAATGCTATGCCTAGGATGTAATCTAGCACACTATCTTTATTGGCTTAGATGCGGGGTATGGAGGAAAGACTTTTATACTTTAATCTACTTAATTAGTACCTCTTACTTTCCTTGGTGACTTTTTCACTGCTCTTGGTTACTGGAGAATTACTTGACTTTGTTAAAGAAATGAGAGAACAATGGTTTAAAAAAAAAAGTGGATTAGTAATCCCAAAAGGTGAGATGTTGAACCATTGAAAAACAGATATTAATCAGCTCTTGAAATAAAAGAACTTGGAATAGCAAATTAAAAAGCCTAAAAAGTAAAGCAAAAAGTAAAGTATCGAGTACTCCTTTGAGACCAATGAGTGGCAAGTGCAATGTCATATGAAAAAGAACGATCCTTGTATGGGTACTAAGTGCTAATGTACAGGAAAGTAAGGGAAATCAACTGGAACAATGATACTGGAGAAGCGTTGGAGCAAGAAGACCAAAGCAATGATTTTTGTTTCTAGTTCCAATGTAAAGGAACGAGTAAGAATTGGTAAGGAACGAGTAAGAATTGGTAAGGAACCGTGGCAATTTAAAATGAGAATGAGTGTATGTTCCTTTGTAAGGAACGAGACAAAGTGTCACTTGTTATATTGAGTTAAAGGAACTAACTATTTTAAAGGAACTAGACATATGTGAATAAGTATAACAGTTAAATAATGACGCTTGAGTATTTTATGCCTATATTCTAGGAAACCGTTTTTATTTAGTAAAATTCTGATTTTTAAGGAAAAATATTTTTAAGGAAACGATTTTATTTTTATTAGATAATTAAAATCCTTTTTCGGTTTTAATGAAGATATTTTTAAAGATAATATTCTATAAAAGGATTTAAATTCGGTTTTATTAATTAAAATATGTTTTAATTAAATCAGATTTTTTGGTTACAGCTTAAGTGGTTACTAAATTAAGAAAGCATTATTAATGCTAACACACGTTTGTATTAGATCATGGAGATCATGAGTGTCAAAAGGAACGTGTTGCTCTAGTTCGAGGAACATCATGGGAAAATGATTTTCCACAAACACATGATTTAATCCCACGTTCTAAGTAATCACCGCTATAAATACTTATGTCTAATTAAGTTCCAATTTGTGTCCGACCAAGTGAATTAGTGAGTTTAACTAAGTAAAGTGTCATCGGTGCCTTCATTCTCTCTCATAAGAGCCCTTTGTTCTTTTCCTTCGTACTCTAGCTCCACTAAATTTATTGATCATTGTATTTTGGTTTTGGGGTAAGGAGATTTGGAGTGAATTCCTGTAAGAGAGAAAGCTTTAAGTGAAGCGAGTTAAAGTGAGAAAACTTCAAGTGAAGTTGAGAGGAACCGCTATTAAGGGAACAGCTTGTTCAGAACTTGAGTTTAGGAACTCAATGTGTGGCCGTGAGTAGAATTAGGTTGTAACAAAGTTGTTTATTCTTGCTGGACCCAAGAAGTTTTTCCCTCGTAAAAATCCATTGTGTTCCTTTTGCTTGTTTCTTTGTTCAAGTTTTATAATTCCGCAAAAAGTTACATTTTTTTCTATGCATACAATTCACCCCCCCTCTTGTAGTGTTCCCGGTGAAATAAAAGTTGGTATCGGAGCCGTAATCGACGAAAAAATAGGAAACCCTATTGAGATAAAGATCCAAGGAACAATGAACACCACCGAGAAACTCGAGGAAGGTTACTCTACGCATAGGCCTCCTATGTTCAATGGGAAGTTCTATTCCTTACTGGAAGAACATAATGGAGATTTTCATCAAGGCCGAAAACTACTGGGTATGGACAATCATTGAAGTTGGTGATTTTGACGTCACAACTACTAATGACAAAAATGAGGTAATTCCTAAACCCTTCTCTCGAATATGACAAAGCCGACTTTGAAAAAATGGAAGTGAATGCTATGGTCATTAAACTTTTGCATTGTGGATTTGGACCCCATGAACACAATAGAATCATGGGATGCAAATCCCCAAAAGCAAATATGGCATTTACTTGGAAGTAATCCATGAAGGAACTAATGAAGTCAAGAGATCTAAAATTGATTTACTAATGAATCAATATGAACTTTTCTCCATGAAGGCTAAGAAAAGCATACAAGAGATGTTTACTCATTTTACTAATATTATTAATGAGTTAGCTTCTCTTGGAAAGTTTATTTCATCAGAAGAACAGGTTCGAAAAGTTCTTAGGAGTCTTCCTAAGGATAGATGGATGGCTAAGGTCACCGTTGCAAGAAACAAAAGACTTCACTAAGTTCAACTTGGAACACCTTAATACTGAGTATGGTGAAAGCTCTAAGTCAAAGTCCATTGCCCTAAAAGCAGATGATGAAGCTGACTCGACTCGAAGAAGATGAAATAGCTCTCATGGTCCGAAAATTTCGAAAACCAGATAGGAACAGGAAGAATGGGAACTTCAAGGTAAAGCTAAAAAATTCTAGCAAAGCCGATTGTCATAAATGTGGTAGTACGATCACTTCATCAAGGAATGTCCACTTTGGGAAAACGACAAAACCAAAGAAAGGAACAAGGAACGTTTCGCTGAAAGGAACATGGAAACTAAAGCACCTTTCTCTAAAGCGAACGTTCGAAAAGTTATGATAGCAGCTTGGGGAGATTCAGAGACTGAAGAGGAAGAGGAACAACAAACTGAAGAAACTGCAAATCCTTGCCTCATGGCAAACACTGACGTAAAGGAAGATGAAGTAAATGTTGAGGTAAGCCAACATATACTTGAATCGACTTAGATGGAAAAACTAGGGCCGAAATTTATGATCTTCTTTATGATGCAATTCTTGAATGTAGAGATGAACGTGAAAAACGTGAACAAACTAAACAAGCTGTTAAAGTTTGTAAAGAACATATAGAATGGCTTAAGAAAATGATAACGGATGTTGAAAGTAGGTTTTTTGATTTATTTGATACAAACTTAAAAGTCAAGGAATTATATGAGAGTGTGAAGAAAGAAACTAATCTAATCAATTTAGAAATTTCACACCTAAAGGAATTTGTCCCAGTTCTAAGTTCCTTTGATATAAGATCAACTCCATTGAAAGGTTACAAATTTGAGATCGAAAATTTGAATAAAGAAAAATTGTCTTAAAGTAACAGTCCGTAATCTCAAGAAGGAACTTGTTGTTGCAAGGAACAGAGGCAAAGTGATGGTTGTTCCTAAGTGGATTGAGAGACCACGGACTAAAAGAAAATAAGGTATTGGTTTTGAAAACCACAAGAAAAGGAACAAGCCTAAGAAATATGTTGACCTACCTAAGTGACAAAATTTGCATGTATTGTGGAAAGATAGGTCATTACATAACTCAATGTCAAATGAGAACATGAATGATTGGCAAAAATGTGAAATTAAGCAACATGAAATGGGTTGCTAAAACAAATGCTAGTCAAGAACAGGAACCCACGAAAGAAGGGGTTCCTAACTTCCTATAACTAACAACTAGTTGATTTTTGCAGGTTGAAGTGAGGGGGAACAACACTTAGTATCTTGATAGTGGTTGTTCTAAGCATATGACAGGAGACAAATCTAAGTTTCTCTCACTCTCAACCTATAAAGGTGGAAGTGTGACATTTGGTGACAATAAGAAAGGTAACATAGTTGCCATGGGTAAGGTTGGTAAGTCACCATCATATTCCATTGATAATGTTTTTCTAGTAGAAGGTTTAAAGCATAATCTCTTAAGTATTTCCCAATTATGTGACAAGGGAAATGTAGTTAAATTTAATAGTGAAAAATACTTAATCATTAACATTAACTCTAAGAATGTCATCTTGGAAGGAACAAGGAAATGGAACACATATATTGTGGATCTTGATCTTATTCCTAAAATCAATTTGACATGTCTTAGTGTTATTGAAGATGATCCTCTTTTATGGCATAATCGTCTAGGACATGCTAGCTTTTCATTACTTGACAAACTTTGATCAAAAGATCTTGTTTTGGGATTACCATTTATAAAATTTCATATTGATCAAGTTTGTGATGCGTGTGCCAAAGGAAAGCATATTAGATACTCTTTCAAATCTAAAACTGTTGTGAGCACCACAAAGCCATTGGAATAAATTCACATGGATTTATGTGGCCCCATGAGAATTCAAAGTAGAAGTGGTAAGAGGTATGTGCTAGTTATTGTTGATGACTACTCAAGATACACTTGGGTTATTTTTCTTTCTAATAAGGATGAGACTTATGATGAGTTCCTTGTCTTTACAAAAAGAGTTCAAAATTTGAGTGGTCACATATTAATGCATATTAAATCCGATCATGGTAAAGAATTTGAAAATTTTAAATTTGATGACTTAAGCAGACACCATGGCCTAGATCACAATTTTTCTTCACCTAGAACACCACAACAAAATGGTGTTATAGAAAGGAAAAATAGGACTTTGAAGGAAATGGCTAGAACTATGCTAATTGCTAGTGAACTTCCAAGGAACTTTTGGGCTGAGGCTGTTAATACTGCTTGTCACATAATAAATCGTGTCATGATGAGACCTATCATTAACAAAACTCCTTATGAGCTTTTATTTTGGTAAGAAACCCAATATTACACATTTCAGAACATTTGGTTGTAAATGTTTTGTTCATAATAATAGGAAAGATAATCTTGGAAAATTTGATGCAAGGAGTGATGAAGCAATATTTCTAAGATATTCATCACATAGTAAGACTTATAAAGTTTACAATAAAAGAACTATGTGTGTCGAAGAAAGTGAACATATAAATTTTAATGAATATGACAATTTTAATCTAAGCAAGCATGTTGATGACTATGAAATAGGCTTGGTTCGACCTAATGAAAAAGATGCAGATTCAATTGAGAAAGAAGAAGGAATAAAAGAGGAAAGGAACGAATAATATGAAAACTTTCATAACAATGTTGTTCGTATTCCTCAAGATGATGGAGTTGTTCCTGTTCCTACTAAGAACGAAAATGTTGAAGGAACTGATTCAACAATTGCTGAAAGAGGAACAAATGAATAAGGCTCCTCATCCTCTCATGAAACTTAAGAGGAACAACCTGTTCCTATAAGGGAATTTCAACCAAAATCTTAGAGACATCAAAAATTACATCAAGTGAAACTCATAATAAGTGACATATCCAAAGGTACGCAAAACCAGATCTCAGTTAAGCAATTTTTGTGCATTTCATGCGTTTCAATCAATGATGGAACCAAAAAATCATGAAGAAGCCTTAACCGATTCCGATTGGATCAACGCTATGCAAGATGAGTTAAATGAGTTTCAAAGAAACAAGGTATGACATCTAGTCCCCTCTTCTAAATAACAAAAAGTGATTGGATTAAAATGGGTGTTTAGAAACAAACTAGATGAGCATGGAACAATTGTAAGGAACAAAGCTAGACTTGTAGTAAAAGGTTATAATCAACAAGAAGGAATTGACTATGAAGAAACCTTTGCTCTTGTTGCCGGACTTGAGGCCATTAGAATACTAATTGCATTTGCAAGGATATACGGGATTTAAACCGTATCAAATGGATGTCAAATGTGCGTTTCTTAATGGCTACTTAAATAAAGATGTATATGTTGAACAACCTCCCGGATTTAAAAATAATGATTTCCCAAACCATGTCTACAAGCTTGACAAAGGCTCTTTACGGGTTAAAGCAAGCACCTAGATCACGGTATGAGAGCTTGTCTAAGTTCCTTTAAGAGACCAATTTTACAAGAGGAAAAGTTGATAAAACTTTGTTTCTAAAATTGAAAGGAACTGATATACTTCTTGTTCAAATATATGTTGATGACATTATCTTTGGAGCAACTAATGAGTCATTATGCAAAGAATTCTCTAAGTTTATGAGTAATGAATTTGAAATGAGTTTGATGGGTGAGTTAAATTTCTTTCTTAGGTTACAAAATAAGCAAACGAAAAAAGGAATAATTATTCACCAACAAAAATACATAAAGGAACTGTTAAAGAAATATGGCCTCGAAAATTCAAAGCTAAATCACACTCCTATGGGAACTTCAACTAGATTAGATGAAGATTCCATAGGAACAAGTGTTGATCAAACAAAATATAGAGGCATGATTGGTTCTCTTTTGTATCTAACGCTAGTCGTCCGGACATAGCTTTCGGTGTTGGTTTGTGTGCTAGATTTCAAGCAAATTCCAAGGAGTCTCATCTAACAAAAAAGAAAGAGAATTCTTAGATATCTCACAGGAACAGATGATCTTGGACTTTTCTATCCAAGAAGTGACACATTTGAGTTAAGAGGATATGTTGATGCTGACTATGCTGGAGATCTTGTAAATAGGAAAAGCACCTCAGGTATGGCTCAATTTCTTAGTCATAGTTTAGTTTCTTGTAGCACCAAGAAAAACTCAATTGCTTTATCCACTACTGAAGCAGAATATATAGATGCTGATGCATGTTGCTCTCAAATGCTTTGGATAAAACAACAACTTTGTGACTATGGAATAAACTTTAATTGTGTTCCTATTTATTGTGATAATACAAGTGTCATTAGTATTTCAAAAGATCCAAAGGCATCATTCAAGAGTTAAGCATGTACATATCGTACATCACTTTCTCAAATAAAATGTGGAAAAAAGTTTGATTAAACTTGAGTTTTGTCAAACCGGAAACCAAGATTGTCGATATTTTAACCAACTCTCAACAAAGAGATAGATATGAAAAATTAAGGCTTGAGTTAGGTTTAATAAAACTTAAGTAATTGTTCATGTTCCAATCCCCCATGTCCGAATTGATTTGTCTTACTCTATGTGATATTAAGGCTCCGTTTGGTCGGGGTAAAACATTTTCGTAGTAAAATGATTTTCATGGAAAACAATTTACAATGGAAACCACAATTCCAAAAGATTTTTTTAGTTGTTTGGTTCCATGTAAGAAAAATTATGAAAAGAAAGGAAAATGAAAGGGAAAGTAAGGAGGTAGTGAGAGGAGTGTACAAGAGAGATAAGGAAAAGGAAGTAAAACGGCTTTTCCCCGGGGAAAATTTTACTCTCGGGGAAATTTTTTTACACTCCTTTGCAAACTAAACAATGTAAAATTGGAAATAGAGGAAAACAGTTTTCCATGAAAATGTCTTACGTCCTACCAAACGGAGCCTAAGTGACTGTGATTAATTGCCTAAGACCTTTGCAAATTAAAATGTTCAAAACATAAACATGGATTCAAAGGAATAAAGTCAATCACAAATGTCACCTAATACTCCCCCTTATTGTTCCTAAGTGATAGAAACATGCATGATTTGATGAATGTTGATAATAAGTAAAAGTTGTTCCTATAGCACAAGTTCCTTACTTTTCTTTTTCTTTCCATAAATTAAAAAGTCCATAAAAATAAAAATAAAACCGAAAATCCCAAAAATATAGGAATCAGATTTATCAAGTCTTGATTCAATTTTTATCTTTTTTTTATTTTTTTTTTCCCGGGTGTAACTCTTCGTATACTATTACATGCATCTTCTTTCTTCCCTTCCAAAACCGTGTTCCTTTAAACGCTTCATCTTCACCATTGTTCATCTACTTCACACCTCTTCGCACCACATAAAACCTCAATCTTTCTTCACTAAATGGCAAAAACCTCTATCAATTCACCTTTTCCAAAAGCAAAAACTCCCAAAAACTCTCAAATGGAAAACCCCTCTTCTCCATCCAAACCCCTAGAAATCGAAAATCCTCAAGAAAAAAAAGGGAGGTAGAAGAGCAAAAATTGGAGTCACCAACAAGAAGTGTAAGAAGAAGGAAACTGATTAGGGAAGATGATGAAGAAGAAACCCTGAATCAGTTGAGGGGGAAGAAGAAGCTACGCCTGTTCCTTCCAATGGAACTGCTACTTCTTCCTCCAAGAAACGAGTAGAACGAAGTGATTCGAGGTATGTTCTTGGATTCTGTGTAGATCTAAAATGGGCCAAGAAAGCTCAATAGCCTCAATTCAATGAACTAATTGAAATTCTAAAGGAACAAGGTATGGAATACCTTTTTGAAGCCGCATTTAATAATGCCTTAGTTCCTTTAGCCATGGATGAATTTTGTGCAAACTTCATCAACACTGATGGAGTATGTACTACAGAAGTAAGGGGGAAGAAAATAAAATTTTACCAAGAAACTTTAGGAAAAATATGGGAAGTTCCTTGCAAAGGAACTGATCTGTATTTTAAACGGAAATGAACTGTCACCTATCCTAATTTCTCCCATGATGACATTTTTTAATCCTTTGGGGGATCACCTGGCCAAACTAAGATCAACCATAATCTCCTCTCCCGAGTACATAAAATCTTGTTCAATCTTGTTTGGAGGGCACTCATTCCTCGAACTGAAAAGAGGAATGAGGTGGGTCTCCTAGATACGTGCTACATGTTCTGCCTTGACCACCACATCCAAATAAACTTCCCTTCTCTCTTTATCCAACATCTAACACACTGTATTGAAAACCATTGTGTTGTTGGGTATGGAGCACTCATCACCTCTGTTCTCTCCCATTTCAAAGTCAAAACTGCTGGTTGGCCTACCTTGGGAATTGAGCAAGGTAATATTTTAAATGAAAAAACTTTATATGGATTGGACCTCTCTGTCCAAGATGGGGTTCTGACTCAAGGGTGGATAGGCTCTAGTTCCTCACAAAAGAGAAAAACTTCCTAAGGCAGTAGAGGAGGAACAATTGGAAGTGATCTTGGAGGAACAAGTTCCTAAACCTAATGAACCAAAGGCACAACCCCCCAAGAAACGAAAAACTGTTGCTAAAAAGCCTACAAAACCTATTCCTAAACAAGTTAGGCAAAGTTCTAGGTTGAGAATTGCAAAAACCACCCTTATTCCTTCTAATGAGGACTCACCTTTAGTCCTATCTGATGCAGAGGAACCACATCAAATCTCACCTAAGGAACCTACTCCTCCTTCTTCAACAAAAATGCCGATTACTCTCAATACCATCCCTTCCATCTCTCCCTCATCCTTCACTGTTCCTTCCAGTTATGAACAGATGAAGGTTGCCATAAATGAGCCTAACCCTTTCTCCTCTACATCTATCGCCCTACCAACCATCCTCCATTTCTTCCACGACTTTACACCACCACTTCACCTTCGACTTAGTAAATGAGGTTTGGCTCCTCGCCAAAGATAAGATCAAATTCTATAATCACCTTCACTGGACTTTGGATGATAAAACTGATAAGATGATGGGTATAATGAAAGTCCTTAGTGATACGGTGATAGACCAACAAAAGAATATGGAGATGATGGCCCAAGCAATTAACACCCTGAAGCAGTAACTGGATGCGCATCATGAGGAGGTTATGAAGAAATTGAGGAGGTGGTGGAAGAAGAAGTCGTCGAGGAACACAACTCCCCTTCCCTTTCTAATGTCTAGTTCCTGTTTCTCTTAGCTTTTGTTTCTTTTCTTTTATTCCTTTTCTTCTTTTTGTGCTTTTGTGGAACAAGTGTTATAAATATAATGACTTTTGCTACAAGTTGTCTTCGTTTATGATTTGATTGCCTAATTTCTTACTTGGAATGGCGAGTATTCTGTGATTGATGTTTGAGCAAGTCTAACCTTTGCAATTCCTAACTTAACCATTTTTTTTGTGCTTGTTAATGGTCTAAAGGTCTTGTAAATATCAGTCTTTCCAAAATCACCAAGAGTTTGATCTTTTTGAAGATGACAAAGGGGGAAAAGATACCAGAAACAAACTAAGTTGAAAAATTGAAAAAGTGAAAAACTTCAAATCCTTAATCTGCCTTAATAAAATTATATAAAGTATTATTATTTTATTTCTTTCATTCTCTTATGTTATTTGTTGTTTCCTTAGTTTGTAACTTTGTTGTCATCATCAAAAAGGGGGAAATAGTTGAACCCTAGTTTTGATAATGACAAAGGAACAAATATACAAACTAAGTATTGAACTAACAAGTTGTTAAGTGAATGGATTTTACAAGGTATCAATGACAAGATCAAAGAGAATACTAAGTCAGAAGAAAAATTTAAGTTTGGATTTTGAAGACTAAGTGAAGATGCTTAAAGATTTGATACTGGAGAAGCGTTGGAGCAAGAAGACCAAAGCAAGGCTTTTTGTTTCTAGTTCCAATGTAAAGGAACGAGTAAGAATTGGTAAGGAACTGTGGCAATTTAAAATGAGAACGAGTAAAAATTTCTCTGGGTAGTCCCATGAACGTAAGACATAAATAAGTACTCTACTTATAAACCCAATTCAACCAATGGTGTATACTCGAATCTCCAATTCACCATCCAAATCAAACTCATCAAGACATTTATGATACCACAAAGAGATAACTGTCAGCTAACCATAAACAAACTTTACATTAAGCCTCATAATTAATCAACTAACTGGTTTTACTCACCATAATACCTCGGTCATAAAGGTGTTTAATACATAGCTATAAATTTCATTAGCTCATCATCTAATTGAAATAGCTCAAGATTTGACAAAATAACTTAGGATTTTTTAACTAGAACAATACAAACTTTGGCCGGTTCTCTCATAATAATACAACCTTTGGATTATTTTTTAATAATACAAACTTTACACCAAAATCCCTAGAGTAAGACAAGATGACTTGCAACTTGAATAACAAAAAAAAATCAACTTTATTCTTTCTCCCTCCTCCCCCCACCCACCCTCCTACCCGAACCACCCGAGCCCCTCACCCAACGCCCCCTACCCGAACCAAACAGACCCACCACACCCGAACCACCAGCACCCCCCCACCACACCCCCTTGTTGTTGCTTCCCACGAATTCTCACCAACGGTAACCCCACTCCTCTTTCTCTCTCCTTATCCTAATCTCCTCCCCCAACCACCCGAAACCACGAAATCTTGTACCGACGTCGACGAGATCAATCTCGAGGGTCGAGACTTTGGCGAGAGAAAAATTGCAATCGGAGGCAAAACGCACTCGGACGTCAATTCGCAATCGGACGTTGACGAGATCAATCGCGCTGAACGAAGGCAAGGTGTTGAATCGCGAAAATCATTCGCTGAAGGTGGTTTCGTGGTGGGGGAGGGGCTGGGTAGGTGGTTTCGTGGTTTTCGACTGTGAAAAATTGGAGCGGGGTGGTTTTCGAGGGTGGGGTGGCTGGGTTGGGTGGTTTTCGGGGGTGAAGGGTTGGAGGGTGGTGGTTTTCCGGGGATGGGGTGGCTGGGTTTGGTGGTTTTTGGCGGTGAAAAATTGGAGGGGCTGGTTTTCGGTGGTGGGGTGGCCGGGTTGGGTGGTTTTCGGGGTGAAGGGTTGGAGGGTGGTGGTTTTCGGGGTGAAGGGTTGGAGGGTGGTGGTTTTCGGGGTGAAGGGTTGGAGGGTGGTGGTTTTCGGGGGGGGGTGGCTGGGTTTGGTGGTTTTCGGCGGTGAAAAATTGGAGGGGTGGTTTTCGGCGGTGGGGTGACTGGGTTGGGTGGTTTCGGGGTGAAGGCTTGGAGGGTGGTGTTTTCACAGTGTTGGCAAAGTGAAAGGAAGGAGGAAGAAAGAAACAAGAAAAAAGGAATTTTTTTTCAACAAATGAAATGGCGACAAGTGTCCCATTTTACCTATTTATCAAGTTGCATCCGGTTTTGTCTTACTTTAGGAATTTTGGTGTAAAGTTTGTATTATTAAAAAATAATCCAAAGGTTGTATTATTATGAGAGAACCGCCAAAGTTTGTATTATTCTTGTTAAAAATCCAATAACTTATGAATTAATGAATTAACTCGAATTATAATAACTAATTATTTAGGCCAATTGCATGCACAACTAGAATCGATTAGCTAATAAAACCCGATCATTCAAAGCTAATTCAACTTAAAACAACTCAAATAAACAACATAAATTGAGAAGAAGGAAGGAGGTGAAGTGTGGCACCTCACAACAACAACGGTGCAGCAGGAGAAGACTAACAACAACAACGATGGCGGCTGCATGTACCTGTACCACCATCCAGAAGCAGCGCCGGCAACGGCAGTGCAGACCACCAACAACTGATGAAACACTTCTCCAACACCACCAACCCACGAGACCCACAATAGCAAAGACCAACAACTAGTGGGGAAGAGAGAGAGAGTGAGTGCGGTGTAGCTTGAGCGCCGAGCAGATGACGGGGAGGAACAACGCAAAGACGCCGGCGAGGTAATGAAGGGGTGCGAAGGAGAGAGAAACCACATAGAGGATCCACGGTGAGAGAGAGAAAATTGAGGGTATGGAGATTTGGGGAAATGAAAAAAAAAAACACGGGAGAGGGGAGGTGAGATTAGGGTCTTTTTTATCCTCCTTGATTTTTTTTTTCTATAACATAAAATCTCATAAAACAAAAAGCTACAATAGCACCCATTATATTTAATACTAATTTCACCAAATAATAGCACACAAGCTAAAATAGTTATTTTGTTTAGAAAAGGTAATATCAAAGTACTTGTTTAATTAAATCTGCCAAAGTTAAATCAGAATTATGAAATTGGTAATATCAAGAATGGTAAATCATACTTTAAATTACTGTAAATCATCCTCGAACTTTAAATAAGTGAAATACCCACATTTTTGAATTCCAAAAGAATTTCATGAAAATAGGTTAGTGATCGAAAATTAAGAATTTTCACATCTATGCCCCAAATTTGTTTGAACAAAATCAAACTCTCAAAATCTTATGATTTTAGGTCTCTAGCCTCCATTCTGCAATCATCTTTTGTATCTCTACTTCAACTCGACTCGCGAAATCGAGGAGCAAAGAGGACAAAAGGGCAAACTTGTTGGCATTGGATCACAAATTTCTCATTTGAAATAAAACTCACTTGGATTCTGTAAGATATTCTAACAATAAAAAGTTCTATAAAACTAAAACGTCATTCTAATAAATAAAAGTTATATATTCACAATTATAACACAATAAATTCCTACTATCTCATTTGAAATGCAAAACTCATTTGAAATTCTTTCTAACTTATTCAAGCTATAAAGGTTTCAAAAAAGTCATACTTCAATCCAATAAGTAAAAGTCATACACGATTACAACACACAACATAATATACGACTAGGGGTGCTAATGAGTCAGGGTGGCTCGCAAGCTATTCGTATTCGGCTCAGTCAAAGCTCGATCAAAGCTCGGCTCGAGATGGCTTGATTCGACTTCGGGTTCGGCTCGAGACCTTAACGAGCCGAGCCTGAGCTTAGTAGAGTTCGGCTCGAAAGCTCGCAAACATGTTCGACAAATTTTAAATACTATTTTGTACATTGATTTTTAATCCAACTTAGGCTTTAAGTGTACTCCACTATGAAAAAAAACATAAGTCCCAATTTCCAGCCCACTTTAATAATACAAACCAAACACAAATTTCCAGCCCACATAACAATTACAAACCAAACAAAAATAACTAGAGAAAAAATGACAGCTTCAATTCCCACTTCCCGATAGTCAACTTCAACCCTAAATCTCTAATCTATTTTTCACACTTTGCACACTTGAAGATGTGACTTCCCAACCGGCGACTAGGTGATCATGGATGTAAACTCTGATCTTGCATCTTCCTTTATTTTGTTTTTCTTCTTCGTTTTTTCACCATTTCATGTCTGACTTCTTCCTCTCTTTTCTATTTTCATTTTTCTTTTCCTTTAATTTTTTTCCTCCTTTCGTTCTTATGTGTGGGTGAATTATCAAACCTTTTGTGTTCTTATTCATCTTTTTGCTTAGTAGCGCTGGGATGAATAGGCGAATTATTCGAGTGGATTAATAGGTAAATTGTGCTTAGTAATTTTTAGAATAGTTCGTGAACTTTATCGAGCCGAGCCGAATTTTTTTTGTTTCGAGCTAGAGCCGAGCCTATATTTTGAAGCTCGACGAGCTTCGAGCTCGAGCCGAGCTCGATCTTCCCCTTCTCGAGCCGAGCCGAGCCTAGCTAGGCTCGGTCTCTGTCGGCTCGTTAACACCCCTATATACGACACAATTTGAGTTGTAACAATCATGGAAACATACGAGGATTACAATGACGGGAGCAAATCTTTGACATTTATCAAATTTCTTCACATAGCTCTGAGCATCAGCTAACATAGTTGGCCGAAAAAACCTATCATCAAAGCCTTTAGTGCCAAAGCCTTCCCCCCAATATGGTTACCGCAAATTCCTTCGTGAATTTCTTCCAAAGATTTTGCTTTGGATTCCCATGTCGTTGCACACTTTAGCAGAGGCAAACTGAAAGATTTTTTGTACAACTCATCTTGATAAATGACGTACCAACTCGCATGCTGCTTCAACTTCCTAGCTTCCATGGCATTATATAGAGTGCTCGTGTTAGCTTGTACGCTACTAAGTTGCTAAACCATTCTCCTTGTTGGTCTATGCTATTCACAGTCACAATTTGCTCGGTGATGCTCTTTTCCTTGAGAATATCTACTGTAACGGACCTCTCAATGTTGAATGAGTCGGAACTAGCCAACTTTGGGCAAGGCATCCGCTTTTGTTCTCGGCACTCGAAATTGCTTGAACTTTAAAATCGTTCAACTGAGCGATCATTTCCTTGCCTTCACCACGTATTTCTGCAAGTTGGCTTCCCTAACTTCAAACTCTCCTTTTAACTATCCGTTAACCAATTGCAAGTCCATTTTCAATGATACACTCTTTGCTTCTGCTGCTAAACACATCTTTAAATCAGCAATGGCTACCTCATATTCAGCTTCATTATTTTAAGCAGTGAAAGCAAACTTGATGGCGTATTAAAAAATGTTTCCTTCTGGGTTGTTCATTACAATGCCAGCTCCTGATCCGTTAACAGTAGAGGTGCCATCAACTTCTAACAACCAAGTTTCTTTTTCAACCTGTTCCTCTTCTTCATATGATGATTCTACAATGAAATACGTCAGTGCCTTGATGGCGGTCATGGGCTTGTATTTTATGTCATACTCTAACAATTCAACGACTGTAGGCGTGTTTTTATTTCGCCTACACGGTGGGAGCGCGTATTTGACTACCCCGTTGTTATGGTTTTATTGAAAATGTTTTCGAAGTCGCCAACAAGTCTTTAAAGGAAGACTCATAAACCTAATTGGATATTGGGAAACCTTGGGACAAATTAGGGACTTATCCAATATAGATTTCCTCGTCCTGACTCCATAGATGGTCAAAGAACCATAGATTGAGTTTGGGGGTGAGGGTACGAACACGGTCATAATGAACCATATTCACCCATTGCTGGCCTCAACTAAATTTCAATTCATGTCAATTTTTATGCAATAGAACAACCAAGTAATATTTTCATGCACCCTAAAAATAATTTAGTCTAGGTTGGTTCATGAAGCACATAAAAGACTATTTTTTTAGTGATATGTTATTAGGCAATCAAAATTATAGGGAACCTAACAGGTTGTCCAAATTATCCGATTAATATTTGAACAATTCATTAGGTCTTTGAATAGCAAAAATAACATGTGAGTGATGAAAAGCATAAAATCATACAATCATGCATAGACATATTAATAATAAAGAAAAAGGAAGAAAAAGGATTAGAATGTACTCCCTCCGTCCCTAAATAGAGTGCCCATTTCTTTTGGGCATAAGTATTAAGAAAAAATCATGTGTAGGACCTTAGTTGTATTAAATCATAATTAAATATAGAAGTCGGTACACTTTTTATGAATTGTTTATTAAGGAGAGAGAATGTGGGCCATATGGGAAAGTGCGTGATATTATAAAAGTTGAAAGCAAAATAATATTTTAATTGGTGGACCCATACCAAATAAGGAAATGGGAAATCTATTTGGGACAAACATAAATGGAAAAATGGGCACTCTATTTAGGGACGGAGGGAGTACAAAGGAACGATTTTTATATTAAAGATCTACATCATGAAAGAAATAGTTAAAATCTTGAATATAAAAATAATTTATTCAAGGACCCTCAGGATTATACCGTGGCTTAGGTCTAAGAGATTGATAACCTTCGGGACGAGTAATCGTGAAGCCTGAAAATTTGAACTTGTATGTATGTATGTATGAAATTATGTATTTGTGTGTTTGTAGATTTGAAAAGAATGAGTTTTTGTAGAGAGGTTTCGTAGGTAAATTCGTAAAGTGTATAAAAGTCGAAGTAATAAGTGTATGAGAAAATCGTATTTGATTCGGGAAAATCGAAGCCTATTTATATAGAAAACGAAATTGCGCTTCACGCGCCAGCTGCACCAGGCGCAAGTGGCTGTGTGACGCACAATCACACGTGTCAGGCGCACATTGGTGTGCCTGACGCCGCATGGACAATAAAATGCATACATGTGGTACGTACTTTTGAAAAAGATAGAAAAGGCAGGCTTCGTATCGCATAGAGTGTGTGCTAGGCGCGGGACTCTGTGTGACACACCGATCCACGTGTCAGGCTTGTGCGCTCGGCGCACGCTGGTACTTTGTCAAGATTCGTGTCCATGCCTCTTTTACTCACCATAAATCCTAGGAACTTTCCAGCTCTTACTCCAAATACACATTTCTTTAGGATGAGCTTCATCCTGTACCTTCTGAAAGTACTGAAAGTTTCTTCCAGGTCGTCAAAGTGTTCGCGGTCAGTTTTACTTTTGATGATGGAGTCGTCAACATATATTTCTATGTTTCTCCCCTTCTGGTCTGCGAAGACCTTGTAGACCAGCTTTTGATAAGTTTCTCCAGCATTTCTCAAGCCAAAGGGCATTGCCTTATAATTATAGACTCCACAGTCTGTGATGAATGCAGCTTTCCTCCTAGCAGCCTCCAAAAGACTAATCTGATGATAGCCTGTGAACGCATCCACGAAGGACAGCAATACATGACCGCTGGTAGAGTCTACCAACTGATCTATTATCGGCAAAGGGTAGTAGTCCTTGGGGCAAGCTTTATTCTAATATGTGAAATCCACGCACATCCGTCATTGGTCGTTGGCTTTCTTCACCATCACTACCTTGGCCAGCCACTATGGATAATCACAGGCTTCTATAGAATTAGTTGCCAATAACTTATCCACTTTATCTTTGATAGCCTTGTTTTACTCTGCTGAAAATTTTCCTTTCTTCGGCTTGAGATGACGGATTGCGCTGTCGACATTCAGACGATGAACCATCACGATCGGGTCGATTCCCGGCATCTCATCCGCCGAGAACGCGAATACGTCAGCGTTTGCTCGTAGCTAGGAGATTCACCAGGTTAACTCTGAACTTTGGGTCCATATCCGTTCCGACCGCGACCGTCCTTGTCGGATATTCACCTAACATCTCTTCCTTTAATTCTACATTAGGCTTGGGCCTTGGCATATCATCAGGTCTCGTTTCAAGCTCTTCCATGGTTATTTCCATCATTTTTCCTCTTTTTTAAAAGTCTCCCCGTCTGCCAACGCTTTCTTTTTGGCCCTCTTCTGCTTTTGCGTTGGCGGACACAAATCCTGCATCGATATTTTGCTTGTTTGCTGTTTCATAGCCGTTATATAGCATGATTTTGTTGTTTCCTAATTGCCTCTCAATTTTGTTTTAGTACCCTAATTGGATACGTACAACATTGTCAGATGGTAGGTTGGTACTACCCCCTGGACGTCATCATATGCGAATGGCCTTCCAACAATTGCGTTGTATGCCCCTAGCACATCAACCACTAGAAATTCCGCCACATCCCTAGCATCATCATTTTCGCCAACTCTTACCGGCAGTTTTATGATTCCTTCGGAGACCAGAGATGCTCCTGTGAATCCTATCAGACCAATCATCAGCTTTTCGACCAATCATCAGCGTACAGGCTGCAAGTGCTCTCGACCAATCATCAGCTTTTCGAACGTCGCCGAGAATAAAATATTAGCGGAGCTTCCCCCATCCACCAAAATTCTGTGAATTAAACAGTTTGACACTTTCAATGTGACCACCAATGGGTCGTCATGAGGATACACCACATGCTTTGGGTCTTCCACAGTAAATGACATGGACGGCATTGCTGGCAGCTTCCGCCAATATAAATCCTCATTGAAGTTGACCTGGTGCCTAAATTCTTTTAAGATTGCCTTCGCACCATTCACAAACTGCCACCATGAATGGAGCCGCCACTAATTACATGTATCTCCCCCAGCCTTGATTGGACATTCTAGCTGCTTAATCTGATAGTATCTCCTTCAGATGATATCTGACAATATCTCCCCCACATGTCTGAGCTTTATATTGTGTGAAGTAGCCTCTTCTTATCAGGTCTTCAAGATTATCCTTCAGATATCTACAATCCTTAGTCATGTGGCCGCGATCTCCGTGGAAATCACACAATTTGCTCTTGTCACGGTTCATGCGGAACATCTTTTTTGGACGCTACCACTTATCACTGTCCCTATTCATAGTATATATCTGAGCTCTGGAAGTTGTCAATTGTGTATACTCATCAAATTTCTCCTCACGTTCACAATTTTCCCGGTCGTTTCTTTCCCGGGCATTTCTTTCCCAGTCATTTCCCCTTTTTACCACATTTGATTCATGGCTCCTTTCGTCTCGGCCACGATTATAATCGCGGCTCTGCTCCTTCTTTTGCTTCTCTTCCTTCTTCTTCATAGGCTCGTAATGCTGACTGCTCGCAGCCTTATCGAATTCTTCACGTCTTATAAAATCGTTAGCTTTGCCAAGCACAGATCCCAGGGACGTGAACATTTTTCGGTCCAAATAGCTTCTGAACGCAGATCCTTCCTTAAATCTCGTCATTAAGGCCAACACCATCACGTCTTGCTGTAACCATGGGATGGTGACAGCTTCCACATTAAAATGGCCTATAAAATCACGAAGAGATTTTGTTTCTCCTTGCTTCATGGACAACAACTCCCCAGTTATGCCCTCACGACGCCTATTACTCACGAAATGGGTACTAAACATAGATGTTAGTTGAGAGAAGCTTGAAACAATACCTCTTTTCACACTTTTGAACCATGTTTGAGCAATACCGGTCAGGGTGGACGGGAAGAACTTGCACCAGATGGCGTCCACCTCGGTGTATAGATACATATGCCCTTCATAAGCTGCTACGTGAACGTCTTGATTAGATCTGTTGTCATACTTGCATGACGGTATTTTAATTCCCGGCATAGGGTTATACAAAATCTCCGGCGCGAAAGGAGAATGCTTCGGCCTAATCAACAGGTGACCGCCAGCCGAATAGTTACTAGCCGCATTTGTGTTGTACTCACGGCGTGAGTGTCCCTGATCCTCTTCTTCATCCTCGTAATTGTTTAACCTCCTCAGTCTCCAAAATTTGTTCCTCATACCCCAACTCCTCTAGTTGCCTTTCAAGCTGTTGCCCCTCATGAATGAGTTGACAACTTAACAAACCACATAACTGCAACCCTCTCTCCGCTGCACTCACCATCTTCAACAAACCACCAACAGCCAAGCTACCAACCCGCAGCCAACATCATGCAGCCACAACTTAACGCAACTTCACCTTCACTTGGAGCTCGGCCGCGCCCGCGGACCTTACATAATTGCACCCGCGGTAAGCCTGCGCCCACAGCCTTATCTTCGCTGCCTGATACCAGTCCGCACCGAAATATGGCAGGAATCATATTACACCACGCCTGTAGTCGTGAAGCTACGCCGCCATCAAATGTTGTGCCCCGCAGCTCACTCGCACCTCACCTTTTCTTGTTCGGTCTTTTTTTTGTTTTCATTTTCTTTTATTTCTTTTTATTTCTTTTTTCGTTTATTCTCTTTTATCCTTTTTAATAACCCTAAGGGGTCTTATATTTATCAGAGGAGATTAGGAGGTTAAAAAAGGAGGAGGAGGTGACACCACTTAGTTTTAAATTTTCTTCTCACAAAATTAGATTAGCTTAGATTAGTTGATGGCTTTACGGAGGGTTAACCTCCAAAGTTTAGTTTAGAGAGAAAAAAATGAGGAAAATCAAAGAGAGATTGGAGATTTTGATATCTAAGGGGTGACAACTTGTATTGAAGCTTCAACAAATAATCAATGAGAATTTTCTTACTATTTATCCTGTTTATTGCTTATTTCTCTTGTGTTATTTTAATTAGTAGCTTAATCTTTAGTTTAATTGTTTGCTTGATTTTGTTTGCTTTGATTAGATTAATACTTTTTTTTTATTGTTGATTATGGGTTTATATTTAGATTTATTTTCATATGCAATTTAAACTATCTTAATGATGGTTAGTGTAGACACATAATCGTGTCTTCCCATTTAGTACCCTATGATGACTAATACACTGCTCTAATTGGTCCGGATCGAGGAAAGAATAAAGAACGAGTCTAAAATAAAATATTTTAAGCCCAAAACCATATGTAACTATTTTTATTAACCCAGTTCCGAAAACCTTTTTTTATAAAGAATTTTACTAAACCCACTTTCTAAAACGTTTTAAAATAACTTTTTAAATAGCCCATTTTCGAAAATCTTTTAAAAATAGTTTTTATGAAAGCCCAATTTTTAAAACCCCTTTTCTAGCCCAATTTAATTAATAGAATTAATTAATTATATTAATTGGTTTTATTGATAAAAATATCTTTTATAAAAATAATGTTTCTCCAAATTATTTTTAAATATTTTTTATCTAACTCTTTTCTAAAATCTTTTTTAATAAAAATCTTTTAGAAACCTACTATCTTTCAAGAACCTATTACTCCCTAAAAACCTAAACCTATATATACTTCACAATTCACTCGGCACATAGGATCACTCGACAACTCTCATCTCCCACAATAAATCTTCACGGCAACCTCCTACTTTCCACCACCAGCACTCAAATTCTCTCGCCTAAAACTAATTTCACATAGTTACCACAAAATCCTACGCCCCTGACTATTATATATATATCACAAAATCATCTTCTTAAGCCTCCTTGTTGTCATGCGCCACATCAGGATCATCATCAAAGCCTAATATCCAGGCCCGTTTCTGTGATTTCGGTGGCTCAAGGCGCAACTACAAATGGAAACCCTAGTTAATAAGTAGTATAAAATTTAATTTCTAGGATATGCATTAGAAAAATTAATCGTAAATTAAGTTTTTTCATGTTAACAAACAACTTAATAGAAAAACATCAAACTTCATGCAACCAATATCAAAATTTTTATTTAATAATCAAATTATCACAAAAGAAAAGTTCTACAAGAATTATTTCTAGATGCAAAGTCACTAATAATAGTGTCTCCATCAATATTATCTAACATATCTTTCTCAATACATAAAATGGCAAGACAATTCAACCTTTGTTGTGACATTACACATAAATAATCTTTAGTTAAAAAATTAGAAAAAGAATTGAAATATGACGGAGTGTTGTTTATTAATTATTAACAATATTTTTTTTAGAATTAACTAATAATTAATTCATATTCTTCAACAAATTCAGAATTACAGTTTCGACAAGATCAAATTCAAAATTACAGTAAACAAAAGTAATAATTAATTTTACAGAATTCAGCAATACTAAACATCAGATTTTTGAACTTTACACAATTTGATCAATGTGATTATGCATTTATGCTTCATGCGTGAAGAACTATAAATGGTATTCATAGTTGCGCCATTTTATCAAATTTTAACAGAACATAATTCGCATAGAATTCGCACTTCAATACATGTTTTTGGAAAAAAATTATGAATTAATGAACAATTTAAAGTAGAGAAAAAACAGAGAAAACAGAAATTACCTGAATAATTTTGGTATAATTGGCAGCCAAAGTTGATGAAAAAATAATAGAAGAAATAGGGAAAATTAATGAAAATGTGGGATGTGAAGAACAATGGAGGAGGATAATTGATAGGTAAGTTTGGAGCTTTTAATCCAGTTGAGTATTGAAGGTGAAGAAAACCATAATTATGGGATTAAATTATTGAAAATAGAGAAGTTGAAAGAATTAACCGTAATTATGGGTTTGATTTATTGAAATTAGATAGAGATTCATTTTATTATACTAGCCTTATATGCACGCTATGCGTGCGAAGTCGTATTTGAAGTTAAATTATTGGATACTTACATCAAGCTCTTTTAATATGAGTTCTAAGTTTTATCTATATGCGTTCGAAATCGTTATTGGAATTAAATTAGTTGCGTAATTATATCTATTATTATTTTATAGAAAAATTATTTGCAAAATTTACCTAAGAAAAAAATATTCATAGTAAATCTCTAGTGTTTCAACTATGTAATTTGCCTTCATATTGCTTGGTTAACCATATGCACTCTTCAGACCAGTCGACCTGCAACACATAGCTAACAGTATAGGGATTTGACGTCTTATATTCGACCTCGATTCAGAAAATTTAACTTATCATATTAACAAATGATGAATATAAGTAATAGTTTACTTTATTGTAAGCTTATTGTATGGGTTGTTATGGGGTTTATTATTATGTCACAATCTTTATGTCATGTAATAGAGATTCATTGTGATAATAACATTAGGAAATAACTTGATGTGTCATTAAACTAATGTAATGTCTCTAGCAGACATGAGAAATTTATATTCCTAATGACACATCAAGTTATTTCCTAATGTTATTATCACAATGAATCTCTATTACATGACATAAAAATTGTGACATAATAATAAACCCCATAACAACCCATACAATAAGCTTACAATAAAGTAAACTATTACTTATATTCATCATTTGTATACATGATAAGTTAAATTTTCTCATGTCTGCTAGAGACATTATACATCTCAAATCCAAATAAGGTAAAAAAAAGAGGAAGAATTATATCTCGTAAAGTAATATATGATATCATCTCTATTGTATTAAGCAAACGTCTCAATAATACAACAATATGACACCAAAGTACAATAATGAAGTAAAATATGAGATCATATCTTCTCTGTAATATAAAGCAAACGTCTCAATAATACAATGGTATAACACCAAAGTAGAATAAATAAATATATGATATAGTATCATTCAACAAAAGAGCAATAAACAATATAAAAAAATGGCTTATATAATCATTTATTTATTTGGGCGTGATATAAGTATTGGATAAATTATAAGCCTTACATTACATATAAGTCTTACTTGTGATACCCTCATACATAGTTCTCTTATTTTATAAGTTCAACTGCATCATTATATAGTTTATACTCTACTCTAGAAACAAAATCACAATATCGCTCTCTTATTTTAGAGTTAGTTTTGTGTGGACCTGGTCCAAAATAATATTATTGTGGACCAAATCCACTTATTTAATATAGTGACCCTTTTTGTCCATATAGTAACCTTTTAAATTCTTAAGTTACACCCTGTCCAAAAAAAAAAAAAAAACTTAAGTTACACTATACAGTTACTATCTACCATAGTGACCGTTTCTTTTTAATATAGTCACTCTTTCGTACATTAGTTTAGCATAATAAAATTTTCATCTTGTGACATAGTAACCTTTTATTTCACATAGTCAAACTTTATAATCCATATCTACTCATCTTTTATATCTATTTTTTTTATATAGTGACCTTTTTTCATAATTCACATGAATTAGCATTAGCTCCACACTAAGGTCCATATAAGTTTTTTACCTTATTTTTTATACTCCGTAGAAAACAAAATCACAACATAGCTCTCTTATTTTACTGTGGGGTGAGATATTATTAGCCATTAAGTACTCACAGCTTTGTTTCAAAGAAATAGAGTACTCACAACTACTCAAACTATCTCTCTCTATTTTCATCTGTGTGAAGGGGAGAAGTGAACCCACAACCCACCCACAAACGCACGACCCCCCACCCCAACCCCTGCCGTCTTCTTCGCCATCAATCTGCGCAACCATCATCATCGCTCGACACACAGATGTAAATGGGAATAATTGAAGATTGAGGAAGAATTTTGGGTCAATTAAAGCTCTTAGAGGATTGAAGGCGGAGAAAGAAAATTCTTGAGGTCAGTTTAGCAAATTGTGCATGCTATAAAATCTTAATCTTCTACTTATTGGAGATTTTCGGTATTTTGGAATAATTATACCGAAAAGATTGTTTTTTTTTTTTGTTGAAAACATCTCGTACTAAATGTTCACAATTCTTAAATGTTGAATAGGTCAGTTTTTTTTTTTTCGAATTATTCTTCATTTCATTGAGAAGATCCGATTTTTCGAATCTTTATGCATTGAGAAGGTTGATTCAAAATTCTTAAATGTTGTTTCTTTAAAAAAAAATGGGTTTGCGTCCAATTTATGGGGGGTATCCTTCAAGAAAAATATAATTCGATTAGAAATAAATTGTAAGAAATAAATTTTGAATAGGAGGATGTTTAATTTTAAGAAATGAATTTTGAAACACATGAAGCCAATGAGAAGTTACGAAATCTTATCACATACAATTGCATATAACCGAACCTTGTTTGTTGTATTCTTCTTCTTTGTTAGTTTGATTGATGTCTTCTCAACAGCAAATAAATGGTGCTTGCCTTAGCCTTATTTGCCTCTGCTATTTGCCTCGAGGAATTATGCGTGATTACAAGTGAGTGATTGACCTGAATAAAAGTCGCACAAAAACCGCTATCAATTCATATGATTTACGTGTTGTGAACTATTTTTGTGTTTTGTGAGAGAATTAAGAAATACCTTGTAATTCAATGATGTGTAGTCTTTAATTTCTTGCGTCCTTTGGCTTGTGAACATCAATGATGTGTAGTCTTTAATTTCTTGCGTCCTTTGGCTTGTGAACAATACCCTGCATACATTTCACACCCAAAAAATGACTAATGTTCTCAGTATATTTTGATCAAATCAATTTGTTATGCTATGTAATTACCTGATTTTGGATTAATGATCTCTATTCCATACTTTGTGATGCAACTATTTTGGTGTATTTTTCAGATTATTGGAGGGGAGAAGTTGGGATGATTGAAAGGGAAAGAAGTGGAAATGGAGAAGTAGGAAAAGCGCTATTGTGCGGTTAGTGTGTAACCATGTAATTAGGATTTGTTTTCCCACGTTGGTGTAGGTGTATTTATTTTTTATTTTTTGATTTTTGAATAAATTAGTTAGGTAATATGTCCGTTTTTTCGGTTTTGTGTTTCTTAGAGGGTTTGTTGTAATTTGCTTAATGTAGTGAGGGTAAAATGGGGTTTTTAGTATTTTGGTGTCCTACCCCTCTTCCCATATAGAATAGAGACTAGCCTTATATGCACGCTATGCGTGCGAAGTCGTATTTGAAGTTAAATTATTGGATACTTACATCAAGCTCTTTTAATATGAGTTCTAAGTTTTATCTATATGCGTTCGAAATCGTTATTGGAATTAAATTAGTTGCGTAATTATATCTATTATTATTTTATAGAAAAATTATTTGCAAAATTTACCTAAGAAAAAAATATTCATAGTAAATAACTCTAGTGTTTCAACTATGTAATTTGCCTTCATATTGCTTGGTTAACCATATGCACTCTTCGGACCGTCGACCCGCAACACATAGCTAACGGTATAGGGATTTGACGTCTTATATTCGACCTCGATTCGGAAAATTTAACTTATCATATTAACAAATGATGAATATAAGTAATAGTTTACTTTATTGTAAGCTTATTGTATGGGTTGTTATGGGGTTTATTATTATGTCACAATCTTTATGTCATGTAATAGAGATTCATTGTGATAATAACATTAGGAAATAACTTGATGTGTCATTAAACTAATGTAATGTCTCTAGCGAGACATGAGAAATTTATATTCCTAATGACACATCAAGTTATTTCCTAATGTTATTATCACAATGAATCTCTATTACATGACATAAAAATTGTGACATAATAATAAACCCCATAACAACCCATACAATAAGCTTACAATAAAGTAAACTATTACTTATATTCATCATTTGTATACATGATAAGTTAAATTTTCTCATGTCTGCTAGAGACATTATACATCTCAAATCCAAATAAGGTAAAAAAAAGAGGAAGAATTATATCTCGTAAAGTAATATATGATATCATCTCTATTGTATTAAGCAAACGTCTCAATAATACAACAATATGACACCAAAGTACAATAATGAAGTAAAATATGAGATCATATCTTCTCTGTAATATAAAGCAAACGTCTCAATAATACAATGGTATAACACCAAAGTAGAATAAATAAATATATGATATAGTATCATTCAACAAAAGAGCAATAAACAATATAAAAAAATGGCTTATATAATCATTTATTTATTTGGGCGTGATATAAGTATTGGATAAATTATAAGCCTTACATTACATATAAGTCTTACTTGTGATACCCTCATACATAGTTCTCTTATTTTATAAGTTCAACTGCATCATTATATAGTTTATACTCTACTCTAGAAACAAAATCACAATATCGCTCTCTTATTTTAGAGTTAGTTTTGTGTGGACCTGGTCCAAAATAATATTATTGTGGACCAAATCCACTTATTTAATATAGTGACCCTTTTTGTCCATATAGTAACCTTTTAAATTCTTAAGTTACACCCCCGTCCAAAAAAAAAAAAAAAACTTAAGTTACACTATACGGTTTACTATCTACCATAGTGACCGTTTCTTTTTAATATAGTCACTCTTTCGTACATTAGTTTAGCATAATAAAATTTTCATCTTGTGACATAGTAACCTTTTATTTCACATAGTCAAACTTTATAATCCATATCTACTCATCTTTTATATCTATTTTTTTTATATAGTGACCTTTTTTCATAATTCACATGAATTAGCATTAGCTCCACACTAAGGTCCATATAAGTTTTTTACCTTATTTTTTATACTCCGTAGAAAACAAAATCACAACATAGCTCTCTTATTTTACCGTGGGGTGAGATATTATTAGCCATTAAGTACTCACGGCTTTGTTTCAAAGAAATAGAGTACTCACAACTACTCAAACTATCTCTCTCTATTTTCATCCGTGTGAAGGGGAGAAGTGAACCCACAACCCACCCACAAACGCACGACCCCCCCACCCCAACCCCCGCCGTCTTCTTCGCCATCAATCTGCGCAACCATCATCATCGCTCGACACACAGATGTAAATGGGAATAATTGAAGATTGAGGAAGAATTTTGGGTCAATTAAAGCTCTTAGAGGATTGAAGGCGGAGAAAGAAAATTCTTGAGGTCAGTTTAGCAAATTGTGCATGCTATAAAATCTTAATCTTCTACTTATTGGAGATTTTCAGTATTTTGGAATAATTATACCTGAAAAGATTGTTTTTTTTTTTGTTGAAAACATCTGTACTAAATGTTCACAATTCTTAAATGTTGAATAGGTCAGTTTTTTTTTTCGAATTATTCTTCATTTCATTGAGAAGATCTGATTTTTCGAATCTTTATGCATTGAGAAGGTTGATTCAAAATTCTTAAATGTTGTTTCTTTAAAAAAAAAATGGGTTTGCGTCCAATTTATGGGGGGTATCCTTCAAGAAAAATATAATTCGATTAGAAATAAATTGTAAGAAATAAATTTTGAATAGGAGGATGTTTAATTTTAAGAAATGAATTTTGAAACACATGAAGCCAATGAGAAGTTACGAAAATCTTATCACATACAATTGCATATAACCGAACCTTGTTTGTTGTATTCTTCTTCTTTGTTAGTTTGATTGATGTCTTCTCAACAGCAAATAAATGGTGCTTGCCTTAGCCTTATTTGCCCCGCTATTTGCCCGAGGAATTATGCGTGATTACAGTGAGTGATTGACCTGAATAAAAGTCGCACAAAAACCGCTATCAATTCATATGATTTCTGTGTTGTGAACTATTTTTGTGTTTTGTGAGAGAATTAAGAAATACCTTGTAATTCAATGATGTGTAGTCTTTAATTTCTTGCGTCCTTTGGCTTGTGAACATCAATGATGTGTAGTCTTTAATTTCTTGCGTCCTTTGGCTTGTGAACAATACCCTGCATACATTTCACACCCAAAAAATGACTAATGTTCTCAGTATATTTTGATCAAATCAATTTGTTATGCTATGTAATTACCTGATTTTGGATTAATGATCTCTATTCCATACTTTGTGATGCAACTATTTTGGTGTATTTTTCAGATTATTGGAGGGGAGAAGTTGGGATGATTGAAAGGGAAAGAAGTGGAAATGGAGAAGTAGGAAAACTGCTATTGTGCAGTTAGTGTGTAACCATGTAATTAGGATTTGTTTTCCCACGTTGGTGTAGGTGTATTTATTTTTTATTTTTTGATTTTTGAATAAATTAGTTAGGTAATATGTCTGTTTTTCAGTTTTGTGTTTCTTAGAGGGTTTGTTGTAATTTGCTTAATGTAGTGAGGGTAAAATGGGGTTTTTAGTATTTTGGTGTCCTACCCCTCTTCCCATATAGAATAGAGATAAGGGAACTTTCCAAGTTTGAGAAACTCTGAATTGGAGCGGTTAAAATTGAGGATTATGAAGGTAGGAAGTTACT
Source organism: Beta corolliflora (assembly GCA_947648045.1). Lineage (NCBI taxonomy): Eukaryota > Viridiplantae > Streptophyta > Magnoliopsida > Caryophyllales > Amaranthaceae > Beta > Beta corolliflora. Next base: position 119,154 of record CANSZD010003138.1, on the reverse strand, counting down.
GTATTTATGAGTCATGACCATTGATCATTTTGGAAAGTTTTGAGTTTTTAATCTCTCTCTATTTACTACTATTGAGTTTCTTGTTTGGAGCCCTGGGCAACCACCCCTCTCGCCCATGTCCAAATACGGGCCTGCTAATATCCATCGCCACATCAGTATCTTACTTTCACAACTCTAAAACACATACATGATCCCATGCAAAACAAAGTCAACGCCAAAACATCAAAAGTAATCAAACTTTCGAACAATATTTTAGACGCAATACATAACAAAAGACACAACTTTATAAAGGCTTGTTCAACTTTCGATTCGAGATCCGTACAAATCAACGACCCGGACGATGGTATAATTTCTGAGGGTCAACTAAATTAACCACTTTTATATTATTTCTTTATTTATTTTTAATATTTTATTGAAGTTACTGGCATTCTATTCGTGATGTAGATTGTTAATATATTCTCTCGATTGTAAGTATTGTATATTATACTAACTCCCTGCGATATTTATTTTCTAATTTTTATTTCTTTTCCATGAACATATTATTTTTTGTGACTAATAATTTTAGGGTGCTTAAAACGTTCTATGGTTATTCTTTTGCATAAAACTATGATATGAATCGATATTTAGTAAAGGCCAGCAATGGGCAAAAGTGGTTCCTTATGACCATATTTGTGCCCTCACCCCCGAACCGAATCTATGGTTCATTGACCACTATGGAGTCAGGACGGGAAAATCTACATTGGAGAAGTCCCTAAGATGTCCCTATAGTTTTCAATATCCAATTAGGTTTATAAGTTTTCCTTTAAAGACTTATTGGCGACTTCGAAAAAATTTCAATAAAATCTTAACAATGGGGTAGTCAAATAAGCGCTCACACTACGGTAGACGAAAATAAAATGAGTGGGTGAAACTTGAAAAATACAATTCATTCTCCTTTTATGCCTTTTGAAAAAAATACGCTTCCTGAGCGATAGTGTTGGATCTTAGTCAAAAGCAAACCTACCCAACCATGGCATTGTTATCTTGTTCCTGACTTGAGAACTGGAGTGCGTCTTACACGTGGCCACCTTTTTAAGCAAAGGTACGAAGCGTGGGATCAATCTCTTAGTCATGGACCCTTTTCAAACTTAACCTAAACCTGACCATAGTTGAAACGTAGAACTGGACTTTAGGTTGAGAACTGTGCATATTATTATCTTAATTGTGCATATTTGTGTGTTGCGTGCCTTTAATTGCTATGTGTTGCGTAAATTTTAGAACTAAAATCGTCAAGCGAATTTACGTTATTGAAAATGCAAAAAATGAACTTCCATATTTCTTGCGCACCGCGCATATCCTCAGTGCGCAACACACTTCTTTTGGGTCAAGCACGATTCATTTGCGTGTAGCGCAGATTTATTGTGTGCTGCGCATTCCTAGGCGTTAAGCGCGGGCCTATGCTGGTTGCGTCACTCACTTGCGACGAGCGCATACGTTATGGCTCGCTTCTTTGCTGCTTGGGACGCATAGTGTCCTTGGCTCGCATATACATCTTTCCTCTTTTTTTTTAACCAAACCCTAGGATAATTAGATTTTTTTTCTTTTTGTTTCTTTCTAATCCTCTTTCATCAACAAAAAAAAATCCATCTCTGAAAAAAAAATTAATTTCAATCTCTAATCTCGTGTCTATTTGGAAAATTCTATCCCCATCTTTTACCAAACTATATGTCCCATCTTTTTTTTTTAAAAAGGATCTCCCATCTTTTTTTGAAAATTCATCCCCATCTTTTTTTTCAAAAATCATTCTCCTATCTTTTTCAAAATTTCATCGCATCTTCAATCTCCTATCTACTTCAAAAATTCTATCTCCACCTTTTTGTTTTTCAAAAAAAAATCTGCATATTTTTACCTATCACATATCTTTTTTCAAAAAATCATTCTATATCCTATCTTTTCATGTATATTATCTATTTTTCATGTGCACATCAATTAGGATTTTTTTAGTGTCCAGTTCATTTTAAAAGTCTCGTCTATTTAGGAATTCTAACTCCATTAAAAGTCCATCTAGCGCATATGTGTAGGCTCATCCAGTTTCACTCCATTTAGAGTTCTTCACCTCATCTAACTCTATCCATGTTAGGAGTGTTAACCCTGTCTAGGTTCACCCATCTAAGATGTTTAGGGTCGTTAGAATCCTTGCCATCTTAGAAGTCTATAATCCATTAGAAGTCTGTCCATGTTAGGAATCTAAATCCATTAGAGTTCCGTCCATATTAGGAGTCTAGCATCCTTGAAAGTTCACCAAATCTAGAATTCTAACGTCATTAGAATTCTATCAAGTCAAAGATTCTAAAGTCATTAGAATTTCATATCAATTAGGTTTGCATTCATACTAGAATCCTTTTGCATTGCATAGTCCATCATTCATACACTTCATGCATAACTAGAGTCCATATATAGGAGTCTCATTGCATTCATACTTATCTCTATTTCATCTCATGCATTCCGCACTTAGTAGTTCTGAACTACAAGCGATCTGATTCCCTCTTTCGGGATATGTAGGCAGCCTTTACAGGTTCGAACACATAGATTGAGTCATTCATACATGCATTAGGGTCTAAGTGCATCCAAAAGAGTCATGCATACATGCATATAGATTTAGGTGCATCCAAAAACAAAAACAAAAAAAAATTCATTCATTTAGGAGATGCTAATTTGTTCCTAGAAGTTCAACTTTTAAATCAAAACTTTTCAAATATACATTCTTTCATTTCATCTGTCTCTCTCCACCATCACTCCATTTCTAATCTCCTGCTTGATGATCCATTGTAGAAAATACGCAACATGTCAAGTTTACTTCAAGAGGAGATTGATGAGATCAAGAGCATACTAGTAGATCTTATAGCTCCCGTGAAGGGGCCTGAGAAAAATTAATCTCAAGAGAACCATGGTCAAAATATCAAAGCATTAGACCACTTCAATGCAATTGTAGCTGACTGATAAAGGATCAATGAACTTAACGACATCATAGCACATAGCTCACTTCTAAGGCCTTCAATCAAGTACGACTTCAAATGGAATACCTTCTAAGGACCTTCATGTCACTGTCTCACATGGATCTACATTTAATACCATCAGGCATCTAAAGAAATCACAAAGGAAGTATACCTCTCTAGACATGAGTTATGAGGTTGCTTCTGACCGCCTTCACGCCAGAGGCGCAATTTTTCATGTAGGGCCTACACCAGAACCACCTTTTAATAAGAAGTCCAAAAAGTAGAATCCAAGTTCATATTGCAAGTATCATCAAGGTAAAGGACATTTAACGTCTGAATATTGGGTCCTCAAGAACCTCGTGCAAGACATGATCGATGATGGGAGACTTCCAATTTCTCCTACTATAAAAATGCCGCAAATTTAAGGTCGCTTGTCACGGGCAATGTGGGAGTCTAGACTTGATATTTCATTTTCTGTTTCATCTATCATATTTTGCCCAGTCTAATATAGGGTTTTCCCTCTTATTGCATATACTCATAACTTTCGAATGATAAATGAGTATCTATTTTCTAACCTTGCACTAATGAGCATCAATGAAAATCACGATTGTCACCTTAAAAGGAAATAAATTTATAATTCTCATGACTATTCTAATAAAGGTAATGAACACATGGCATATATAAAAGAGGCATTTATCCTTGCACTACAACTATTCCTCCATTTCAATGCATAACACCCCTCTCCCTTTAACCTACCGCATGGGAAGTACATTTGATGACCATTCAATGTAAAGGGCAAACAAAAAAAAAAAGAGCAACAAAATAAAAATCGAAGCAAAAGTAAAAGCAAAAAAAAGGGATACAAATAGTGAAAAAAGAAGAAGTGTTGCAAATAAGCCCATCAATAGCTTTGTCAAATGTACTTTCTTTTCAAAACCTTCAACCTTCAATTCTGGACCTCCAACTTCATCAAAGGCCTTGACCTCCACAACCAAAAACCATTACAAGTCAAATCATATCTCTGTAATAAACCTTCTTAACAACCATGCATATCACATCCTAATAAGCCATAAAAAAGACAAACCCAAGCCCGCTGGGTCGAAAACCCATAAGGGTGACTTAGGCAAAAGTCAATGCATCTTCTCATTCATTAGCCTGAAATACGAATGGTCTGATTCTGCTAAAGATATGTAGCAAACCTCACCATGAGGTCCGACCGCTTTAAACCAAGCCAAACCTACATAATTATCCACCCTTGCCAAAGACCTCTTCCTAATCAATGCCTAATTCATTGCAAATGGCTCCAAAGAAAAATGCTCGGCCACCAATTAAATTGTTAAGAGCTACGGTAGGCCTGATTCCATCATGGATACGTAGGCAACCTCTTTTGAGGCCCGACCATTTTAATTCAAAAGAAACATATCTATTTTAAGGCTCGCCTAGGCCCATGAGAAAACTGCGATCGCCCAAAAAATCATGAATTTTCAATGCTCATCCCTACCCTTAGAACTAAACTGGGATTTGAACCTGCATCATTAACCTACCTTATTGCATGAGTCAATTCATTATGACTCCGTCCTCTTCTTATACTTATCCCTTGTCGTTTTCTCAACTACATTATCGCTTCTAAGCCAACCTTAGCATAATCTTTCAACACTCAGCGCTATGACCGTGCCTCATCTTTAGAGTGTTCCTTTCTTTGGCCTTTCTTGTCTTTTTCACTTTAGGAACCTTATATTGAACCTTTGGCCTAAACTTCCACTAAGCATGACGAGATATCTTCAAAATCAAGCAATCAAGTCGGGTACTTCATCAAATCCATCTTACTTGGGGGCTTCATCACTTGGTCCACCCGAAAAATCATAGGCTCCAAGTCCAGACCTATTGAAGGACATCATTACGAGTTCATACATGACATCTTGGGTTTTAAACCCACACGGATACAAGATCCCACCTATTTGTGGGCTCACTTAGGTCCGTAACAAACTAAAATCAAGGACTTGTTCTACAACCAAATTTCAAATCCATCATCATCCATTAACTGAATAGATCATCCTTGGGCACCATGTGTACCTTAATAAGGACTTCATTACGAGTCGATACAAAAAATTGTGGGCTCCAGGCCCATACGAGATCCTAACTATTTTATGCGCTCACTTAGGCCCGTAACAACTACAACACGTTTTGAATCAAGCTTAACTTACGTGGATCATCCCTGGGGGCTTCCCCGTTTCTTCTCTTTCGAAAACAATTTTTTAAACTAAAATTTAAGCTTTTATAAGAACGATAAAAGCATCATATCGCTGCATTAGCATTAAATCATATCATCTGCATTAGTATCATATCATCTACATTAGTATCACATCTCTTCATTTGCATTACATATCTGCATCATTCAAACATTGTGTCAAGCATTGCATCATTCGTCCTTAGCCATAGGATCCTAACGTAAGTCATGGAGTCGCACACACACACGCGCACACATGTATGCACACACGATAACACTTTCAAGTGAAGTCAAGTCAAGTCATGTCCTATCCATATACTAGCACCCACATCACGGGACACATCCATGTCCCCTAGTTGTTTGTCTGTATATCTGTGTATTCTTTGTATTTACAGGTACCCAATAGAACGACTCTATACGAGTTATATACCATCAGGTCTGCGGACCCTTAGGAGTTAATAGCGAAAGTCAAGCGCTAGGTATGCGGACCATGCTTCAGAGAATCGACCACGTGGTGGATCTGAACAACAGTCTTCCGAGGAACCTGAAGATCATGCGTGTGACGCACCGACAAATCAGTGCCACGCGCAACAACCTATATCCAGCGCATCAACCTGCGCCAAGCATAAGCTTTTGCGTCCTGCGCACAAACTTGTACAATGGGCTTGGGGGCTTCATAGCCAAAATGAACTAGAAAGGCGAAGGACTCTGTCAGGTCTATGGACCATCATCAACAGTATGGCAGAGGACTCCGTCAGGTTTGCGGACCATCATCAATCAGAAAGGCGGAGGACTCCGTCAGGTCTGCGATCATCATCAAAAGTAAGGCGGATCGGAGGACTCCGTCAGGTCTACGTACCATCATCAACAGTAAGGCGGAGGACTCTGTCAGGTCAGGGACCATCATCAACAGTAAGGCGGAGAACTCCGTCAGGTTTGCGTACCATCATCAATCAGAAAGGCGGAGGACTCCTTCAGGTCTGCGGACCATCATCAATCGAGACAACGTAACTCCGACATGAGCCGGACTAAAATAGCTCGTAACTCCGACATGAGCCGGGCCTAAATAGATCATGACCCCTTCTTTCACACACCATCTCATTTTTACATATTTACAAATATGTTCCACACATGTCTGTTCATGAAGTTCTTGCTTATTTTGCAGCTACCGGTGTAAAAGAGTGATTCTGAATTGCAGAGCATCTAGAATCATTCTCCGTCCCTACACTTATACTTTGACTTTCAGTTTTATAAACCTCAGTGAAAGTGGGGGCTTCTGTAGACACATAATCGTGTCTCCCCATTTAGTACCCTATGATGACTAATACCCCGCTCTAATTGGTCCGGATCGAGGAAAGAATAAAGAACGAGTCTAAAATAAAATATTTTAAGCCCAAAACTATATTGCAACTCTTTTTATTAACCCAGTTCCGAAAACCTTTTTTATAAATAATTTTACTAAATCCACTTTCTAAAACGTTTTAAAATAACTTTTTAAATAGCCCATTTTCGAAAACCTTTAAAAAATAGTTTTTATGAAAGCCCAATTTTTAAAACCTCTTTTCAAGCCCAATTTAATTAATAGAATTAATTAATTATATTAATTGGTTTTATTGATTAAAATATCTTTTATAAAAATAATCTTTCTCCACAATGTTTTTTTGATATTTTTTTTATCTAACTCTTTTCTAAATTCTTTTTTAATAAAAATCTTTAGAGTCCTACTATCTTTCAAAAACCCATTGCTTCCTAAAAACCTAAACCTATATATACTTCATAATTCACTCGGCACAAAGGATCACTCGACAACTCTCATCTCCCACAATAAATCTTCACGGCAACCTCCTACTTTCCATCACCCGCACTCAAATTCTCTCGCCTAAAACTAATCTCACATAGTTACCACAAAATCATACGCCCCTAACTATTATACATATCACAAAATCATCTTCTTAAGCCTCCTTGTTGTCATGCGCCACATCAGGATCATCATCAAAGCCTAATATCCATCGCCACATCAGTATCTTACTTTCACAACTCTAAAACACATACATGATCCCATGCAAAACAAAGTCAACGCCAAAACATCAAATGTAATCAAACTTTCGAACAATATTTTTGACGCAATACATAACAAAAGACACAACATTTTAAAGGCTTGTTCAACTTTCAATTCGAGATCCGTACAAATCAACGACCCCAGACAGTGGTATAATTTATGAGGGTCAACTAAATTAACCACCTTTTTTTATTTCATTATTTATTTTATTGAAGTTACTAACTAACTATTCGTGATGTAGATTGTTACTAACTCTCTGCGATATTTATTTTCTTATTTTTATTTCTTTTCCATGAACATAATATTTTTGATGCATGATTTCAATATTTATCACCTTTTATTTATTGCTAAACAAGACCTAAAGAATTGTTCTAACTAAATAAGATAATTTGGACAACCTGATAGGAACCCAGTATTCTGATTGTTAAATAACTTGTCACTAAAAAAATAGTCTTTTATGTGTTTCTTGAACCAATCTAGACTAAAGTTTTTAGGGTGCTTAAAACGTTCTATGGCTATTCTATTGCATAAAACTATGATTTGAATCGATATTAAGTAAAGGCCAAAGAATGGGCAAACGAGGTTCATTATGACCATATTTGTACCCTTACCCCGAACTCAATCTATGGTTCATTGACCACTATGGAGTCAGGACGGGGAAATCTACATTGGATAAGCCCCTCAGATGTCCTTACAGTTTTCAATATCCAATTAGGTTTATAAGTTTTCCTTTAAAGACTTGTTGGCGACTTCGAAAATATTTTCAATAAAACCTTAACAATGGGGTAGTCAAATACGCGCTCACACCGCGATAGGCGAATATAAAATCACGTCTACAGTTAGCGAGTAGTTTTTCTTGCTAAGGATATGGTGATGCTCCTATGTTAGTTAATTAGAGTAATTGGAGTTGTATTAATGTCGATTTTGTGGCTAAATTGATTAGATAATAGATTATTCATGATTGTGCATGTTTTAGAAGTGATCAACCTAGTGATTCGCATCACTCATACTTCATGTGGGATCATGCTCATGATTAATTGGTAGATTGTAGTGAGAACTAGGTCTAGGAATTAGGAGTGCCTTCATGATTTGTTGAGCTTCTATTGCATTTAGTCGTTGTTTGTTAGATGTTTGTGCAATCCCGCTTATCCAATTGCTTAGCTTAGGAGTGTATCTAGTTTCTCTGGCATCTTATTATTTGCATAGTTTTTTGCTTTTATTTGTTATATAGTAATAATGATGAAACATAACGTCGTTCTAATTGGTTCGGTCCGAAAGAAGGTCAATTTGAAATTATTAAAGGCTTATTATACCTTATTAGTGTAATTTTGTTTTGGAATTACTTTGTTAAACATGGGTAAAAAAAAGTTCATTATAATTTGTTTTTTACATGTTACTAGTGTTTCGAAAGAAAAATAAGATTTTAACCTTCATTAAAGTGAAAAGACATTTTTACCCTTATGTTTTTTTTAGAAAAAGAAAGAAAGAAAAAAATGAATTGACCTTTAGAGCATCATCTAGATCTTTAGTGAACCTCCAATTAGTACATACACACGTCCGTAGGATGAGAACCATACGCACGATGAACATGAAGGACTGGATTATGAACACAAAGACCAATATCAATGAACATGTACCAATAGAGATGTACATATGTTCATTTAGCTTATTATCCATGTACATGTATTCATTTGGCTTGTTATCCATATGTACGCACCATGCTCTATGTACTAGTGTGTGCACTATTAGGGATTGATTTTCTCAGCCACACACGTGGCAGCAAATCATTCGACGTATATGTGTTTGTTTAGATAGTGAAGTGGCGTTATGCAATTTGGGCAGGCGGTTTAGTCGTATGCACCTATCCAAAAATAAATTTGTCCTACTCTCTTTTACAATTAAATGTAGAAGGGAAGTAAGGTTCGTACATGGACTAATTTGTATTCAATATAAACAATACCTAGATGACTCTAAGTGTCAAGTAACCAATTCATGGGGGATTTTCAATACAAATTACAACAAAACAAAGGCAAACAACTAAATGAAAGTTATAGAAATTCAATGTAAACAAATCACGAGTCCGATTAATTTCCACTTGTTACCTATTGTTGAGATAAAATCTCCTATTCTCCTTAGTTGTAGTTAAATAGCACGATCCACGTGACTACAAAACCCTTACTATTGAATAACTTAGTCCGATCTGCGTCTATGTTTAATTCAAAAGTAACATATAATAATAGAGAATCAATAGGCTTGCTAATGTTATACAAGCGATAAACATTCAATCAATTTGTTTGATTTCCCTAAGTTCTAACAATTCATGATCCGCATGCCAAGTAAGATCTTAGTTTACTACCAACTGATAAAAGAACAAAACAATCCGATTCTATTCTTAAATCGAGCAATAGATGAATCACAAAATCAAACTAGTACTACTCCTTGCAAGTCTTGTAATCATCATATAATGGAATACTAAAAATCAAATAATAACCAAGAGGAATAGTAGAGTATAGAGAATCTTACAATAATTAGTTGAAGCTTCGATTAATCGTTCCCAAGAGTGATTTAAGCTACAATTTCCATAATCTAACTAAATTACAAACTAAAATATGAAAGAGAAGTGCAGAGATGAAGTTGTGGCCTTTCTTTTTTGTATTTCTCTGCCCTCCTCGTAAAAAGAGGCGCAAGTCCCTATTTATACTTCACGGAAGAAAACCTAGCTGTTGAAGAAACCGCCAAAGTCGGTTAAAGGTCGCGAGACGCAACGTGGGTCACGAGGTGCGAGCTGCTACTATTTTTCCCCGTGACATGGGCTGGATAACATAAATGGTCGCGACCCGCGACATGAACCGCGAGGCGCGATGAACTTTTCGCAAGGTGCGAGCATATTCACGAGCCGCGACGAGCGACTGATCCGCTAAACTTGTTGCAGAGCTGGGCAAGCCAGATAACGTGACCCGAGACCTAGCTCGCGAGGCGCGAGCTTGGACTGCTATGCTGTTGCTTTGAGTGCGCCACAATTCTTCAATGCTAAAATTCCCGAACACTTTAAAATTAAAGTTTAAATATCTCGGATAGAACGGGACCACATAACAATGACCTTTACACTTTAAGACTCACAAAAAAATAGGAATTAGGAGATAAACATCAACATATTGCTCCTAAACCTTCAAATACTAAAATAACTTCATTCTTTCACACTTAAGCCTAACTACTAACCAAAATGATAGAAAATGTGTTTAAGATGCACGCATAACTCGGACACATCAAATTCCCCCACGCTTGAACCAAACTCGCCCTTGAGTAAACTTTAAATTGAAGAATCAACAACCCCAAAATCGCCCAAGCTACACACCAACATCTAACATCCCTTTTTCGCTCCAAACCTAAGGTTAGCCTAAATTTCCACAGCTATATAATCATCAATTAGCCATGGGAAGGCAACAAAAAGACATGTTCCCACGTGTACCCCAAAAATAGTCAAATAAAATAAGTTCAAAGGACTTGAACTTTCAACAATTCCCAACCAATGACAATCCAACCAACAACAACCACTAGAAAACCAAAACGCAAGGAACAAGGGTTCCCCCACGCTTAGCCTCAAGCTCCTCCTCCAAACCATCATTCACAATAGCCATTACACGCCCACAAGACATCCAAACCACCAAGTAAAAGTAAATAAAAGACTAGTCTTACCCGAAAACTTCCAAGATCGCCTCCAACCTTATGACGCCAACTCCTGAGAATGCGTAATGGATTATTCTCTCATTTCTTTTTCTCTCATTTTGCCTAGGAGCCTTTTCGGGTTTTCATCCTAGCCTCTTAATTTTTTTTTAAAGCTCACAACTCACCCGCTCTTTAAGCCTTTTGTTTTGCATAGGTTGCACTTTTGGGTTTTCAACCTATCAAGGCCCCCAAATTTTGCCTAAGTCGCCCGCCCTTGCGGGTTTTCAACTTAGCGGGTTCAAATTTATCATCATTTTTTTTCATAGCTAATGCAATATATACACAAACAACATAAACACCAAAGCAGAATATATATAAAGCATGTGAATCCTCCTCCCCCACGCCTAGTACAAACATTGTTCCCAATGTGTAACTAAAAGAAAGGAGAAAGGAAAGAAGTAAGTACCTCTAAGAGCTAGAGGGCCCACTAGGATTGCGGCGGCCCGCTCTCCTAGAAGTACGCTCCTCTCGGTGCTGACGAAGATGTTGCTCGATCGAAGGGTTAGGATCCTGATATGCTGGATACTCGGACACAAAGAAATTATTCATGGCTAAAACCATGGAAGACATAGAAAACATAGTGTCCTCAAATCCATCAACCTGGTGTTGCATTTGACCAAGTTGAAGCCCAAAAGTGGCTTGATTTTCCTCAATTGATTCTAGTCGATCCTCTGCCATATCATAAAAATCAGGGGGTGCAACATCCGGCTCCGGGGCCCTCACTTGACCATACTCTTCCTCTACCCCGGGGCGATAATTCTCATCTGGAGGAATATAGAGCTGAACATGCGTAGTCTCTGCAATGATAGCCGTGCGCTGTGGTTGCGGCAAAACCATATATTTCACATTATTGGCACCATAAACCACACATAAACATTTTGGCCCTTGGGAAACCAAAGCAAGAAAGCCTTTTTCAATTGATGGATAGTTGATAGGCTGTCGTACACCTGTCAAAAATAATTTCTGCAAAACCTTCTAACAATGTAGGGTAAGTAGGGTCGAATTCACAGAGAGATGGTCGTTCTAATCTAGCTTATAAGGTATCACTAGTGGAAAAAACTCCATGTGCTACTTGTCAAGTGCTTCGGTTGAATAATCAACCGAAGCACTTGTGAAAATTTTAATATTAAAAATTCACAAGTGCTCCGGTTGACAAGTCCACTGGAGCACTTGATGTCAAGTGCTCCGTTTGACTAGTCAACCGGAGCACTTGTGAATAAGTGCTCCGGTTAGTCAACCCGAGCACTTGCACATGTTTTCCTCCTAATTAATAACTATTTTCGACTAGAGCGTTCACTTTATTAATTTTCCCTCAATTGATTTGGAACCCTCCTCCCTCTCGTTCAAACTCCTCTCTACTGCGCTCAAAAAACCCTCAAGAAATTAACCCTCACTCCTCGTCCGTCGTACCTCCTTCTTGTCCGTCGCTTCCGTCGTACTACCGCACTCAAATCTGCTGCCTCGCTCATCCTCACACTATCGTCCGGTGAAGGCGAACTAAAATCTGCTTCCGTCGTACTACCATACTCAAATCTCGCTACCACTGTCGCACGAGGCTTCGAGGTGCACGAGGCTACCACCGTCGCCTGGTAAGTGTTTTCAATTTTCATCAATTTTTACCTAATTTTAATTTTCTTGTAATCAATGTAATCGTTTCAAGATCCCCTCAAATCGAAACCTCGCAAATTCGCGAAACAAATTCACCTATAACCGAAATTTGAACACCTTACACGGAGATTTATTCTATTAAAAAAAAATCTACCCGATTGATTTCGCCATTGTCGCAACTCCGAGGTCTCAACAATGGAAATAAACGGCCTTTTTTTGGAGTTTGTGGTAAAAAATTAGCGAAAATGGCATGGTTAGATATGTTATTGACTTTTAAGCAAGTATTATGTATACAATATTTTGGAATTCAAACACGAAGTTTCTCTCTCGATACTCCATATCAAAATTAATATAAATGGGAGTTGGACTGGTAATTAGGAGTAGATTATGATGAGAATCTAGCAGTTCAATCGCCTTGTGATTACGACTTACGTAACATGTTGACAAAAAGGAAGTGCTCTTGTGAGTACTCTGTTGGATTAGGGCCGCTGGTGCCTTTAGCTTTGTTGGTTTGAGTAAGGCCATTCCCATGATCCCGTGTAACAAATCGATCCGACAACTTCACCTTGATGTATTCAATTTGACTTGATTAGTGGTAACATGTTTGAAGGGAGACATTTTGTATCCTTTGTATTATGATATCAAATTGGCACTTTGAAAGTGGTGATTATTGAAGAGAATCGGCCTCTACTTTTGTGTTGTGATGTTGATTAGTTAGCTTATAACTCCAATGCCCGCTTTCGACTTTTCTTTCAAGTTGAACTTCTAACAAAATACGATTTTGCCGTGCCTGTCTTACTTGTGGGCCATGTACTAAAATCCGAGAAATTCTCTTCTTTCAGTGTTGCTTTTCGGTTGGTAGCATTCATATTGAAACTTTAATTGTTCAAACTTAATCTTTGTGAAGATCGGCCGTCATCATACTAGTACATTCTCCTCGGGAAAAACTATGTTGTTGCTTTGGGTGAAGGACATTTTAGTACTTAGTTTTAGTGAGCATACCTTATTATATATACATATTTATTTATTTAAAATTGGCTTTACAAATGAGTTAGAATATCTTTTCTTTCACCTAATTAACTTTGGTTTACGGGATTTGGTGATAAGATTTCTATGTGACACGCATTCATGCACTATGTGCCATGGCCCATTAGCGTTTGATGTACAATTTTCCGTATGTCCGCAAGGAGTTGAGGGTAGTTGTACTTTTTTCCCTGGGGGTTTCACGGAAGCTTTCGTCGATGTTATAAACGTTATTTTAATTGTCCGATTTATGTGATGTAGTTCATGAATGACCTTGTTTGTATTTACATAAAAGTACCCACTTGCACAAGAATAGGGGACGATCGCTTTGATTATTGAAGAATAGATTTAACATGTGGTCAATTGGTTATCCTTCTTTTCTCTATCGCCTGGAACATTGACATATTATATGTTGATCTTCTACCCTCAAACCCTCTTCTCGCCTGTCTTGGAGATAAGACTTCATGTACTCATCCGAAGATCAATATGTTTTAAATTTTTTCTTGACAGTTGAACCTGTCCATGGTGTTGATCTTGAAGGTCCCGAAGTTGCCAAAGATTGCTTAACGAAGTCTTCGACCTCATCAACTGCCCGAGAGTGAGCGACCGGAACCTAATATTTTGTTAAATATATTTAGCTCACAGGAAAATAGTACGTAAGATGAAGCCAAAACCAGCCATAATGAGGAGGCCAAGACTACACCATCGCCTCAAAATCGTGTTATCAATGATGTACCCGGGACATCAAAAGTTCGTTTTGTGCTCTTTTGTTTACTTATAGGGAAATGATAGTTACTCCTCCATCTCTATGTGCATTTTTTTTCTTTTGATTGGTCTCGGTTCCTTATTTAACTTTTTTGTTCTTTGTAGTTTCGTTAGGTTGAGGAGTCCCGTGGGAGGAGGGGGTGTTAGTGAATGTTAGTGAATGTTAGCTTGTGATCCGATGCCAACTAAGTTGGTGGGATACTCGGGATTTCATATTGTTGATTGTTCCCGGTTTATAAGTTAACCTTGTGAATTTATTTGTCTTTGTAGGGTGATGTTGAAGTTAGAGAAAGCAATGACACAGGTATATTTTTATTACTTCTACCTAACCTGGAAATTTCTTTTTTGTTGGATTTTTGCGAGTTTTGCTCCCTACAAAGCCGAGCGGATATATATTAACAAAATATCCCATAATTCCAAGTAAAAAATTGGTGTCTACACCTTCACCCCTCCCCCCACCCCAAATAAAAAACTGAATCGAAGCTAGAAATAATGGGATCATTTTGAGAAACATGGGGTTTAGAAGGATTAAAGTTAGGTTCTCCTTTGCTGATAAACTTTCTACTGATTTTCTAGCCGTTACCTGTGCATAGACTTGCGAAACTACACTAAGTCATTGCTCCATTCAATCTATTTTCTCCGCTCTCTTTTTCTCTCTCTTTATTTGGGTGAATGTAGGAGGGGAGTGTTTGTCTACATCTGCTGGATTATAGAATATTGTAATGGAACTATTTCTTTGGTTAGCCTTTATACCTTTTTTCTATGTAGAGAAAATTTGGATGGATTATGATATTTCTCTTAACATGTGATTCCGCACATCTTGACTGCTATTGTTTGCTTTATTTGATCTTATTAGGTTTACAACACACCAAGGGAGGAGCCATTTATTGTTGAGGAAATCAATGAAGTTCGAGACAAGTTTACTTCTTTCGTTACCGATTGTTGTCTATGAATTTGAATTCTAAATGTGTTGTAAACGCGTACTTTAAATCTACGGTAATGTTTTGTAACTCAATTCTACACTTTATATAATAATAGTACGTATTTTAATTTTGAATGTTTATTTGTTGGATTTTGAATTTCATGTGCACTTTTTTGCATCATTGTACATATTATGTTGGTGATATATGAGGGGCAAGAGGAGGTTAAGTATGGTGGTGAAAATGAGGTCAGCAGGCTACGTAAATGTGTTTTGTAAATGTTGCAGCCTAGTGCTCTATTGTAATAGATACTCTAGGAAGCTAATAATATAACCAATGGTTTTAAAACAAAAAACAAAAAAACAACAAGTGCTTCGGTTGATAATAAACAATCGGAGCACATGATGCACAAGTGCTCCGGTTGTCTCTTATCAACCGGAGCACTTGACATACTCTAAGCATATAAAAATCATCAAGTGCTCCGGTTTTAATACAACCTGAACACTTGTAAAATTAAGTGCTCCGGTTTTTAACCGGAGCACTTGATAAATGCTCAAGTGCTCGTATGGGGTCTGCTACGGGTCAAATACGGAGCACTTGTAGCGTTTTTAACCGGAGCACTTGATGTTTTTTCCACTAGTGTATGGTGAAAATAAACAAGATCAGAGATAATATAATTAAGGTTCTAAACTATGAAAATAAAACTAAAAGGATCTTGGGCAATGGTTCACCATATTTATAACTATAATATATCAAAATATCATCAATAGTTCAATTAATCAGATATCTAGAGCACATGTTAATCCTACGGTCGGGTCTTAACGCTCTCAAATCAACATATGCTAGTACGGTCGCTCAACATGATCAGATTTGCTAATTGTAGGAAAGCCTCTAAAAGTAAGATCTTGGTCAATACAAACAATTATTAGCAATATTTAATCAGACAATTGATCAGATTGCAAGATTAACAATGAAAACACTAATCAATTAGAAATAACAATGACTAATGAAACCATCAATAAACATCCATCAAGAATTATAGCACATAAACATGGATTCCCAAACTAACCCTAGAAATAAAAACTACTCAATCATGAAATAAAGAATAAAAACTACATCTAGAAAGAGAAAGGAAAACATAATTAAAAGAAATCAATGAAAATAAGAGAATGAAATAATGAAACTAATGAAATAATGAAGAAAAGAGAAACTAGGGTTTACAACAAAAAACTAGAGAGAAAAAGAAGAAGAGAAAACTAAACTAAAGCTAGAGAGAAAGAGACTAAATAATGAAAAGTGAAAAGTTATGAAAAAAAAGCGTGACAAAATAATAGACTAAGCTATTTATATTAACCTAGGGAAGCTTTTAAAACCTAACAAAAATAGGCTTCCGGGTGCTCGGCCCGATCGGGCCAACTCGCCCGACCTCATCGGGCGAAAGACTCTTTGTTTCGGAAATATGACGGACTGCCGCCCGATCGGGCATGCTCGCCCGATCCCATCGGGCGGGAGTCTTTTCCTCTTGTTTTTAACTCTAAAACGCAGCCAGATGAAAAAGCACTCGGGCCCGATCGGGCTAAACCGCCCGATCCCATCGCGCGGGAAAACTGCCATTTTGCGTCAAATTGCAAAGGCTGTATCTCTCAAACCAGAAGTCCGTTTGGGGCGTGTGACCTATTATTGGAAATCCCTTGAAGTCTAGTTTCCAACCCAACTGGAATTTCTTAATTATCGATTTTGTATCAAAAGTTATGATCAAAATAGTGAAGAGGTGTCAGTTTTGGCACTTCTTTCACTAGCTCTTTGCTTCATTCCAACTCGAAATTGTCCCAAACGGATGCATTGTGATCCTTGTGCAAGCTATCTTCATCCTCAATGATTAATAGGCTTTATCTTATATAATCATAATCAATTTGCATCAAAATAACCTAAAAATCATCGAAACACGCAAACGGGGAGTAGTAGAGCACTACTTACGTAATTCATGCCGCTATGCACCTAAATGCTCTAAAAGGAGTTCTAAAAGTAATAAAAAATGCATCTAAAAACTATATATAAAAGTGACACATCAATAGTATACTCATTAGAAGGATAAGTGCGACTAGTTCCAGGGGTACCTACTTAATGGAGGATAGGATTATCTTCAGCATCTAGGGGAAGTCGACATGAAGATACTCGGCAAGAAGGGTAACCATACCTCCCATACTGATCTTACGCGACTCCTTCCTACTAAGCTCTAAGCAATTTGTGACCCAGATATGTACCCAATCGGGACACCCAACTCCTTGAGGTGTCATCGCCCACAAACATTTCAAATCAAACTTGGGAAGATGTGTTGGCTCCCGATGATAAAACACCGTCATTGCAAGGAGGCGGTGAATAAAACGAAGTGCGGGGTGGGGGATCACTAGTAGAATAATTGCTTATTGCTGCGGTGAAATTGCTGCGGTTTTACCCATACGCAGCAATAAACCACGTAAAAAGAAAAAGTAAAATATAAAATAGATATATTGCTGCGGTTTCCAACCAAAACCACAGCAATAGATGTTAACGGGAATTTTTTCAAAATGTGTTGACTAATTTGACCAAATCTATTGCTGCGGTTTCCACCCAAAACCGTAGCAATAGATTAAAATATAAGTTTTTTAATAATATTTTAATCTATTGCTGCGGTTTCAAGAAGAAACCGCAACAATAGGGTCATTAGGGTTTTTTATAGTTGAGCCTTATTAGTTATTGGGCGCCGTTTCCCATTCCCTCATAACTCACTTCTCACAGATCCTTCTTCCTTCACTTCACGTTCCCTCTTCCTCACAGATCTTTCTCTCTCTTCTCTCTCTCACTCATCTCTATTCTCTCTTACTCATCTCTATTCTCCTTTTTTCCTCTCTCACTAAAAATCCACCCAAATATGAGGTTTAATTTCGACATGGCTGAAACAAACAACGACGAACGAACGATAAACTTCAATGGCTTCCTCTTCAAGATCACCCCGTCTTCTCTCTTCTCTGAATCATCGACGACGAACGAACGTCGCCTTCTTACACTGTGGTGGCGCGGTGGTGGGAGATCTCGGCCGGCGAAAGACACGAAGATTTCGAGCCAACGAAAGACGCAAGATCTCTCTAACTCATCCGGTTTCTTTGTCATCATCCTCCGTGATTTTGTTTATCGTGGTGAGAGATTTCGCGTGGTGGTTACGGTTTTGAGGGTTGTTGTAGAGATAGATTTTTTTTCTAATCTTTAGTTGTTTATTTTTATCTTTATTTGTTTTTTTTATTTTAATCTTTATTTGTTTTCGGGGCGCCTTCATCGCAAGAAAGGAGGCGCCGGAATCGAAATCGCAGCCAGCCCACCTAGCCATGGCCGCCTCCGAAGCTCCCGAGGTTCCCGTGTGCTATGTCGGAGTCCGTCGCAGCTCCGCCGCCTTTCGCCTCATGAAGCAAATGATAATCTCTATCTCTCTGTCTTTTCTGTTTAAGCTCCAATAATGTCGGAGTCCGTCGTTTTAATTTTTTGTTTTGTTTTGGTTTATGGTGGAATTTAGGGTTGGGAAGAAGGTGAAGGAATCGGGAAAGACAAGCAAGGAATTAAAGGTTACATCAGAGTTGAAAACAAGCAAGATACTATTGGTTATTCTCTTTCTTTTATTTTTTTTAAATTTTAATTTTTTTTATGTTTATGTAGTTTCTGAAATTATGTGAACTGTAAATTAGGTATTGGACTGGAGAAGACTAATCAATGGGCATTTGATACCACTAAATTTGACAACATACTCAAAAAATTGAAAGTGGTGAGTGTATGCCGCAATATTATTGAGTTATCTTGTTACATTTTTAAGCAATCTGAATTGTAATTTGCTCATTTTTGTCAGATTTGTATTGGAGTCATCATCCGGTTTCTTCAACTCACCATCTCCTTCAAATCTCACAATCTGTATTTTAGGTTTATGGTGAATTAAATTAATTTGTATTTTTTAGATATCATTTGTATATATTTTTTTAGATCTTATATATGTGTATTTTTTTAGATCTTGAATGAATTCCAACAAATTTGGTTGTGGTTTTGAAAATGTTGTGTGGGTGTAGACGTATACTAGTATACTACCTCTGTTTTTTTTTTTAGTTGCAACATTTGATTATTTTAATACACTCATCAAAAAGTCAAATGTTGCAACTAAAAAAAAACAGAGGAAGTATGACATTAGAATATTATTAAAAAAACTTATGTGGGTGTAGACTAATCAAATTTTTTTTTATAAAAAAAAGCAACCTATTGCTGCTGTTGTTTGGTAAAAACAAGAAGAATAGATCGACCTATTGTCGCTTGTTTTTACCAACAACAGCAGCAATAGGTTACTTTTCAAATTTTTTTTGTATTGACACCTATTGCTGCGGTTTTGGGTAAGAACCGCAGCAATAGGTAATTACCTATTGCTGCGTCCTTAATTGCTGCGCGGTCAAAACTGCAGCAATATGCCACTTTATGACCGCCGCAATAAGCAATTATTCTACTAGTGGATGGAACTACTTTTGCACCGGCCATGCCAAATGAGACCATTGGTGATGGCATGCCAAAAGACCACTTCATTGTAACCCTCGGAGTTCTCAAAACTTCCATCATCTCCATAATCCCAACCAAAAGCTTCACTCACTTCCATGTAATTCATCCTAAGCTCATTGTCATTGAGGTGAAAGGTAATGTAGGGGCCATCTTCATCTTCTCCCCTCTCTAAGGTAGAAAGGAATTCAAGTGTGTATCGCTCATAGGTGGGGGCTTCTTTGTGAAGGAAACCATGAATACCCACTTTGGACATCAAATGTTCAACGGGTTGGAGCAAACCTAAACGACTCAAGGTGGAGACATTAGCAACATTAGCAAATTTAGTCTCTTGAATTTGTCTATCCTTCCTTGTCAATTTATCCCACCTTCTCTTTGCATCATCACTAAGGGTTTGTTGTCCCAAAGAATTGATTCGGGGAACACTCCTTGAACTACTACCACCTCTAGTTTTTCTCTTTTGAGTGGCCATCTCTATTCAACAACTCCCTCCACACAATTCAACACAACCACCAATTCCCAAGTGAAATAATATTTGACACAATCACCACAACAATCCACAACCCTCAACAATCACCAATAATTCACAAACCAATAACAACCAACAACAATCCAATACCAATAATGAACAATATAGGAAAATTCTTCAAACAAAATAAAGTGTTGTTAGTGATTGAAAATATGTACCAAATTCAAGCTTCCCAATTGTTCTAAGAGTGTAATGTAGTTGTTGTTATGGTGGTTAAACTTCCTTCCTGGCTTGTATCTTCAAATGATACTCTCCAATTACTCCAATTTCTTCGGCAAAAGAAAACCCCTAAATTCTAGGGTTTGGAATTTTGAAAATAAATTCTAAAGTTTTGACTGTGAAGGGGAAAAATTATGGAAGAATTATGGTGTTTGTCGGTTTTAGGGTGGTTGGGGTGGCGAATTTGGGTGGTGGAGTGGCGGCAAGGTGGCGGTGGAAGGGGTGTGAGTGAGTCAGAGAGAGAGAGAGAGAGAAGGGCTGCTTTGAGGAGATGAGAGTGTGAGAGTGTCGAGTGATTGAGTGAGAGGGGAGGGGGGTTCGTGTTATTTCCTGAAGTTGGGTGCAGTTTTTCGGCAGAAGGTTGTCGCGAGTCGCGAGGTGCGATCTGCTATTTTTAAGGTTTCGTGAGGTGCGACTTAAATCACGGCTCGCGAGCTGCTACTGTTTTTCAGCTGCGATGCAGTTCCGGGGAATTTTTTTTTATTTTTTATTTTTTTTTTCTGCGTTTTTTGCTGCATATACATACTCCAATCCTCATATTGTAATCTCACACACACTTAACTCTCTCAAACTCATTTTTCATTATCAAATTTTTTTTCCATTCGCACAACACCTTCTTGACTAACCTACAACAAAAACAAGCACACAATGCGTAAAATCAAATCAAACCAAAAGAAAAGAAAAGAAAAGAAAAATTTTAATACAATGTAAAGCTCGGGTTGCCTCCCGAGAAGCTCCATTTATTTATAGTCGTTGGCACGACGTAGTGCATCCGGTGTTCTTACTCATACACCTGGTCATCCAACGTTACCCTGTCAACTTCCTCTGGTTGAAAACCTTCATAGTAGGGCTTCAAACGTTGCCCATTAACCTTGAAAATCCTCGATGTAGATTCACTCTTTATTTTCACAGCTTCATGTGGAAATATCTTCACAACAACAAACTGCCCTACCCACCGAGAACGTCGTTTACCTGGAAATAAACGGAGGTGAGATTGAAAGAGAAGGACCTTTTGACCAACCTCAAAGTCCTTCCCAATGATCAACTTATCATGCCAAGCCTTCGTTTTTGCTTTGTAAATAGCTGCATTCTCGTAGGACTCATTCCTTATTTCCTTTAACTCTTGTAACTGCAATTTCCGATGCAAACCGGCCTCATCCAAGCTCATATTGAAGCTCTTCACAGCCCAATATGCCTTGTGCTCCAACTCTACCGGTAAATGACAGGGTTTACCAAACACCAAGCGATACGGAGACATGTCAATAGGAGTCTTATATGCTGCCCTGTACGCCCACAAAGCATCATCTAATCGCGCACTCCAATCCTTTCTATTTGGATTCACCGTATTTTCAAGGATGGATTTAATTTCTCGGTTTGAAACTTCAAGCTTGTCCATTTGTATGTGGGTGATATGCAGTTGAAGTCTTGTGAGTGACATGATATTTCTTTAACAACGCTCCAATTGTCCGGTTGCAAAAATGAGTTCCTTTGTCACTAATCAAGGCTCGTGGAATGCCGAACCTAGAAAAGATGTTAGCTTTGATAAAATCTGCAACCACTTTAGAATCATCAGTTCGAGTGGGCTTTGCCTCCACCCACTTTGACACATAATCAACAGCAAGTAGAATGTAAGTGAAACCAAAAGAGTTAGGAAATGGCCCCATAAAGTCAGTGCCCCAAACATCGAATATTTCACAATATAAGATCGAGTTTTGTGGCATTTCATTTCTTTGGGAAATATTCCCAACTCTTTGACAATTATCGCACGACTTACTGAAATAAAATGCATCTCTATTCCAACTAGGCCAATAAAATCCACAATCCAATATCTTGCGAGCAATTCTCCTTGCTCCAAAATGACCTCCACAGGCATGAGAATGACAAAAGGTGAGAATCGATATTACCTCATTATCAGGAATGCACCTTCTAATCACTTGATCCGCACAATGTTTCCATAAATATGGATTGTCCCATACATAATACTTTGCATCACTTCACAATTTATCTTTCTGCGCTTTTGAAAAATGAGGAGGAAATTTGTTAGAAACAAGGAAATTCACAATATTAGCATACCATGGACTAAGCTCCTTGAGGGTGAACAATTGTTCATCCGGGAATTCTTCTCGAATTGGTTCTCTCCAAGGTTTTTCAATATTATTCTCTAAATCATAGGAGGACACTAATCTACTCAAATGATCTGCCACCAAGTTCTCCGACCCCTTCTTGTCTTTCACCTCCAAATCAAACTCGGTCAGAAGTAGAATCCACCTGATCAATCTTGGCTTGGCTTCTTTCTTCGTCATTAAATGACGAAGAGCTACATGGTCTGTATATACAATAACTTTTGTTCCAAGCAAATAAGATCTAAATTTTTCTAAGGAAAATACTACAGCTAACAATTCTTTTCGCAGTAGAATAGTTACGCCGAGCCTCATTAAGGGTCATGGAAGCATAATAGATAGCATGAGGTGCTCTCCCCACCCTTTGACCTAACACCGCTCCGACAGGCGTAATCACTTGCATCGCACATGATCTCAAAGGGAAGAGACTAATCAGGGGGTTGTATAATTGGAGCCGAGACGAGTCTTTCTTTTAAGGTATCAAAGGCACTCTTGCAATGTTCATCAAAAGAAAAATCCACATCCTTTTGCAAAAGCTTGCATAAAGGAGATGAAATCTTCGAAAAGTCCTTGATGAACCTGCGATAAAAACCTGCATGGCCAAGAAAAGAACGTACTTCTCGAACATTAGTAGGATAAGGCAAAGATTGAATAGTATCTACCTTAGCTTTATCTACCTCGAGACCTTTTTCAGAAACCACATGGCCTAAAACAATTCCTTATTGTACCATAAAATGGCATTTCTCGAAATTCAGCACAAGGTTAGAATCTATACATCTTTAAGCACAAAAACTAGGTGTTTCAAACAGCTATCAAAAGAATCTCCAAGTATAGTGAAATCATCCATAAAAATTTTAACAAACCTCTCGATATATTCGGAGAATACACTCATCATACACCTCTGAAAAGTGGCGAGGGTATTGCATAACCCAAAAGGCATGCGCCTATATGCAAACGTGCCAAAGGGACACGTAAATGTGGTTTTCTCTTGATCTTATGGCGCAATGGCCACCTGAGAATACCCTGAATAACCATCTAAGAAGCAATAGAAAGCATGACTAGCAAGTCGTTCAAGCATCTGATCAATAAATGGCGAAGGAAAATGATCTTTCCTAGTCATGGCATTCAATTTGCGATAATCAATGCAAACACGCCATCCATTTTGGATGCGTGTAGGAATCAGCTCACCATTTTGGTTTTTCACAACAGTTACACCCGTTTTCTTAGGCACAACTTGGGTAGGACTAACCCATTTGCTATCAGAAATAGGGTAAATCATACCTACTTGGAGTAATTTCAGAATTTCAGCTTTCACTACCTCCATCATAGGTGGGTTTAACCAGCATTGTGGTTGCCTCATTGGTTTTGCATCATCCTCCAACAAAATCCGATGCATACATGTGGTAGGACTTATGCCTTTAATGTCGGCAATCGTCCATCCAATTGCTTCTCTATGCTCCTTGAGGACTTCAATCACTAGCAATGTATCTTCTTCTCCAAGGAACACATACTTTAAATTATCGAGGAGTGGCTTCAATTATACTTTTGGTGCCTGCAAAACAGATGGCAAAAGCTTCTCTCTAGGTATAGTTCGTGGAACGGGTCCTAAATGAAAAGGGACCGTTGGAAGCTTGTCCCTGTTCTTTCAAAACCCGCACCATTTCCTGCAAATTAGCACTCAAAACATATTCAATTTCATCACCCCCAAACCATGCTCAAGGACAACCCGTAGATCATCTTTATCATTGATGTCGAAAACATCATGTGCTATAGAATCAATCACATCAATTGAATAACAAGAATGGTCATCAACATGAAATTTCATGGAATCATAAATGTTAAGTTCTACCGTATCTCCATCAAACTCCATAGTAAGAGATCCACTATGTACATCAATCTTTGTCCTAGCAGTTTTCAAGAATGGTCTCCCTAATAATATAGGGGCCACATGTTTATCATGTTCCATATCTAGGACATAAAAATCAGCAGGAAAAGTCAACTTATCAACCTTAACTAGCACGTCTTCCACTATACCTCTAGGGTAAGCATTGGAACGATCAGCTAGTTGTATCACTACACCAGTTTCATGCAATGTACCAAGTTTTAAAGACTCATATAATGAATAAGGAATCACATTGATATAAGCACCTAAGTCTAACACGGTGTTTTGAAATGTGGTGTGACCTATGACACAAGGAATAGTAAACATGCCTGGATCACTGCATTTAGGAGGGAGTTTTATTTGAAACATCGCTGAAATATGCTCACTAACCTTCACTTTTTGCACTCCTTTCAACCTATGCTTTCTCTTAGCAGTACATAACTCTTTAAGAAACTTAGCATACCTAGGAATTTGTTTCAACGAATCTAAAAGAGGAATGTTTACCTCACATTTACGAAAAAGCTCGTAAATGTCCTTGTCACTTTCCTTCCTGCGAGTGTCCTTTAATACCTCTGGAAATGGTGTAACTGGTTCATAAGGTGTAGAAGGTGGCTTTTGAACTTGTTCATCCTGTTGTGGTGATAATGGCTCACGCATCGTACCTGGTTCATGAACAACAACTTCTTCCTCGAGCTCTTTATCACGAACAACTGCTTTTTCATTCCCCTTCAACTCCTTCCCGCTCCTTAATGTAATGGCACTTGCATTAGGCCTGGTTTCAGCTCTGTTTGAGATGGTAATTTTCCAGAATCTCGAGCTTCTAATCTAGTCACCGCTCCTGAAACTTGGCTCATTTGCCGTTCTAAGTTCTTGATGCTCGCTCGAGTTTCCTCCTGAATTTGCATCATATTACCCTACATGTTAGTCACATTTTTAGTTAAAGCATTTAACATTTCCTTTGTGGACATGCCAGGACTCGAACTTTGGCCTTGGGGCCTAGGTTGAGGTTGATATGGTCTGTTGTATTGTTGTTGTTGTTGTTGTTGTTGTTAGAGTCCAGGAGCATTGCCATATCTCAAATTGGGATGATCTTTCCACCCTGGATTATATGTATTCGAGTATGGATCATATCTCTTTTGAAATCCTTGGCCTTGAAAACCCATCGCCATCACTTCTTCACTTGATTCTTCTTGTAAATGTGGACAAAAATCAGTATGGTGATCAGAAGAACAAATCCCACATGCTTTCACTTGCTGAACTTTGTTTTTAACCATGAATTCACGCATCATTGAAGTGAGAGCTTGCGCTTGATCCTCAAGCTTAGAACTTGAACCTGCACTTTCTACATTGGCTCTTCGATTGTTGGACCTTCTGTGAAATTGTCTAGAGCCTTCATATAGCTCTTCAATCAATGCTCTCACGTCAGTGGGAGTTTTCTTAATGATAGAACCTCCACTAGCAGCATTCACCATTCGTACATCTTCATCAGAAAGACCATTGTAGAAGTACAAGATGAGGTCTTCATCAGAATAGCCATGATATGGACAACTAGCACAAAGTCTCTTGAACCTCTCCTAATATTCATAGAAAGATTCATCATGTTTCTAATCAATGTTGCTAATCTCTTTTTCAGTGTTGATGATTTAGAAGCTAGAAAGAACTTCTCAAGAAACCGTCTTTTCATTTCAACCCATGTAGAGTTACATCCTGGAGGTAAGTAGTATAACCAATCTTTGGCTGAATCCTTTAGAGAGAAAGGAAATGCCATTAGCTTGATTTGCTCCTCCGTTGCTCCACTTGGTTTCATACTAGTACAACCCACGTGGAACTCCGAAAGAAACTTATTTGGATCCTCTCCATTCAATCCATGGAACGTGGGAAGTAAATGAATTAACCCTGACTTTAGTTCAAAAGTAGCACCTTCCTTAGTTGGAGGATACTCAATACATAGAGGTTGTTGATCAAGATTAGGAGCTGTAAGCTCCCTCAATGTACGAGCTTCCACTCTAGGAGGCATCTCTTCCTCCTTCTCCTCTTCAATAATAAAAGGTAACTCTTGAAAATTTTCTCGCAATTCATTTCTTAACCTGAAAAGAATTAGCTCCAATTCGGGATCGTATTGTAAATTTTCTCTGCTAGTAGCACGAGTGTTAACCATAAACAAAGATCATAAGCAAGATAATCCAAAAACATAAACTAAATACAAACAAGTAACACCGTTTCCCCAGCAACGGCGCCAAAATTTGGGCAGGCGGTTTAGTCGTATGCACCTATCCATAAATAAATTTCTCCTACTCTCTTTTACAATTAAATGCAGAAGGGGAGTAAAGTTTGTATCCACAGGGAAACAGGGACTAATTTGTATTCAATATAAACAACACTTAGATGACTTTAAGTGTCAAGTAACCAATTCAGGGGGGATTTTCAATACAAATTACTATTAAACAAAGGCAAACAACTAAATGAAAGTTATAGAAATTCAATGTAAACAAATCTTGAGTCCGATTAATTTCCACTTTCAACTAAATTATTGCTCATAGAAACCACAACTCTACTTAAGCTCAAGGTTACCTATTGTTGAGATAAAATCTCCTATTCTCCTTAGTTGTAGTTAAATAGTCCGATCTGCGTCTAAGTTTAATTCAAAAGCAGCAATAATAATAGAGAATCAATAGGCTTGCTAATGTTATACAAGCGATAAACATTCAATCAATTTGTTTGATTTCCCTAAGTTCTAACAATTCATGATCCGCATGCCAAGTAATATCTTAGTTTACTACCAAGTGATAAAAGAACAAAATAATCCGATTCTATTCTTAAATCTAGCAATAGATGAATCACAAAATCAAACTAGTAGTTTTCCTTGCAAGTCTTGTAATCATCATATAATGGAATACTAGAAATCAAATAATAACCAAGAGGAATAGTAGAGTATAAAGAATCTTACAATAATTAGTTGAAGCTTCGATTAATCGTTCCCAAGAGTGATTTAAGCTACAATTTCCATAATCTAACTAAATTACAAACTAAAATATGAAAGAGAAGTGCAGAGATGAAGTTGTGGCCTTTCTTTTTTGTTTTTCTCTGCCCTCCTCGTAAAAGAAGCGCAAGTCCCTATTTATACTTCACGGAAGAAAACCTAGTTGTTGAAGAAACCGTCAAAGTCGGTTAAAGGTCGCGAGTCGCGACGTGGGTCGCGAGGTGCGAGCTGCTACTGTTTTTCTCCTACAGACCTGGGCTGGATAACATAAATGGTCGCGACCCGCGACATGAACCGCGAGGCGCGATGAACTGGTCGCGAGGTGCGAGCATATTCACGAGCCACGACGAGCGACTGATCCGCTAAACTTGTTGCAGAGCTGGGCAAGCCAGACAACGCGACCCGCGATCGAGCTCGCGAGGCGCGAGCTTGGACTGCTATGCTGCTGCTTTGAGTGCGCCACAATTCTTCAATGCTAAAATTCTCGAACACTTTAAAATTGAAGTTTATATATCTCGGATAGAACGGGACCACATAACAATGACCTTTACACTTTAAGACTCACAAAAATAGGAATTAGGAGATAAACATCAACATATTGCTCCTAAACCTTCAAATACTAAAACAACTTCATTCTTTCACACTTAAGCCTAACTACTAACCAAAATGATAGAAAATGTGTTTAAGATGCACGCATAACTCGGACAGGTCACACCAAGGAATTAAACTAAAGGTTTGAAAGCATAAAGAAATTAATCACCAACTTTCAAATTTGAGAGAATACTTCAAAGTACTCGAATTTAGAACAACTCAACAACTTTCAATAATGAACATCGAACTACAACTTAGTCTATATATCTAAAGTAAACAAACTCGTATTATGCTTAGGACAAGTCCCTAAGTCATTTTCCTACTAAAAATCTTACAGAAATAACAAGATAAACATAAAAGAGTCCTAAGGTGCTCAAACCAAGAAAAACCTATTCCAAGTAGAATAGTAAAAATTTGTGAGCAAAAATCCTAAAACAACTAGGATATGAAGAGTTCCTATAGAACTCAACTAAGCATGCAAACTACATGCCAATAACACTCCTCACAGAATTAGGAATGTTTCCCCATGCACACGCCCAACGTTGCTTCATTCCCAAGGTTAGTAATCATGCAAACTAACACCTTTGAAGTAGCAAACCCTAAGCACGTATGATGCATACTACACAACTCCAAATGAGGTACTTTGGAAGCAAGAGCTAACAATTGAACATCATCTACTCTCGGATCATCCTCCCCTTCTTCGAAAATAATTGTCCTCAATTGAGCATCTTCTTTATCATGCACATATGGCACCAAGTCTCCTGCATTGAAAGTAGCACTTACCCATAGTCTCCTTGAAAGTTTAGCTTGTATGCATTGTCATTTACCTTCTCAATGATCTTGAAAGGCCCTTCTGAACGTGGCATAAGCTTATTTTTTAGCATGTTAGGAAATCTCTCCTTTCTCAAGTGTAACCAAACCAAGTCACCCTTGGGCGGCCGCGGATGTGTCGTTGTGCACCGCACCCGGCCAAAGATAAAATTTCTCCTACCCTCTTTTACACTAAGCTAGTATAATGGAAGTAGGGGTCGTATCCACAGGGAAACAGGGACGAGTCTAATACTTAGCGCGATTCAAAACCTAGAATAAGCTAAGGGCCGAGAAACCTAATAATAATAACAAAGGGGGGTTTCAAGTAGATTTACGAACAAACTAAAACTAACTAGCATATAAACAAAATGAGAAATCAATATGGAAAGATCATGAATCCGATTAACATCCACTTCAATTCATTATCGATCCTTGAACCTCCACTCTAATTATTTCTATAATTATCTATTGTCGAGAATTAATCTCGTGTTCTCCTTATTCTTAGTTGAATAGCACGATCAGCGTGACTATAGAACCCTAACCAAAGGATAACCTAGTCCGATAGCGTCTAAGTTCAATCCAATAGCAGCAATAAACACAGAGAACCAACAGACCTGCTAACGTCATACAAGCGATAAACATTCAACAGTTAATTCAATTTCCCCAAGAAATAACCAAGATGATCTGCATCTAAGTTACTCCCTAGTTTGCTACCAATTGATAAAAGAATAAAACAATCCGATTCTATTCTTAAATCTAGCATTAGATTAATTACACAATCAAACTAGTAACGTTCCTAGCATAATCATGCAAAAATCATAGAAAGCAATCATAGAAATTAAACCATAATCAAAGGAACTAAATAGAGAGGAAAGATCTCACAATAATGCTTGAAGCTCCATATTAATCTCGTTCAAGAACGGTTCAAGCTACAATCGGCATAGCATAAGCCAATCCCATAATTGAAATCTACAAAAACTAAACTAGAAAATAAAAACTAAAAAGAGAAGACAACAAGAGAGGAGTGGAGTTTTGGAGACTCCCTCTCCTTGTGGCTGCTGCCCCCCTAGGTCCAAAAACAAGTTTAGTATTTATACTAAAGCTCATAAATCAGCCGACAATTACACCGACCTAGGGGTCGCGAGGTGCGAAGTAGGTCGCACCGTGCGAAGAGTTGCTGCCTCCATCACGAGCTGAAGAACTGGGCCAAGCCAAGAGGTCGCACCGTGCGAGGGATCTCGCGAGGTGCGAGCAAGCAGGTCGCGAGGTGCGACCTAGCTCGCGAGGTGCGAGCTGCTGTGCTGGGCAGGCTTGGCTCGAGCGCACGCTGGGCAGCTATGGGCGAGCGCTGGGCGATGAGCGTGCGCTGGAGCTGGGGGATGAGCGCTGGGCTTGCATGGGCTGTGCGATGCTTGCGTGTGCTGCTGGATGGACGAGGCTGCTGGGCAGGCTTGCGGTAATGCTTGTTTGCTGGCTTGGCGATGCATGGCTTGGGCTTGCGATGATTGCAATTATGCTATGATGCTACATTTCCCGAGCACTCCAAAGACAACTTCAATCACAACATCATTCAAATGCATTTCACCTTGAAAGCTCGGAATACATGACGTTAACACAAATTATCTCGCAAAGCTCCGAACATCCGCTAAGGGCTAAATAAAACACGAATGTTAACAATTACAATCAAACCCCAAACAAAGTGCACCCAAAATAACGTACATACACCGTATAACATGAGCGTATTCATCCTAGTAAGGTTGGTGAATTCATCCTTGATTTTGTCAAGATTTATTTTGGCTTTCACATTCTTTTGGTTGATTGTTTGTTTTTGGGAGTAAGCATGGAATTTATCCCTTTTTGTCTTTGTTCCATGGCTTGCTATTCTAAGTTAGTAGTAGTAGTAGTAGTTTTAGATCATCTTTTGGAGGTTTGGGAGAGCTGATAGTTTAGTGTGTCGTGAGCTGACATTTTGATTCCTGTTGGTGTTGCTGGTTAAACTTGTTGGTGTTGCTGGTTATTATTGTTGTCGCGTCTTTGTATTTTTCAAGTGAGCTCAAAGCTAAGTGTGGGGGAGTCATTGTCCCTTACATTTAGGTTTTGAGCGGATGTTGTTAAGATGTGATGATGATGATGTAGATGGTGGAGAGTGTAGGTTGGTGTTGATAATTTGGGTGAAGATTTATTGGGTGATCCTCATTTTGAGTTTACTCGAGGTCGAGTAAAGTTCAAGTGTGGGGGTATTTGATACGCCCAAGTTATACGTAGTATTTACGTTATTTTGGGTGCACTTTGTTAAGGGTTTGATTGTAATTGTTAACATTCGTGTTTTATTTAACCCTTAGCGGAAGTTCGGAGTTTTGCGAGATAAGTTGTGTTAATGTCATGTATTCCGAGCTTTCAAGGTGAAATGCATTTGAGCCGAGCAAGCCAAGCATCACCGCAAGCCCAAGCATCACCGCAAGCCCAAGCATCACCGCAAGCCAAGCATCACCGCAAGCTAAGCATCACCGCAAGCATAGCAAGCCCTTCGAGCAGCCATCGCACAGCCCAAGCCAGGAGCCCGCTGCAAGCTCGCGACTCGCGAGCCCCGTCGGGACCCGCGACTCCCCGCGCTCGCGACTCGTGAGACTTGTCGCGACCCGCGACCTGCTTGTCATGCCAATGTTGCGCAATTTGTGTGCGGAGAGTCAGTGAGCTCGTCGCGACTCGCGATCAGTGTCGCGACTCGCGACGCTTTTGTCGGTTCAGCGGCCACGTTTTGTGCGGGGTTTAAAAGCCTCCCAAAAACCTATTTTTGAGGAGGACGACGGAGAGGACGAAGAGGAGAGCCGAAATGTAGGGGTTGGAGCAGCAAGTTTGAGGAGAGAGAGAGGATACTCCTCTCTTCATCTTTCCTTCTTCATGCTCCTCTTTCCATCTTTCCTTCTTCATTCCTCTTTGTTGTCCATTTCTTTGTTCTTCATTTCCTAGTTTTAGATTTCATTTCTTAGTTTAGTTTTTAGGAATTTCAACTATGGATTTGGTTTATGCTATCGGATTGTAGCTTGAACTGTTCTTGAACGAGATTAACATGAAGCTTCAACCGTTATTGTGAGATCTTTCCTCTCTATTTAGTTTCTTTGATTATGGTTTAATTTCTATGATTGTTTTCTATGGTTTTTGCATAATTATGCTAGGAACGTTACTAGTTTGATTGTGTAATTAATCTAATGCCAGATTTAAGAATAGAATCGGATTGTTTTATTCTTTTATCAATTGGTAGCAAACTAGGGAGTAACTTAGATGCAGATCGTCTTGGTTATTTCTTAGGGAAATTGAATCAACTGTTGAATGTTTATCGCGTGTATGACATTGGCAGGTCTATTGGTTCTCTGTGTTTATTGCTGCTATTGGATTGAACTTAGACGCTGATCGGACTAGGTTATCCTTTAGTTAGGGTTTTATAGTCACGCTGATCGTGCTATTCAACTAAGAATAAGGAGAATGCGAGATTAATTCTCAACAATAGATAATTATGGAAATAATTAGAGTGGAGGGTCAAGGATCGATAATGAATTGAAGTGGATGTTAATCGGATTCAAGATCTTTCCATATTGATTTCTCATTTTATTTAATTATGCTACTTAATTTTAGTTTGTTTATAATCTATTTGAAAACCCCCCTTTTTTATTAGGTTACTCGGCCCTTAGCTTAATCTAGGTATTGGATCACGCTAAATATTAAACTCGTCCCTGTTTCCCTATGGATACGACCCCTACTTCCATTATACTTGCTTAGTGTAAAAGAGAGTAGGAGAAATTTTATCTTTGGCCGGGTGCTCTCGCGATAAGATCGCCCGCCAAACATACTCCCCTTTAGGAATGGGAATCAAATCCAATGGCAACCTCGGATTCACACTATAATCAACCTCAAAAGGAGAATGTTTAGTAGCATATGTAGGTGAAAGACTATAAGGAAACTCAGTATGAGAAAGTTTTACATCCCAATCTTTATTATTCTTACTAACCAACCTCCTAAGTAAAGCACCAAGACATCAATTAGTTACCTCAGTTTGGCCGTCTATTTGAGGATGATGAGATGTACTAAAACATAGCTTGATCCCAAGTAACTTACGCAAATGTCTTCCAGAAATCGCTCATGAACTTTGTGTCCCTATCACTTACAATAGTTTTTGGAACACCATGTAGCCGTATCACATCTTGAAAGTACAAGGCAGCAACCTTTGGATGCATCATCAGTCTTGTGACAAGGAACGAAACGTGACATCGTGGAAAATCTATCTACAACCACCATTATAGAATACATTCCCCTTATGAAACTCATAGACATATCATCCCATGGAAATTCATAGACACGTCATCCCATGGAAACTCCAGAACTGGCAGAGGTGTATAAATACCATGATGGAAGGTACTCTTTGCACACCTAGTTATGACCCCTTGAACATCACTTTGCGTTTTCGGTCAAATGGAAGTGTTCTTGCAACATAGCTAGAGTCATATTCATTCTAAAATGTCCAAAGCAATCCTCCTCCATGAGCTTCCCTAACAAGTAACTCCCTAATAGAACAATTAGGTATACATAGTCGATTTCCCTTGAAAATAAACCCATCCTACATCACCATAAGTATCTATTGCTCCCTTCAAACAACCCTCTATAATAGGTTGAAAATCTACATCTCCCTTGTAGTACTCCTTGATAAGATCAAACCCAAGTAACCATGAATTCAAAACACCAAGAAGAGTGTACCTCCTTGACAAAGCATCTGCCACAATATTATGCTTACCCTCTTTGTACTTGGAAGAGAATTGGAAGGATTGTAGGAACTCCACCCACTTAGCATGGCATAGGTTTAGCTTATGTTGCACATGAATATACTTCAATGCCTCATGATCCAAGTGTAATATGAAGTGACTAGGCCTTAAATAGTGACTCCAATTATCCAAAGCTCTCACAATTGCATAGAACTCCTTATCATAAGTAGAGTAATTTAGCCTAGCTCCTCCTAGCTTCTCACTAAAGTAACCAATGGAACGCTTCCTTTGCACCAAAACAGCACATATTCACACGCCACTAGCATCACATTCAACCTCAAAAGGTTGTGAGAAATCTGACAATGCTAAGATAGGTGTAGCACTAAGCAACTTCTTCACAAATTCAAAGGCCCTTGGAGCATCTTCACTCCACTCAAACCTTCCCTTCTTGATACAGTCAGTCATAGTAGCAACAACACTACTAAAGTTCTTCACAAAACGCCTATAAAACGAGGCTAACCCATGGAAAGCTCGAACCTCATTAACATTGGTTGGAGTAGGCCAAGTCTTGATAGCTTCTAACATGGAAGGATCCACTGATACCCCATCCTTTGAGACAATGTAGCGAAGAAAATCACACTAGGCACAAGGAACGAACACTTCTCCAACTTGCCATAGAGTTTCTTCTCCCTTAACACCCCAAACACAGGTCTCAAATGTTGTAAGTGATCCTCCACACTTCTACTATACACCAATATGTGATCTAAATATACCACTACAAACTTACCAATGAAAGACTATAACATTTCATTCATAAGCCCCATAAATGTACTAGGTGCATTAGTCAACCTTAATGGCATCACAAGCCACTCATATAACCCTAGCTTAGTCTTGAATGTTGTTTTCCACTCATCTCTCTCTCTCATCCTTATTTGATGATATCCACTTCGAAGATCTATCTTGGAAAACACAGTAGAACCATGTAACTCATCAAGCATGTCATCCAATCTTGGAATTAGAAATTTGTACTTTATGGTGATTTTGTTCACAACCCTAAATAAATACACAAACGCCAAGTTCCATCTTTCTTTGGAACTAAGAGTGTTGGGACAACACAAGGACTCATATTATCCTTCACATACCCTCTCTCAATTAATTCTTCTATTTGGCGTTGCAACTCTTTTGTTTCTTGTGGATTACACCTATAAGCAGCTTTGTTAGGTAGTGAGGCTCCTAGAATAAGGTCTATTTGATGCTCAATCCCACTAGTTGGTGTTAAACCCAAGTGGTAAGTCTTCGGGAAACACATCCCTACACTCCTCTAAAACCTCCTCTAACTCCTTAGGCAACACATTAGGCTTATCCCCCCCCTTACCAACACCGAGAGAGTAAAAAAAATGCCTTGCCCTCCTTCTCAAACTCCACAACAAATTGTTTCTCATCTAGAAATAGGTTTTGGTGTGCTTTAGAAGTGTTTGTGAGAGGTTTTAGTGTTGTTTTCTTACTTCCTATGGTGGATATGTATGCATTAGCTCACCCATCAAACTTGATATATCTATCAAATTGCCAAGGTGTCCCTAATAATATGTCACAAGCATCCATACAACAAACATCCTATAATACTTCATCTTAACATTTTCCAATAGAAAACGAAATAAGGGATTAGCTTATTTAGTTACCTTAATGTCGCTTCCATCACTAAGCCAATGCAGCTTGTATGGTTTTGGATGAGGTGTAGTTGGCCACTTCATCTATCAAGATCAAATATATGAGAGTAGTAGAGACAACATTTGCACAACTTTTTGTGTCAATGATAAGATCACATAGGCGATCCTTCACCAAACACCTTGTGAGAAAGATCCTTTCTCTTTGAGTATCAAGAGGAATCGATTAGTATGAAGAGCTCTTCTAACAATGAGTTGCTTGCCCTCCATCATAGGTTCTTCCTCTGAACCTGCCACAAAAGCTTCATCTTCCTCTTCACTCTCCTCCCCTTCTTCAATCTCCACCTCTTTCTTAGAATACTCCTCGTCAATCTCCTGAATATCTCTCAAAGTCATGACTCCATTGCTTGGACAATCTTTGATCACATGTCCATAGCCTTTACACTTAAAGCAAATACGTTTGTCCTCCCAGGCAAGGGGGACACTAAGTTTCTTCTTATCCTTCTTGAACTTGTCGAACTTGGGTGTGAATTTGGTGGTGGAACCGCCTCCTTTTTCTTCATAGATTTTAGGGTAGGTTTTATTGTAGGGTTTAGAACTCACGACCTTCTTTCCCTTAGCATGCTTTTCTACCTTCATTGCAACCTTGCAAACCTCTTCAAAGGACCAATAAGGCTGAATATCAACCTTCTTAATTAGCCGCGCTCCTTTCTAATCCAGCTATGAATCTAACTATCTTATGCTCTGTTCTCTCCTCTAGATCGCACATCATAGTAAGCTTCTCAAATTCAGTGATTTGCTTCTCTAAAGATACAGATTTTTTATTCAAAGATTGAAGCTTTAAGTACATGTCTTGCACGAAATCACTCGGCAAAAATCTCTTCTTTAGACGCACCTTCAAAGCATCCTAAGACTCCAACTTTGCTTTGCCTGCTCTTCTCCTCTTGGCTTTAAGGTTTTTGAACCATAAACTAGCATAACCATTGAGCTTTACAACAGCTACCTTGAATCTTTTTCTATCATCAAAGTCTTTATAATCAAAGACTCGTTCAATTCTTTAAATCCACTCCAAGAACTTCTCGGGTTTCATAGTTACATCAAACTCCGGCATATCCAACCTCAATCCCCTATCATCATCCTTAGCTCCTTGATTTCTTGGCCTCGGATGCCTTCTTTCTTCTTCCTCCTCTTCTAAGCTTGAATGATTGGCCAACCTTCTACTCCTAACAGGATTAGGAGACCTATGTCGACACTATAAGAGTTGAACCACCATGTCTAGCCTTTGTTGTAGCTCTTCAATCTCTCTATCCCTCCTTATGTTTTTGGCTTGATCCAACGTGAGTCCACTTGGAACCCTATTAACATCTTCTTCATGTTTTGGAGATTCGTCCCCCTTGATGAATAAACCAAACAAAACTTGGTTTCAACCTAACAAGACTAGGTTTATGCGCTTGGTGTGAGCGCTAAGTAACCATGGTGTTCTTTGTGCTTTCTTGTGTTCCTTTGATTCTTGATGAATCTTATGGATCTTGGATGAATTTTCTTCAGTCAATCAATCCTTAGTAAGAAGACCTTTGATCGAACTCTGTAAAATTTTCGGAATCTTGAAGAAAAGACTCGTTCTTGAATCGTTTCTTGACGTTTTTTTCCCGTCAAAACGTGAACTTTCTAGGTTAAAGGTGGATGAATTGGATGTATATGAGTGTTGGATGCTTATGGTTGGATGTTAACGCAAGCTCTGATACCAAGATGATATATTTAATCTATCAAGATCAAATATGGTTGCGGAATACGTGTGTAACAATGGAAGTTATGGTAGGTTTTAATGGTAATGGAGAAACAAATGATGGATAGTAAATAGTTTAGGGTTCCTATACAGAATTTAATCACCAAGGAACTAAACTAAGGGTTTTAAAGCATAAAGAAATTAATCACCAACTTTCACGTTTGAGAGAATACTTCACAGTACCCGAATTAATCAAAACTCGACAACTTTCAATAATGAACTTCGAACTACAACTTAGTCTATATATATAAAGTAAACAAACTCCTACTATGCTTAGGACAAGTCCCTAAGTCATTCTCCTACTAAAACT
This sequence comes from Beta corolliflora, assembly GCA_947648045.1. NCBI lineage: Eukaryota > Viridiplantae > Streptophyta > Magnoliopsida > Caryophyllales > Amaranthaceae > Beta > Beta corolliflora. The sequence goes on along the minus strand of CANSZD010003138.1, from coordinate 81,646 downwards.
CGTAGAGAAATAATAAGATAAACATAAAAGAGTCCTAAGGTGCTCAAACTAAGAAAAACCTATTCCAAGTAGAATAGTCTAAACTTGTGAGCAAAAATCCTAAAACAACTAGGATATGAAGAGTCTCTATAGAACTCAAATAAGCATGCAAACTACACGCCAATAACACTCCTAACAGAACTATATGAATGTTTCTCCCATGGACACGCCCTACGTTGCTTCATTCCCGAGGTTAGTAATCATGCAAACTAACACCTTTGAACTAGCAAACCCTAAGCACGTACCATGCACACTACTCAACTCCAAATGATGTACTTTTGAATTTAGAGCTAACAATTGAGCATCATCTACTATTGGATCACAAAATTTCTAAACTGTGATAACTCATGATAGTGATCTTCATGTTGATATCCTGGGAATAGAATTAATGACTCAGTGTGAACCTTTCGTGTATGGCACACAACATTTGAATCCAGGTCAAAATCATCAGCCCAAGATCTCTTATTTGAATCATTATCATGATTGTTGACCCTGTCTTCCATTTACGAGGAGTTGCCAGTCCAGGATTCTGTTGGTTCTTTAGATGAAGTATTATGTGTGCCGATGCTTGGAGCTCTTTGATACGTGTCGTTTACCGTATTAAATTAAAAATCTATCTTAGACCTTCAAAAATATGAACAACCAGTAAAAGGGTAAGAAAGGGTCGATCCCACTGAGAGACTACTAGATTTCCTAAACTAAAAAATCCAACTAAGTGGTAGGAATTTCCTAAAAGGATTAATGTAACACCCCGACAATTATCTATTTTCCAAAATACCTTTTCAATATAAAACTTAGAGAATTATCAAAGCATTATCGCCCGTGTGATAACGTATCGGCTTATTCAGAATTTTACAGCGGAAATAATAATAAATAACTTGGAAAATAAAACTTAGTTAACCAAAAGTCAACTCCATAAGTCAAACCAACATAAAGTCAACCACAAATGAAAAGTCAACTATAAAATATAAAAGTCAACACAAGCTCTCCAACTTCCCGAACCCATGATGCATCATCTTCCAACCTATAATCAACGATGCTCTATTGATCCCGAGAGACTGCTCACCAAATGGGTTATGACAGGATCAATAAGGCATAGTCATGATCAACACATACACACAAAGCACGTAATCAGCAAAGCTGAGTACTACATAGTAAATAAATATAAAACCTAACATGATACTAATAAACATTAAGTAGGGATAAATAATAATATAATAACATAGCAGACTACTTTACTAAACTAAACTCCACAACTAATAAGTTAATTAGTTTAGATGGAATAGGCAATGGAAAGAGTTGTCCAGACCAAACCAGTCTTCAATTTAGAAGACGAAGTACGGGCGCGACTCCGTACTCCCCTGACCTACGATATCGAGGAACCTTTAAATAAAAATAGGACACGGTGGTCAAGCCGGTCCCAAGAAAAGCCATGGGGTACCACCATGTACTCCAACTCATACTAGTCCAACACTTCAGACGTGCACAAGTCTAAAGCTATTGCTATTCACTTTCCACTTTAAGTGATTAATAAATTATTTACTTGTGATGACTCACAAAGTAAAGTAGACAATATAATCATCAAAGATACATAAACTTCCATTTTTATCTTAGGATTAGATAAGGTGATCAACAACTTAACAACCCAAGAATAATTCCAATATTAAATCCATAACCTTTATTTATTTGTTGATCCAAGTCATCAACCAACCAACCTTTCATAGGTGAATAACCAACTTATAAAATAAGGCCCTCGGTCCTCATAAAGTAATTAAATAATCCAAAAGGAACAACATGATCCATTCATGATCCAATACCAACATAAATATTAATTCCTCATGTGAATTAATAAAATAAAGTTCTCAATCCCATATGCTTGCATCAATCATCCATACAAACATAATATCATCATCATAACCAACATGCTTCATACAACGGCATAAAACATGCAAATTCAATTTGAATATAAATCACATATGAACTATAAATAGCTCCCTATACATGATACTACATAAATCCCATCCTTAGGACATGATACTAATCCAACCCACACAGAGGTATGTACGTACCTTGTGTAGACAAAGTTCGAGGCCACTTTAACAAGCTTAAAAGTCGCCTAAAGAGTATTCTCCGCCTACCAATAATCAACATAACCACAAATCAATACTCTATAAATTTCCAGCAATATTAAAATACTTTAAACCCTCTTTAAAAGTGTTTAAAAACTTTTCCCATCATTAAAACTTCACTTATTAATACTCCCTAGTATAGTACTACTATACTAGTCATTAAAAACCCTTAAAAACTCATACTTTGATCATAAAGCCCCTTCATAAGCATGCTAATAAAAATTCCAGCAACTTATAATGTATTAAAACCCTTTCAAAACATACTTAAACAATATCAAAATCATAAGAGTACTCAATTTCATAAACTATAATATACTACTATGATTTTCCAACTCATAAAACCCTAAAAATCCATACTTTTATACTTAAAACCATAGTTTAAACATAACTATTAAATCTAAAATTTTAAACACTTCCCTATATAATTTACATAATCTGAAATTATTTTTAAATCATCAAACTATAATTTTAAACATGAAAACATTAAATTAATCCTTAAAAATATAAACTTTGCATTAAATAAAACTAGAGGAGGAAGAAAATAACCAAAGAAGAGGAGGAAGAAAACCGACGGCAAGGGGGAAAGGGCGCGGCGGCACTGCGGTGGTCGGCGGTTGCCGGCGGGCTGCCGTCCGGACACCGATGGAGGAGGAAAACCGGGAGGGAGAGAGAAGAAAAGATAGAGAGGACCGAAAATAGGGAGAAGGAAGAGAGAGAAAATAGAGTGTGGGAATTTTTTGGGGGTTTGGGGATTTATCTAGTTATCCCTTTTTGCGCTTAGGAAAAGGTGTTTGGGCTTTAATAATATTTAATGATTGGGTGATTTGCATAGGTGGGTTCCTCTAACCCAATTTAAAATTCTTTTTACTAAACCAAAAGGTGTTTTAAGCTATTTAAATAATTTTCAAAGTATGACTAAATAATATGTTTGACTATTTAAAATCATTAAATAATTCCTTTGACTTTCACATAGTCAACCTTTTAAGAAATAAATCATTTAAACATTAAAATATATATAATATACATTAAAATGCATTTATAAAATTCATAAAATTACGGGGGATTATAATTAATGTTAGGAATTTTGGTAGCAAAATTTCCCCTTATCCTTCTTCAACCTAGCCAAGGAAATTAACGCAGCCCACTATGACTAAATTAAGAGTGGTAATAGCTAACTTTATACTAGGCCAAAGTTAACTCTTAATAATCGTACAATCGCTCGTAATTCGCAACTAGCGAAAATTCAGATTAGTAGCATTAAGAACTATCAACCCCATCAATCAAAACACATAGATGTATTAATCAACTTGATCAAATTATACTCTACTTTAAACTGGTATTATGTCGCAAATTTCAATTTAAACTAGTTACTACCCAGATTACGTAATCTCTACTAGGACAAATTATGTAATTAGCATAAGAATACACTATATACTCAAGAGATAGCAATTAAGCATAAAAATGTAATCTTTATTAGCAAGAACAACTATAACTTGAATATCATATCCAGATTTGAAACTAACAATGTAAATTCTAGAATTCAAAGACCCAAAAACACAATTGAAAAATTAAATAATCCAAGTACAAGATCATAATTTGTGAATATAAATTTCTGGATAAAACTAAAGAGATTGAAGGAGAGAAAAGAACTTATAATTAATCCCTGGAAACTCGCTGCTCGACTTCGGTTTCGACACCTCCGACGACCCCGACTCTCACTCTTCCTCGCTGCATAGTAGTTGTACGTCGGTGGACTTTCTTCCTCCACTTCAAACCTTCAATCTCTTCCCAGAAATTTCACTCTCAAACTCCCTTTATTTTATCAAAAATCTTCCAAGCTTGCGCGCGCCCCTCTCCACCGAATAAACCAATGTATTTGTAGTGGAGTAGTACAAAATTCCCCTCTCAAGATGATAGAATTCCATCCCTATATTCCCGTAATTTTTATTCATCTCCTAATGTTCTCAACTTCCCATTTGAAATAGACACCCTAATAGTTACTAATTTGAGGAAAAGTGGGAAGAGATAGACTTTTTCTTCATGTACTGGGAAGGAGGAGGGAAATAGTTGAGATTTTTCCTTTTTGGGTGGTGATGTGTTTCGTCCTTTTGGTCTCCAATTCCTCTTTTTTTGTCTTTTTTTTAATTCCTTCTTTTCTTTACTTCCACGTGACTAGTTGAGACTTGTAGATATCAAGTTGATTTGTCCACTTGGTTAGGCACTCCGTGACACATAACATGCTAATTACAAATATGTAACTAACACAAAAATAATCTAACTCATACAAAAACTAGTAAAATCCTAAAATATAAGACAAAGATAAACTATAAAGCTGAAATTAGGGACTAAATATATAGCAAATAGTACATTTATCAAATTCCCTCACACTTAGATTTTGGTGGACCTCGATCAAAATACTACTAAAGTTAGAATAAAAACTATGCCAGGAAAACAATAAACCTAACTCACTGTCGTAGGAATCACGATTGCACTTAGCATGTGCAACAAGCCCTTTAAACCCCTAGGCTACCCTAGAGGACGAGTAAGGTCTCGTGAGGATTTTCAGATGGCATACCCACAAAGCCTTATTAACATATATCTCCAAACCAATTATGTGCTACCTAAAAACTAAATGCAACTATTATCAATGATATACTAAATATTTCCACTTCAAAATCATGTATCGGAAATAACTTGATTAGTTACTCATACGACAAGAAACTAAGACTCTTTCAATATTAGTCATAAGAAAACAGATGGAGAAAGTGTTAGTAGGAATGTTAATTTTGGCTGTCGAACAACAAATCATCAAAACTCATAATATTTCATGAACAAATGATTTTCTTCATAGCTCAAAAATAGTTGGCTCATCCACACTTTCGTGCACATTGAGTTCAATATATAGACCCTCATGAGTAGAATTTAAACACTCAACTCTTAGGTTTTTGGGGTTAAAAAATATTCACTCAAACCTATAACCAAGTCGACTCAAAATGAAGTATATTTCTTTAAAGTTGACTATCGTCTCAATTCTCCATTTCGAGAGTGACAAAATGCATAAAGATCAAAAGGTCTTTTAAATGGTTGTAACGTGGCTAAGGCTAAAGGATAGGGGTAATATTTAGGAATGTGGAGTTGATTAGAAGCCAAGCTAAAGGGAGCAAAAATACATGACTTACGATGTTCCAGTCACAACAAACTCCATTTATACATTAAACATCATACTCCAACTTTTTTTTCTTTTCAAATTATTCACCATATCCTTCACATGTACTGCAATTGCAACACTTATATGGTTATTTCGTAGAATTTTCACCCTCTATAACTTTCAAACATTCATTTTCTTTGATTTTCTCTCCAATAATAATTTTTTTTTTCAATTTCATAACCCTTGTTTTCTCCGTTTTTTTTCTTTTTCAATATGTCTCCACTATAACGCAAACTTACAGTACAAACTCAATATAATAACTCCTCTTAGCCAGGCTTGGGTATAATATGTAGGAGGCCACAGGTTTGTAATGTATGGTTAGCAAATAAACACGGATTTTAAAGCTCAAAGGGGCAAAACACAGGGAAATATTATATGAAAGAATATCTCTGAGGCTAAAAAAAATAAAAAGGACGCCTAAATCATCTCTTCATAGCATTGTCACAAAAGTCTCAAAGAGTACCAAGTCAAGTTCAAGAGCCACACTTCATTGAGGAACTATCACACAGGAAAGAAAATACCGAGACTGATGCAGATGTGTCAGTCTAATAGGCTCAGAAGCAATATACTTTTTTTGTTCAATTATATTATGAATCTCTTAACTTCGACTACCCATTTCCAATTATATAACATTCCCAAAATCTTTGATTTCAAAAAATATATATTTTTAAAACAAGTTAGATTAGAGTTTCTTATCAACTTTCACTAATAGTCATTCCTTAGGAAATTAAGAAGTGGAATCCTAACTTAAATAGAAATAAAAGCCTATAATAATGCATACAAAATACATAAATTTTTTTTTGTTTTTGTTTTTTGCGACTAAAAAATTCTAAAGAAAATTCGGCAGCAGTTCCCCTCATGCTGAACATATCCCAATATTTCATTACTTAAAACCATGGAGAACATAACCTGTTTTCCGCATATAAATCATATACTACTAGCACAATACACAGTCCATCCTGAGGTTTCGCCAATTCACCAAATTTCCAGCTCAAAATTGAATATTTTCATAATCCCCCCACACTTAGAATCAACATTGTCCTCAATGAAAAAGAATTTAAGAGATAGAACAAGAAACTTAGCTGGTTATTGAATGAAGGTGATGTAGTTGTCACGGAACCACAATGTGATAATTGCATACGAACGTCAACTCCAAGTATATACTAGCTTGATTGATAGGTTCAATAAATATTGTGGTGTATTCTTTTGCTACTGCATGTTGATCCATGAATTCCTGGCAACAGAGTATGATAAACACAAAACTGCAATGTGAATACATTAAAGTGTAGCAAACAAGCAGATACGTTGTTTAGCGAAATCACAACAAAATGTTGTATGCACATAGATCCTTATTAGCAATAATATTGTAAGTAATCTAGCATGAGCAGCCTCTATATGAGGGAATATTGCGAACTCTAATTGCAGAAGTCAAATAACTAAAGTAACTAAAAAAAATTAAAAGCAAAAAGTGTAGCTTGGGTTGCCTCCCAATAAGCACCTTTGATTCACGTCGTTGGCTCGACGTACTCCTATTTCGTCTATAGCTTCTCAAAGGAGATTTGTTCTATGCACATGACCTGTACTTGATCATAAAACGGTTTCGACCTATGACCATTAACCTTAAAAACCTTATTAGTATCCAAACTCTTGATCATAACAGCACCATGAGGAAAATTTTCAGTCACAAGAGAAGGTCCAACCCATCGAGATTGAAGCTTGCCAGGTAATAATCGTAAACGAGCATTATATACCAAGACTTTTTATCCAACTTAAAATGTTTTCCTAGCTGTCATGGACAACCTTAGTCTTTTCTTTATTTATTTTAGCATTTTCATAAGACTCTAACCTTATTAATTCCTCTAATTCAAGTAGCTGCAACTTTCTATCTTTTCCAGCAGCATCATAGTCTAGGTTACATTGCTTCACTACCCAGAATGATTTGTGTTCGATTTCTACGGGCAAGTGACGCGGTTTACCAAAAACAAGTCTATAAGGAGACATGCCTAGGGGTGTTTTATATGCAGTTCTATATGCGCATAACGCATCACCGAGTCGAAGACTCCAATCTTTGCTATTCGGGTTGACCATTTTTTCTAGAATAGCCTTTATTTCCCTATTAGACACTTCCACTGGGCCACTAGTCTGTGGGTGGTATGCAGTAGCTACTCTATAGGTCACATGGTATTTTTCAAGCAAAGCACCAAATGTTTGATTGCAAAAATGAGTCCCTCTATCACTTATAATAGCCTTAGGCATGCCAAATCTATTAAAAATACGACTCTTAACTAACTTCACCACTGTTTTAGCATCATCGCTATTATTGTAGCCTTTGCCTCGACCCATTTAGTTACATAGTCAACAACGAGAACAATATAAAGTTTACCAAAAGAGGAGGGAAAAGGGCCCTAAAATCTATACCCCATACATCGAAGATTTCACAAATTAAAATACCAGATTGAGGCATCTCATTCCTTTTAGACAAATTTCTAGTCTTTTGGCAACGTTCACAAGACTTACAGAACACATAAGCATCTTTATAAATTGTAGGCCAATATAAACCATATTCAAGTACCTTATGAACAGTCCTCTGAGGACCAAAATGTCCTCCACTTTCAAGACTATGACAGAAAGTAAGAATCGATGCATATTCAGATTTGTCTACACATCTCCTAATTACTTGGTCAGAGCACGATTTCCACAAGTAAGGATCATCCCAAAAATAGCACTTTGAATCAGATTTAATCTTGTCTTTTTGAGCTCTAGACGAAGTAGGAGGGAATGTGCTAGTCACCAAATAATTAACCATATCAGCATACCAAGGTGTTTCAACATGATGCATTGAAAGAAGTTGTTCGGTAGGGAAAGAATTCGAGTCATTAAAGGCCAATCATCTCTAGGAACAATTCAATTGAGGTGGTCATCAACTAGATTTTCAACACCCTTCTTATCTCTAATTTCTAAGTCAAACTCTTGTAACAAAAGCATCCACCTAAGCAAACGAGGTTTTGATTCTCTCTTTTTCAAAAGATGCTTTAGAACGAATGGCCAGGATAAACAATCACATGTGTGCTAGTAAATAAGGTCTAAACTTTTCCAAAGCAAAAATGATAGCATACATCTCTTTTTCAGTGACAGTATAATTGCATTGGGCAGAATCAAGTGATTTAGAAGCATAATGGATCACATAGGATTCTTTATCTTTCTTTTGACCTAAAATGGCACCTATGGTCTTATCACTAGTGTCACACATGATTTCAAAAGGTAAAGTCCATTCAGGTGGTCGAATCACAGGTGCACTAGTCAATTTTTCTTTCAACTCATCAAAAGCCTTTTTACATTCATCATTAAAGTCAAAAATAGCATCTTTAGCATGCAAAACACACAAGGGATCAGATGCAATTTGTAAGCAATTCTGAATAAAGCGTCAATAGAAGCCAGCATGCCCTAAAAATGATCTAACTTCACGAACACGTGTAGGATATGGCAATGAACTAATGACATCTATTTTAGCTTTATCAACTTCTAGACCTTTGGCACTTACAATATGTCCAAGTACTACACCTTGTTCTACCGTAAAATGACATTTTTCAAAATTCAACACAACGTGAGTCTCAACACATCTTTTCAAAACACGAGACAAACCATAGAGGCATCTATCAAAAGAATCACCAAAAATAGTATAAACACTTCCATATCTTGTTCAATAAAATCAGAGAATATACTCATCATAGAACGCTGAAAAGTTCCAGGGGAATTGCATAATCCAAAAGGCATTCTCCTAAAGGCAAATGTACCAAAAGGGCGGGTAAATGTGGTTTTATCTTGATCTTCAGGGGCTATGAGTACTTGAGTATAACCGGAAATAGCCATCAAGAAAGCAAACGAACGATTGACCAAAGAAGTTTTTCTAGCATTTGATCAATGAAGGGCAAAGGAAATGATCTTTTCTAGAAGCTTGATTACGCTTCCTGTAGTCAATGCATACCCTCCATCCATTAGACACTCTAGTTGGAATAAGCTCCCCTTTAGCAATTTTAACAACAGTTATTCCACTCTTTTTAGGGACCACATGAACAGGATTTAGCCATTGAGAATCATAAATAGGATAAATCACGTCTGCATCTAACCACTTAAGGATTTCCTTTTTAACTACCTCCATCATGGAGGGGTTTAACCTACGTTGAGCTTCTCTAGTGGGTTTAGCATCTTTTTCAAGGAAAATTCAATGCATGCACAAGGTGGGACTAATTCCTTTTATGTCAGCTAAAGTCCATCTTATAGCCTCCTTTTGGTCTTTTAGCACATTTACCAATTTATCTTCTTGAGATTGATTTGGAGCATTTGAGATAATCACAGGTAAAGTCTTATTATCACCTAAATAAACATATTTCAAATTAGAGGGAAGTGGTTTCAACTCTAATTGAGGTGCTTTGACAATATAAGGGATTAGTTTAGGCACAGACAACGGAAAAGAAAGGTCAAGATCATTTTTTTTAGCATTCTACGAATCAATACTAGCCACATCAGACAAGGCTACTAAAGAATTAGACATTTTATTCCTTACTATCATTAAAATCATCAATCTCAAACAATTTTTCACACCACTTATCAAAAACTTCTTGAGCCATCCAGTCAAAAGCATCGAAAGAATCAATAGCACTAACATTTGATATCACGTGGGTATCTTATAGCATCAAAAATATTGATCTTTATTATTTCACCATCAAATTCCATCGTCAAATTACCCTCATGAACATCAATTTTAGTCTTAGAAGTTTTAAAGAAAGGTCTTCTCAATAGCAAAGGAATATTATCGGTTCTATCACCCATATCAAGTACATAAAAATCAGCAGGATAGACTAATTCATTTACTTGAACCAGTACATCTTCTAGAACTCAAATCGGAAAATACATTCGACCTATCACCTAACTGAATAACAACATCAATTCTAGACAAATATCCCACATTTAAAGTATCATAGACAAATTTAGGCATAACATTAATTGAAGCTCTAAATCTAGCATGCATCTTTCAAATTTAGAATTACCAATTTTGCAAGGAAAAGAAAACATGCCAGGATCTTTACATTTAGGGGGGAGCTTCTTTTGAATCACAGCTGAAATATTTTCCCCCATACTTATCGTTTTAGAAGGGAGAAATTGTCTTTTGTTAGTACAAAGTTCCTTAAGAAACTTTGCGTAACGCGGAACCTGTTTAATAGCATCAAGTAAGGGAATATTGACTTCAACTTTCCTAAAAGTCTCAAGAATTTCATTGTCAAGAGCCTATTTCTTAGCTTTAGCAAATCTGGACGGGAAAGGGGGCACATCTTTAAAACGAGAAACATCAATTTCAGAATTAACATTACCCTTTCCTTCATGTTCTTTTCTACTCTATTCTTCTCCATTTCCCCCTATATTAAGTCCATCATGAGGTTTAACTTCTATCTCTTTTTTAATCTCCCGACTATTTATCTTCGGTTCACTCAACTTTTTCCTACTCATAAGGGTCACAACCTTGGCATTTTCTTTTGGGTTAGGAAGTGGTTGAGATGGTAGTTTTACCTGAAAGTTGAGTTTCTAGGTTACTTAGAGAAGTACAAATTTGTCCTATTTGAGTATCTATGTGATGAAGGTGATTATCAGTTTTCTTTTGATAATCACCTTCATCACATAGATACTCAAATAGGACAAATTTGTACTTCTCTAAGTAACCTAGAAACTCAACTTTCAGGTAAACTACCATCTCAACCACTTCCTAACCCAAAAGAAAATGCCAAGGTTGTGACCCTTAGGAGTGAGAAAGAGCTGAGTGAACCGAAGATAAAGAGTCGGGAGATTGAAAAAGAGATAGAAGTTAAACCTCATGATGGACTTAATATAGGGGGAAATGGAGAAGAATAGAGTAGAAAAGAACATGAAGGAAAGGGTAATGTTAATTCTGAAATTGATGTTTCTCGTTTTAAAGATGTGCCCCCTTTCCCGTCCAGATTTGCTAAAGCTAAGAAATAGGCTCTTGACAATGAAATTCTTGAGACTTTTAGGAAAGTTGAAGTCAATATTCCCTTACTTGATGCTATTAAACAGGTTCCGCGTTATGCAAAGTTTCTTAAGGAACTTTGTACTAACAAAAGACAATTTCTCCCTTCTAAAACGATAAGTATGGGGGAAAATATTTCAGTTGTGATTCAAAAGAAGCTCCCCCCTAAATGTAAAGATCCTGGCATGTTTTCTTTTCCTTGCAAAATTGGTAATTCTAAATTTGAAAGATGCATGCTAGATTTAGAGCTTCAATTAATGTTATGCCTAAATTTGTCTATGATACTTTAAATGTGGGATATTTGTCTAGAATTGATGTTGTTATTCAGTTAGGTGATAGGTCGAATGTATTTTCCGATTGGAGTTCTAGAAGATGTACTGGTTCAAGTAAATGAATTAGTCTTTCCTGCTGATTTTTATGTACTTGATATGGGTGATAGAACTGATAATATTCCTTTGCTATTGAGAAGACCTTTCTTTAAAACTTCTAAGACTAAAATTGATGTTCATGAGGGTAATTTGACGATTGAATTTGATGGTGAAATAATTAAGTTCAATATTTTTGATGCTATAAGATACCCAAGTGATATCAATAATGTTAGTTCTATTGATTCTTTTGATGCTTTTGACTGTATGGCTCAAGAAGTTTTTGATAAGTGGTGTGAAAAATTGTTTGAGATTGATGATTTTAATGATAGTAAGGAATAAAATGTCTAATTCTTTAGTAGCCTTGTCTGATGTGGCTAGTCTTGATTCGTAGAATGCTAAAAAAAATGATTTTGACCTTTCTTTTCCGTTGTCTGTGCCTTCAGGTGAGAGGAGTTTGTTCGCCTTCAGGTGATACCAGGAGTACCCCTACGCCACATCCCTTTTGGTTGGAAGCACCATCGAAGTATAGTGCCCAACTTTCATCTTCCGTCATGAGAAGGTCTTCATCAGGAAATTCATACTCTTCGCGAGATTCATCTACAGGGAAATCTACTAAGAAGTCTGAAATAGCGTTGCCTTTAATGGATTTGTGAGGGATAAATTTTAAGTCAAATTCGGCCAACAATACTACCAAGTGGGAGAGTCTACCATTGAGGGCTGGCTTTTCGAACAAAAACTAAAGACGATCTCGTCGTGACACTATATGGATTGTGTGAGTAAGCATAAAATGTCTAAGCTTCTTAGTGGCCCAGACCAGTGCGAGACAAAGCTTTTCTTAGGGAGTGTAACGGGATTCGTAGTCTAAGAGCTTTTTACTAAGGTAGTAAATGGCGCACTCTTTCCCATCAACCTCTTGTGCCAACATGGCCCCAGCTGCGGTCTTAGTCACAGTCAAATAGAGCCTTAAAGGTATGTCTGGCAAGGCAGGTGCTAAGACAGGTGGGTTGGATAAATATTCTTTGATTTTGTCAAAGGTTTTTTGGCAATCCTCATCCCATTCGGCAGCGACACTTTTCTTAAGATTTTTAAAGATGGGCTCACACACCATGGTCAGTTTAGAGATGAACCTACTGATGTACTGGATTTTACCTAAGAACCCCCTTATTTGTTTTTCATTCTTAGGTGGAGGCATGGTCATGATGGTCGTTATTTTAGTAGGGTCAATTTCAATCCCTCTAGAACTGATGACATAACCTAGGAGTTTCCCGAAAGTGACCCCAAAGGCGCATTTTTGTGGATTAAGTCTCATGTTGTATTTGCGAAGTCTCATGAAGAACTTCTTAAGGGTGGTATGGTGTCCCTCTCTATCTTTGGACTTAACTATCATGTCATCTACGTAAACTTCTACCTCCTTATGCATCATGTCATGGAGAAGGGTAGTTGCAGTTCTTTGATAGGTGGCCCCAGCGTTTTTTAATCCGAAAGGCATAACGGTATAGCAAAAGGTCCCCCACGGTGTGATGAAGGTAGTCTTTTCCATATCTTCCTCAGCCATTTTTCCTAATTATACCCCGCATACCCGTCCATAAAAGAGAGAAGGGCATGATTGGCAGTGTTGTCTACTAGGACGTCTATGTGAAGTAGGGGGAAAGTCGTCTTTTGGACTTGCTTTATTGAGGTCTCTATAGTCAACACACATTCTAACTCTCCCATCCTTTTTAGGCACAGGCACAACGTTAGCAATCCAGTCAGGATAGTTAGCTACTTTAATAAAACCTGCATTAAGTTGTTTAATGACTTCTTCTTTGATTTTGAGAGCTACATCTGGCTTCATTCTGCGCAACTTTTGTTTGACAGATTTCATCCCTTTGATTAGGGGAATGGTATGCTGAGCAATTTCGTGATCAATGCCTGGTATGTCCTGGTAGGACCATGCGAATACATCGATATATTCAACTAACGTTTTGATTAATTGAGCGCGCTCGCATTCGCTTAAAGTTAATCCAATTCTTACCTCCTTTGGTTCATTATCATCTGAAAGATTAATTTTTTCTGTGCCTCGATGATTGGAGTCTTATTTTCATGTTCTTTCATTACTTTAATTATTTCTTTTTCAGATTCATTGTTGCAATCAGAAGGAAAAGGAGAAGAGGAAGTAGAGATATTGCACAAGTCAAAAGCAAATGAATTTATATTATTGAAATAGGAAATCATAGAGTTGAACAATGACTCAGCAGAAATTAAAGACACTACTGGGACACTAGGCTTAGACATAATCCCAACTGGGACACTAGACTCAACAGACTCAGACTCTGACTCTGACTCTGACTCAGATGACTCGGACTCTTCAACATCGGCCCTTCCCCGGTGGTGAAAATCATCTTCTTTCCGTCTGGAGTAGTCAGCTTGATAGTCTTCCTCCATCCTTGCATGATGCCACTTACAGGAGTGATCAGCATAGCTGGGTCGAAATCCTCGTTTTGTAGCACAGCCTGGATATGAGCAGTATTATTTGGGCATTTAACTCGTTCTTGACCGAATAGAAGTCCCAATGCCTTGTAGTCTAAACAGTCTTCAGTGAACTGTTTAATGTTGTGATCAGGAATCCCTTCTTCCAGAAAGTGACAGTCCATAAATATTTCAAATCCGGGGTAGATCACTCCCTCCTGAGCCTGATAGAATGCTTCAGGGAATTCATAGCAAGGATAATCTTCTCCTTCCCTCAGAAATTGCCCATTCAGAGTGGGTTGATAAGGAGGAAAAGGGATACTGTCTTTGTCCTTGGTATTGCGATATGCCATCCGCCGTGCAATACGTTCTCTCGAACTCTTTCCCGGTGGGCTTGTATCCTAAGCCAAATAAATTTTCCACTGATTTAGAGTCAGTGACATGAGGTGCTCTAGACTTCTTACTACCCAGTGACATGCCTGGGAAGTGTCCTTTCTTGCGGATGATGTAGTTGACTGCTAGATTGGAGAAGCAATCAAAGTCAAATGGCGCTAAATCCTCTTCAATGAGGGCTACTTCTTCGGGAACGAATCCTCGAAGATCTTCATCCTCATCATCATGGTCTATGTGGATGAGAGGTTTGTCTATTACTTGTACCTTCATTGTAGAGGCATCGAGAGTTATGGGAATGCCATCCACAATCATCTTAACCTTTTGATGCAAGGAAGATGGGACCGCACCAAGCACATGAAGCCATGGTCGACCTAATAGTAAGTTGAATGAGGCCTTGATATCAATGACCTGGAAAATCGTGCACTTTTATATAACCCCTGCAGAGATGTTTAGGGCTATAGTTCCCAAGGATTGACGACGGGAATTGTCGTATGCTCGGATGCCTTGATGAGAAGGACCGAAATCCTCATCTTTGAAACCTAGGCGGCGTGCGATTCGTAATGGACACACGTTAATGGCGCATCCATTGTCCACTAATGTCATTGGGACATTCATGCTCATGCATGCTACAGTAAGATGTAGGGCCTTTTTGTGCTTACTCCCTTAAAAAGGGAGGTCATCATCAGTAAAGGAAATAGTATTTCCTTGGATTGGCTTATCAGCAGTCAGGAAATTGACCAATCCTTCAGGAGAGGTGTCAGATGACATATTCATCTTTGTGAGGGCATTTAGTAATGTCATGCGATGCTCATGAGAGGAAGCTATCAATTGCCAAATGTTCATGTCAGCTTTTGTTTTCATGAGCTGTTGAATAAGAGAGTTCTCTTTGGGAAGAACTCCTTCAGGAGATACAGAAGATGTGGAAAGGTTATCTTGAACTGGCTGAGTTAGCCTTCTAGTTCGGGTAAGCACTCGTACTGCTTCTTCTTCATCACTTTTGTACCAATCCATTGCTAAAGTGATGCGATCAATTTGGGTATCAATGATTCCTTCGTCGTCGTATAATCCCGGGGTGGAGGGATGTATGTTCCCCGGATATAGTCGTCTTTCTGCGGTGACATAGTCATCTTCCTCGTCACTATCCCAAATACCGTTGATATCCGGTGTCATTTCGAAGCAACGATGGTAGTGGGGACAGGATCCCCTATTGGTACGATGAGACATGATGGATCATGACAGCATTGATCCTCGGAGATAACCAGAACTTGGGTTAGCGGCCTATCTTGATTATTAGGCTTCTTCCCCGCAGGAGGAATGGGGAGTCTACCGTCATCAATCATATCTTGAATGGCATGCTTCAACGAGTAGCAGTTCTCCGTTTTGTGACCATTCCCTATATGGTATTTGCAGTAAGAATCCTTGTCCCAATTTGCTTTTTTCTTATTGTCTTCCGGATCGGGAGTCGGTCCAATTGGAAACAGAGCGCCCTTTGAGTTAAGGCGATCAAAAGCGGTGGCATACGACATGCCTATTGGAGTGAATGTCCTTCTTATATTCCTCTGGAAGGATCTTTGGGGTGCCTCAAGAAGGTTCACCTCTCCACCTTTAGAAGTGGATCTGTAATCATTCTTCTTATTATTGTTATTGCCCTTATAACGATTGTCATTTTGGGCATTTTTCAACAAGTCATCTTCAATTTGCACACCTATGTCGTATAGCTTAGTGAAATTATCGATACCCAAGTATTTGAGATGAGTTTTGTACTTGGGCAACAAGTTGTTGACGAAGATGCGGACGAGGTCCTTGTCGGCAGGTCTGGAAATCATGTAAGCAGACTTTTCTCTCCACCTATTAAGGTAGGTGGTAAAGCCTTCATTGTTATCCTGCTTCAACACTTCCAATTCCCTTAGTGAGGTTTGGATTACAGTGTCATGTTCATATTGCTTCATGAACTCTCTAGTGATATCACCCCATGTTTCAACATGTTTGGGGTCCAGGGAGTAAAACCAGTTTTGACAAGCAGGGTCCAACGACATCGGGAATACCGTTGGATAAAGTTCAGGGTCCACAGACTTAATGATCATAGTGGCCTTGAAGTTCCTCAAGTGATACTTGGGATTGTCAGTGGGCTTGAACTTAGGAAAGTCACTCGTGGAAAACTTTTCAGGTAGCTTTCCCTTGAATTTGATGTTCTCATCCAAATCGAAGAAGGACTCCTTATTGGTGACTTTTTGAACAACATTTTCCATTTGTTTGGTGGATCCAGCATTTTCAACACTTTCAACTTGGTGCAGACGGAGAGTGACCTCCTCCAAGTTCTTAGCCATTCGTTCAATGATATTAGTCAACTCAGTAACCTTTTCATCACCCATCCTTGCTTCAACAATTAACCGTTTTTTAGCTGGTGGAACAGATCTAGCCTTTCGCGCACGTGAACGAGCTATCGGAAGTGTTTTCTCAATTACCTTGTTTGACAAGGACACATTGACTTTGGACACACTCCAAAAATGGATAGGGTAAGGAATGAAAATGAAGGAGGAACAAAAACGTTTTCAAAAAGATCATTTTAATTTGTTCGAAACTCCTGCCAAAAGGAGAGGATATTTATGGAAGGAAATCTATTTTGTGGAGGAAAATGGAAAATGGCATATTGGATGTTATGGATATTTATGGAAATGAATTTAATTTGTGGAGGGAAATGGATAATGATATATTGGATGTTATGGATATTTATGGAAATGAATTTATTTTGTGGAGGGAAATGGATAATGGTGATTTGGCAAGAGTCTGTCACCAATCAAAATGCAGCTTTAGATAAAATAGGAAAGATTAAATTTTTTTTGTGTTTTTTTATAAAAATGATGGGGTAAGTTGTTGGGAGGATAGGATTATCCAACTTTCTCCAAAAAAAAAAAAAAACCCAAAACATGACCATGCACCTAGATGAGACCTAATGATGATAGAACTCTAAAAGAAAAACAAAGATTCTTTTTTTTAGGTGAAGTTAGACACGAGATGTTCTGAATAATCAATGACTCAAATGCAAGAATATTACACGGAATTGATCACCACATTGCCTAAAGTGACGGAAAACGAGAGATGCACAACAATACGCCACGTAGCAACTCTGTGTGTGGCGCAGTGTGGTGCGTCTGGCGCAGGACCACCGCGTCAGGCGCATCCTCATGCGTCTAGCGTGCTGATCCCACCCTCGTTTTCGTGACAGTTAAGGCGATATTTTGATAAAATTGGTATAATTTCAGGACGCGAAGACTAACGCACTAATTATATCGACAGTTTAGGACGTATTAATTGACGCAAAGTGTTGACGCGAACAGAGGTCAAAAAACCAAATTGCATGGGATGAAAAGACTGCGTGTCACGCGACAGATGTGCGCGGCACGCGGGCTTTGCATCTGGCGCAGGAGCGTTGCGCCAGGCGCAACTTAATGCGTTTGGCGCAATGCTCTGCGGCATGCATATTGGTAAATTGATGAATGTTCAGGCGAAAACGACAACAGTTTTTAGACGCGAGTTGCATTATTTTTTTAGGCGCAATACATATCAACATGTTAATAAAATATGAGCAGGCAAAATTGCAATCACACATAAATGTCAAGTAACATGGATGCAAAAGTTCTCAACCTAAAGTCCAGTTCTACATTCAACTATTGGTCAGGTTTAGGTTAAGGCTGAAAGGGTCCATAACTAAGAGATTGATCCCACGCTTCGTACCCTGGCTTAAAGAGGTGGCCACGTGTAAGACGCATGCCGGGTCTCAAGTCGGGAACAAGAGAACAATGCCATGGTTGGGTAGGTTTGCTTATGACTAAGATCCAACACTATCTCTCGGGAAGTTTTTTGGAAGGACAAAGCAAACCCCCGGGAGTGACCTCACACATAGAACATGTGCTAATGAGGCAAGGTAGATTGTCCTTATGGTGGTTGAACAATAGCCATGCACATGCAAAACAGTATATTATTCTAAGGCATAAAAATAAGAATGAATCGTATTTTTCAAGTTTCACCCACTCATTTAAAAAAATTAATTTTTTAAAAATCCTCCCAAGTGAAGTCGCCAAATTGTAGGCGTGGATTTTTATTCCTCTTTTAATGCCTACACGCGGTGTGAGCGCGTTTATTTGACTACCCCATTGTTAAGGTTTTATTAAAAATTCGTTTTGAAGTCGCCAATAATTCTGTAAAGGAAGAATCATAAACCTAATTGGATATTGAAACGGTAGGGACGTCTTAGGGACTTATCCAATATAGATTTCCCCATCATGACTCCATAGATGGTCAGGAACCAAAAACTGAGTTCGGGGTGAGGGTACAATATAGTCAGGAACTATATTGCTCATTGCTGGCCTCTACTAAATACCGATTCACAACAGATTTTATGCAAAAGAATAATCAAATAACGTTTTAAGCACCCTAAAAATAATTTTTTTTATAGTTACCCTAAAAATAATTAATCTAGGTTGGTTCAGGAAACACACAAAAAGACTAATTATTTAGTGACAAGTTATTATGCAAACATATTACAAGGTTCCTAACAGGTTGTCCAATTTATCTGAATTAATTAGAACAGTTCCTTAGGTCTTATTTAGCATAATAACATGTGGGTGATAAAAAAAACATGCAGGACAATCATAATAACATGAATATTATATACAAAAATAAAAGAAAAGAGGTTATAATTTACAAAGAGACGCGATTATTAATTCAAAATCTACATCATGACAAGAAAATGTTAGTAACTTCAATATAATAAAATATGATTATTCAAGGATCCTCAGGATTATACCTATGAGGCTTAGATCGGAGAGCGTAACGACCTTTAGGCGAAGCAATCGTGAAATCAGGAATATAGTATGATCAGGAACAAGAACTGATTTGAAAGATTGAAAGTGTTTGAGTGTTTGAGTATTTTGGAGAGTCGAAGTGTGTTTCAGAAATATTCAAGAGAATTTGTGTGTGTAAAATGATAATTCAAAGCCGTCTCTGATTCGGAAAATCAACCCATATTTATAGGTTTTTAAAAACGTGCGCTCCACGCAAGCCCTGCGTCAGGCGCAGGCCTACGTGGCAGGCGCGAGGACACGCATCAAGCGCAGATTGGCGCGCCTGGTGTGGTCCATCCAGTTAAAAACCTACACGTGGAAACGCATTTTCGAAAAGATAAAAAAGTATCTTGCGTCTCACACAAGACTTGCGCCAGGCGCAGGACTCTATGTGAGTCACAAGTACACGTGTCAGGCGCTCATTGGCGCGCCTGACGCAATCTGGCCAATGTGTTGGACGCGCGTGGCGCGCTGAGCGCAGCCGCCGCGTCCGGCGCATATTCCATAATATTCGTTTTTTATTCTACGCGTGCTTTCAAGATGCTATTTTTATCCCTAAAAATCCGGAGATCGAATTTTACGGGTTAAAAAACTGATTTATGCTTTAAAGATAATAATAAAAGCTTTTATAAAAATATTTATTAAAATAATAAATATTCAATTGGCCTTTTAAAAATGGACTTAAAAATATTTTACGGGTTTAAATTACAATTAATCATCATGGATAATTAATTGGGCTTTTATAATATTATTTCAAAACACATATGGCCTGGTTATTCGGACTGCTCTTCCATTAAGTCGTGCCAACTAATACCGCGGTATATTTCATCATTGGACCCTTAAATGGGGAGACACGATTATGTGTCTACAATAAGTCATACTATCATATGGAATTTCATCTTGACCTGCACTTTCTCTTAGTTTTAGGAATATTCTTTGAGAAAATAAAGACGAGAGACCAGATATAAATCTTTCTTTCCAAAAAGAATGATTGCAATCACCTTGTCTAAATATATTACTAAGGAATACTTATTTATACTACCGATAATCATCAAGTGTAAGACATCTAAGATTAGTGAGAACTACTTGATTTGTTGACATTTCTTCTTTAGGATTTCCAATAAAATGCATAGCGATCATATTAATAAGAATTGAACTTCCATCTAGAACTTGTTGATCATTTTCTATTTTAACGTGATTTTTGAACTTTTGTCTCTATATTAATACTATTGTCCCACCAATTTTTTAGTTGACCAGTAAAACCGGTTGTAAGAAAATCTATAATAGTATGTTCATGACAATGTTTTGATCTGTAAGTAGTAATAGCCATAGTCATTTCAGATAGGACATTTAATATTTCATATTCTGATTTTCCATCGACATTCCATTCATAGAATGCAGATCCATCATATTGTGAGTCTCTGAACTTATGTCGTTCTTCATATTGAATATCTGGTGGAGTGGGTCTAGTATAATAATTTCTAGTAGAGACATTTTTCCAAGAACTATTGTTTATTTTATTAATTTCAATATTTTCATCATCAGAATCTATTATTTTATTTGAATTGTGTTTGTCTAGGACATTAACATTATTAGTGGATTTAGATGTACCTAGGCCAGATAATTTTTCTTCAATTTTACTAATTAAAGGACTTGTTTTTTTAGGTAAATTAAGAGATCTTTGACGTTATATAGGAATACTTGAAGTATTAATATGTGGACTAGCTATGTCGAAAGGGAATTTTGTTTCCTTTTTACTTATAGATAATGTTCCTAGTGTTGATGTTATGTCTTCAATCTCAGGAGCCTTTTTGGATTCTAGTTGTGTAGATAACATTTTTATTTGTTTTGATATGGTAGTGAGAAGTTGATTTGAATAATTATTTTGGTAGTATAATTTTTTAACGTCTCCTAAATTAATCTCCTAAATTACAATTTGCAATTCATGATATATGCTATTATATGTTATTAGGATAGTTTATGTTTTTTTTAAAGGAAATCTATTACCTTTATAGGTACTAAGTTTACTTTAACTATCTAGTGTTACTACTTTTCACCAAAAGTTACCTACATCATATAGTATATAATTTTGTGGGTTTAGTAATTAAGAAGTTGCACTAAGTGTTGGCCAGACGTTGGTCAGCCCTTATTAAATCCGTTGGTCAGCCGTTAAGAGGAGAAAATAAAGGTGGTTCCAGTAAGGGTGGTCCCGGTAAGGGTGGTCCCGTTGGTCCCATTTATATGCATCTACTTAACTGCTTTATGCACTAAAATTATATTGCTTTAAGATTATGGCTACTTTTTGTAGGAAGTTGTTCTCACATGATAGTAATAACTCAAACATAGTACATAGTAAGGAGATATATTTTCCGATTAATTTCAAAACTGGACTACCTAAAAAACATATAGATACAATTTATCAAATAGGAAAACTTGACTTTAAAACTGTTTTTTCTATTCAACACCATGAAGAAACAACAAGTTTAAATCAAGAATTTTAAAGTATTAAATTGCTTAATAAGACATCCATAGATAAATATTTAAAAACATATAGATATATTCATTTTGGTATGATTCAAATAGCCTTAAAACCTCTTTCTAGAGTAGGTCTAGATTGTCCAATATATATAGCTTTAAGAGATAACCGCTAAGTTGGCTATAAAGATTCTCTTTTAGCTATGATTCAAACTAATATTTGCAATGGTCCAATTTATTTTAATTGTTGCCCAAATTTACAGTAGACTTAACCGATCCATGGATACTAGACACTTTAGTGTTAGATGTTCACCTTTCAAATAATTCAACAGTACAATTTGGAGAATATGTTAAAAATTTTGCATTAATATACCGTGTCTATTTTAGATTATTGTCTTTTCAACTGAATCCAAAATGTTTACTTCATCCCACTATAGATGAAACTATTTTATTAAAAGTAGAAACTGAAAATGCAACTACCTTTACTCCAAAGAGATTAAAATGGAATGAAATCACTATTCCTAAATAAATTTTTAATTCATTATAATCCTCCTCCTAAAAATATTGCCCAAAAGAAAATTGATCAAATTATAGAAGAACCTGATGGTCAAGTAATAATAAAATTAGGCACTGATCTTGAAAAAACTAGACCATCAACTTCTTATGAAAATACTCAACCTTCATACGAAGAAAACTCATTTAATAGTCCTCAAACATCTACTTCAAAAAAAATTCACATTGAGGGATCTTCAAAATTCTGTTATAAAAACGCAATACCTGAACCAGTAGGAGAATTTTCTGCTAATTCAAATTCACCTACTTCTTCAGCCATGAAACCACCTACTTTTTCCTCTATTAATGTTATAGAAAAAGAATTTCGAATAGATTTAGACTATATTCATAATGATTTTTATTCAAAAGATAATAATGATAAAAAAGACTAGTTATTTGGATGTTTTGATCAAATTGCTAGAAATCATATTAGACTAAAATGGATTTCTGACATGAAAAAATTAGAAATTAATATTCCTTTTTTCACATGGGTCTCTACATACACCATAAAAAATAATATATATTATCCATTTAATAAAAATCAAATAAACATGACAAATAGTTTATTCAGAGTTGGAATTTAAAAGATGGAAGTATAGTTAAATCTATCCATCCTCCTTTAACCGAAATTCAAGTTAATAATAATGAAGGATCTTTCATTATGGCTCTTTTTAAAAAAAGGAAGAGATGATGATAACTCCTCCATTACTAATTTAGGAGGCGTTGAAAAATTATACTACCAAAATATCTATTCAAATAAACTTCTCACAACCATATCAAAACAAATAGAAATGTTATCTACACAGTTAGAATCCAAAAAGGCTTCTGAGATTGAAGACATAACATCAAAACTAGGAACATTATCTATAAGTAAAAAGAAATAAAATTCCCCTTTGACATAGCTAGTCCACATATTAATACTTCAAGTATTCCTATATATCGTCAAAAATCTCTTAATTTACCTGAAAAAATAAGTCCTTTAATTAGTAAAATTGAAGAAAAATTATCTGGCCTAGGTACATCTAAATCAACTAATAATATTAATGTCCTAGACAAACACAATTCAAATAAAATAATAGATTCTGATGATGAAAATATTGAAGTTAATAAAATAAACAACTCTTGGAAAAATGTCTCTACTAGAAATTTTTATACTAGACCCACTCCACCAGATATTCAATATGAAGAACGACATAAGTTCAGAGACTAACAATATGATGGAACTGCAATCTATGAATGGAATGTCGATGGAAAATCAGAATATGAAATATTAAATGTCCTATCTGAAATGACTATGGCTATTACTACTTATAGATTAAAACATTATAATAAACATATTATTATACATTTTCTTACAACCAGGTTTTTCTTGGTCAACTAAGAAATTGGTGGGACAATAGTATTAATATAGTGACAAAAGTTCAAATACTTAATCACGTTAAAATAGAAAATGAACAACAAGTTCTAGATGGACGTTCAATTCTTATTAATATGATCGCTATGCATTTTATTAGAAATCCTAAATAAGAAATATCAACAAATCAAGTAGTTCTCACTAATCTTAGATACCCTACACTTGATGATTATCGTTGGTATAAAGATGTATTCCTTAGTAATATATTCGGACGAGGTGATTGCAATCAATCTATTTGGAAAGAAAGATTTATAGGCTGGTCCGCCGTCTCTATTTTCTCAAGGAATATTCCTAAAACTAAGAGAAAGTGCGAGGTCAAGATGAAATTCCATATGATAGTATGACTTATGGACAAATATTTTCCTTTGTAAAAAAAAGAAACAATTGCTTTATGTCAAGAATTAGCAATTCAAAGTAAATATTCTTCCGAAAAGAAAAGACGTAGAGAATTAGGTAGTTTTACGTGTTGCATTTGGCCTACCTAAAATTCAACTTCCTTACGCTATTTAGAAAAAGATATAGAGAAAACTTTCGACCAAATAGACAACTTACAAATAATGAACCATACTATAAAAAGACTTTTAGAAAATCAATAAGACCACCAAATAAAAATATAGATCCCAAAAAGCCAATTTATTATAAGTGTGGTCGAGTAGGTCATAAGGTTAATGAATGTGACATAAAACTAAAAGTCAATGAATTATGTGGTCATGATTCAGATCTTCAACAAAAAAATTTAGCCTTATGTTAACTAGAGATCAATTCCTCATACCATAACCTAACTAACCATAGTGAAAAAAATCTACTTCAAATAGAATCTAATAATGAGTCAACCTCAAGTTGTTCAAAAGAGTCAGCCCCATTTTGTCAAAAGGATTCTTTGTAATAATATTTGTGTAATTTCAAAAAAAATTATTTTCTAAAAACTATTTTTTTTACTAATCAATTATTTTCCAAAATTACTTACTCATTTATTATTTCAACAATATACTCCATTCAACGAAAGATAATGGATATATGAAGAAATCATATGTGCTACCATAGAGATGGGGGATGACAAGATTAAACCGACTCACTACCTCATAATAATTAATATCGCAAAATGTGATCATTATATTAGTGATCCGACCGTCATAGATGCCACCGAAGCAATAACATATGGTTTCCAGTACATCATCCAAAGAATTGAAGATTTAATCCAACGATCAGAAAAAGAGCCCATTACCATCATTCATTATGAAAATATAACAATTGCTTTTTCCTGCATGGCAAACACAATATTTTATTGTTGTCGTTATTCACTCTGAACCACTGAATCCATACATATCTCAAGTCAAAGTTGGAAAATTTCTATCTCAAGAAGGAAAAACTCTCTTTTTCAAATTATTAACAAAATGCCCGCTGGATATTCCCGGCAAAAATTAGGGCAATTAAAATAAAATATTCCGCTAAGTGATTATCACTTAGGCAAAAAAAAAAAGGGACATATTTTACTAACGTTTTCAATGCGGTACTCAATTGATGACTCGTCTACATCAAACATATCGATGAATACACTCGAAGACACTCGATGCAACACACAAGGGGACAAGACGACAAAATCTTCAATCAACTCTGAGGATGTCCAACAAAGCAAACACATTAATTCATAAGAAAACAAACTCATCAATCAAGCAAAAAACCAACATCAGTACACAATCGGTGTTCGGTGCGGAAACATCAAATTCCATCGGTGTAACTTATCTGATTTGTATCAGATAAACTCAACACATATGTAATATAATAGAACAATGTAGTCAGTAGAAGTTTTAAGCTTTTACGGAATAAGTTTTCATATAGCAAGTTCATAGAATAAGTTAGACAGATCAAAAAAATTTCCTGTACGAAAGCCTTACGCTCAAAATAGTTACTACTCATATTACTCAATCCTTGTAAAGGTTTATTCGAGTTCAATCAAATTAAGTTACTATTCATATTTGTGTTTCAATTTTATTGTTTTCAATATCTATTCAAATTTTAGAAACTAATTTTTCAAATGCATAAATAAATTTCAACAATCTTGTTTTCATCAAAATCATTAATTTTTTCAACGAGATTAATTGCCTACCAGACGGTCCCCCTTTTGCTACATAATTAATCTGCCACACAATCGAGACGGTCTTAAACCTGTCCAGTCCTGGGTAAATCCCGGTATCAGAGCCAAAAAATGCTTGGGGGTAGGATCTGTCGATATTGAGTCTAAATCAGTATAGTTACTAATACTAGTACTACTAATTGTACTCAAAAAAAATTTGGGTTCCTATTTCGTCATTTAATAACTTTCATTTTTTAGCCAAATTTGATGAACTTAATGCTACGTATGACTCGTTATTATTTGCAATTCATGATATATGCTACTATATTTTATTAGGATAGTTTATGTTTTATTTTATTTTTTAAAAAAGGAAATCTATTACCTTTATATGTACTAAGTTTAGTTTAACTATCTAGTGTTACTACTTTTCACCAAAAGCTACCTACATCATATAGTATATAATTTTGTGGGTTTAGTAATTAAGAAGTTGCACTAAGTGTTGGTCAAAGTTTAAATTTCGACTTTTAACATTGTCGCTCTAAATTATATTACGTGGCGCCATAATTTCACTTACCCTCCAAAAGTCCAAAGTGAGAACTGAAAAGGCAAAAGTTACTTTAACCCTTTTGGCACCTTTTGTATTTTTCAATTTGTATTTTATAAGACTTTAAGGATGTATGTAACTTACTTTGTGAAATGGATGTAATGACTCCAATTTTCAAATTTCAATGATATGAGAAAAAACATTTGTGAACCTAAATCGGAAAAAATATTAATATATTATATAATAATCGGACTGGACTGGACTGGATTCGGACTCAAGAAAATAGTTTCGGACTAGACTGGACTGGACTCAAAAAAAGTTTGGATCGGACTTGGACTCAATTTCTTGAGTCTAAAAAACTTTGGAATGGATTTGGATTTGGCAAAGTCCAATCCACTTACACCCCTAACTACAATGATGACTTCTTCTCTATTGTTCACCCAGTAAGATTTTGATTTACAATTTTTCACCCAGATCTTTTTGTAGCTTATCTCTATATCTGTGTAAATAACATAAATTGCAATGAAAAATGATACTTATATATATGTACCTGTTTTTAGATCATTTAGAACTAAAAAAAGCAAAAAAAAAAATTGGGTCACAAGCGCTGCGGTTTTTACTAAAAACCTGCAGCCCTAAATTGATAAAGGGCTGCGATTTTTAGCAAAAACCACAGCTTTTTATTAATTAAGGGCTGCAGTTTTTTCTATAACTGCATCCCTTAATTGTTAAGGGCTTCAGTTTTTTCTATAATCGCACCCCTTAGTAGTTAAGGGTTGCAGTCAATAACCGTAGTACTTCAAAAATGTCAAGGGTTGTTAGGCCAAGGGCTGCGGTTGAAAAACGTAGGCCTTAGGCCACTTCTGACCGCAGTCCTTGGCCTTTTTTCCTCTAGTGTTTCCCCATTTTTGTAACCAATGGTGATACATAACATCGTCCTAATAAGACCGACTTGAAGGAGAGCAATCCAAAGACTTAAATCAAAAATTGTGTTTAAAAGTGTAAAGTCTATTTATTTATTTTAAAAGTCTAATTATTTATTGTTGATGATTAATTGTATTTTTAAGCCATATTCAAAGCCCAATTAATTATTATCAATGATTAATTGTACTTTTTGATTCTATTTCTTTGAAAAAGCTAATTTTCCTAATAATTAATTGTATTAATAAATATTTTATAGAATAATTTTTTTTATAAAAATCAGATTTGACCCTCTTTGATAGTTGACTTCCGAATTTTAAATGATAATATTTAATGAAGATAAAAATAATATTTTAAAGATAGAATAAAAATAAGATACCTAATGTGTCTGGCGCGCCAACGGTGCGCACACGCAGTATCGAGATAGTCAGCAAAATTCGGAAGCGCTGAAATCGATGCGCATCATGATGCGTTCCGCGCATCATTATGTGTGCATCACATCAGGCTTGCGAGCCGTGCATCCTCATATCTTATCCTTTTTTTTCCACTTTCTCGATAGATATACCTCGTTCCATCCGATTTCAGGCAAAACTTACACACGACTTCACTTAACTTTTTCCACTTATTATTCACCATAATGTCTCCAAATATTCAACACTTAAACACACTTCATACACTCAAGCTCCATCGATTTCATATTTCAAGCTTCAAGGATTGCTTTTCCGAAGATTGTTAATAAGACCAAGGCGATTAAGGTATATTCCGGATGGTCCTTTTATTTATTCAGTTCTTATTTAATTCTTTGAAGTTACTGACTTTTTTTTTGTTCATGATGTTGTCATCTAACAGATTGGTTCCTTGTATATATATTAATCCCTTTTTCTCTTTGTCTATTTCTTATATTTTTGTATATTATCATTTGATTCATGTATGTTTGATGCTTTATCGCTTTCATCACCTTACATGCTTATTTTTATTAATTACAAGACCTAAATAATTAAATGTTCTAACGCCTGACAAAATTGGTTTAGGATCTCCAGTAATTTGATTGTCTAATGAATATGTCACTAAATAGTCGAGATCGTTACCAAGCTATGCATAGGCGTCTCAAACTAGACCTCGTACAAAATATTTGGGGTTGAATTAGGGCAACACGGAAGTTTATTAAGTTACTACTTTTTTTATTGTTAAATATGAAATGTAATTCTAGATGTATGTGTGGTTGCTATTGTTTAATGTAATAATTCGTTATTAATATATTATGTGATTACATATATGAATCGATAGTATTAACCAATTTGGAATTCGATTAATTAACAAATTATCATATTAATTAGTTAAGTGCGATATTAACGAAATTAATTTTCTCTAATATTATTTAGTTAAAATTATATAAATTATTTACACTCAATAATAATCCATAATAATTAAAAACATGGGATGGAAATGAAATTGAGGAGAGAGAATATATATGGTGGGGTATGGTAAAAATTAGGATAGATAATGTGAAGATTCAAAATTGTAGATCATTCATTGGGGGTACATAAACCATAAAAAATATTAGTAGATCACGAGTGAGAGAAAAAATATTAAAATAATTGATGATCCAAAATTTTGGATCAACAATTGGCCATGCTCTAAAAGGTTTACTTTTTAGGCAACGCGAATTTATGGAATTACCCTGGATAGTGAATTCGTTAGTGATTTATCATTTCTCTTCTCAAAGGTCAGGGGGCTTCTTTCATCCATTGTAACTAGCCTTATATGCACGCTATGCATCCGAAGGCGAAAGATGAATGATAATGGATTTGCAGTTTGTTAGATCGATTTTTCCTTTTTTATTTTTAAACTAATAGAGTAGTAAGTTTTGTAGTTTTATTTTCTAGTTAGGGATATATTGGTAAAAAGGGTGGACATTGAAGTCTGAAATAGTTCTCATATATCATAGAGATTTGGTAACTTGATTCTAATTTGGGGCCCAACCACGAATGATTAAATCCACGAATGATTTAGGTTTTGTATGAAATTGAGAAATAATTTGAATGAAGAGAGAGCATAATTTGCAGAAATTTTAGAGCGGGAGAATCTTCGGTTTTGGAAATATTGAAGAGAGAAGGAAAATCGCAGATTTTGGAAAGTGGGAGTGAGTAGTGTTTGTCGCGAGTCACGTGCCTGGGCCTGGTGCGCAGTATTTTTAATGTGAACCGGGTCCAGGTTAGTCGGATTGCATATAAAATAGAGATAATAGAGATTTGGTAAGTTGACTCTAATTTGGGGACCAAGTGCCCAACCACGAATGATTAAACCCGGTTACCGCCCTTGTTCGACTGTTAGAAAATCCAGAAAATTAGTCAAATTGAATGATCCCGGATAGCCGTCCTTATTCAATTGCAGACTTGTGCGCTTTTCTAAGTAGTGGCCTAGTGGGCCAAGTTAAAACTGTTAAAGTTACCAGAAATGATCCTTCTTCTGCCATCCTTTTGATTTCCCCAACAAAAATACAGAGAGAAAAACCAAGAATCTATGGGAACACAGTGGAATTCATTTCCGTTGGAAATCATATACCAGACTTTCGGATGGATCGCTTTCTTCTCTTGGTCTATCAGTTTCTATCCCCAAGTTATCCTCAATTTCCGCCGTAAAAGGTATCGTGAACACGTCTTACTTTACTTTCTGCCATTCAACTGTTGGGCGACGTGGCAATACAACCCCCAAAAATAGGATTCGGGGAACAATTTAATCATGGAGTTTCCTTCTTGGTTTTAGTTGATTATTTTTGTATATTTTCATTTTGCTGGTGCAGTGTTGTGGGGTTGAATTTTGATTTTGTGGTGCTGAATTTGACGAAGCATAGTACGTATCTCATATACAACGCCACACTTTACTTCAGCTCAGTTGTTCAGAGGCAGTACCGCGACAAGTATGGCATTGGCGAGGTAATCTCTCTGTCTTTCTCTCTCCTTGTCATTTTGTCCCTATTAGCAATAAATTGATTAATATTTTAGAAGGTGGACAGGATTCACGATAATTTATTGTGAAATATCACGATAATTTATCGAACCCAAAACTATATATGAAATTATATCACCCAAAACGGAATATATAAAATAAAAAAGGCTGACTATATCATACGGATATTAAAAAAAAAACGACTATGTAGATATGAAAAAAATTGACTATTGTTGATGTGATTTTCTTGTCCGTTTCGAACTGCTTTTGTGTTTTTGTTATTTATGGACGAATTGTTACTGAAAATAAAAAGGATAGACTCTTAAATCTCGATCTAAGAGGTTCTTCGTGTGTTTTGTGTATTTGAACACTCAATTCTATGCAAGCATAAACACGCTTAACACTTTAATTCTTTAAACTCCGAAAACTCGTTCTTATTAATGATGAACGAAAGCCTTATATAGGCATTTACAACCTGAGTAAACTAAAACTAGGAAACCAAACAAAGATAACTATGAATAACAAACTAAAAGATAAACTAACTAAACTATAATTGTAACTCAATTACGAATCCCAATCCAACTAGGACTTAGACTTCTAATCCAACTAGAATTAGGACTAAGGTTTATACTCCTAACAAAACTTGGAGTTCTAATTCTAATAGAACTAGGATTACATGAGTCCTATTCCTATTAGAACTAGGAAAGCTACCAATTCTCCTAATAGAACTAGGAGTATTTACAAGTTGCGTTTCTAAGAGCAATTAAGCTATTCCGTTATACATCAATTGAACAAAGACTGACTATACAAGAGGTGATTATATCATACAAATACTGACTATATCAGATAAAAACTGATTATATCATATGATACCGGTACACAATAAGTTATTGTGAACCGGGTCCATTCAAGTGTTTTAATTAATATTTATGTTTTGGTATTTAACTTTAACGATACAATTGTAATCGATGAGTTAATCAGCATTTTCCGTACTGGCTTTTGTAGACTCACCTATTTCTCCAACACGACGGAAATTAAGGTCGTGTTTAGTTTGGAGAATGTTTGAACTTATACTTTAGTTACGATGGGAAGTATTTTGAATGATAATTACGAGAATGTTTGGTTGGGTGGAAACCATTTTTTCTGAAAAGTGATTTTCCTAATTTTCTTTGTTTGGTTTGTAGAGGGTGAAAATTAGTCTTACAAATGGTGGAAAGTAGTTATCCTTTTGTAGACTCACCTATTTCTCCAACACGACGGAAATTAAGGTCGTGTTTAGTTTGGAGAATGTTTGAACTTATACTTTAGTTACGATGAGAAGTATTTTGAATGATAATTACGAGAATGTTTGAATGATAATTACGAGAATGTTTGGTTGGGTGGAAACCATTTTTTCTGAAAAGTGATTTTCCTAATTTTCTTTGTTTGGTTTGTAGAGGGTGCAAATTAGTCTTACAAATGGTGGAAAGTAGTTATCCCAAGGGTGGAAAACATTTTATTTTCATAGGTCAGGAAACCATATATTCCTCTTTAGGGTCGGTTTGGTTTGATGAAAAACATCTTCCACGGAAAATGGTTTTTCGTAGAAAATATTTTTTGATGGAAAACACAAATCAATATTAATCTTCCTTTATTTGGTTTGATGAAAAAGTATTAAGCTAAGACGCTTGAGAAAATGGAGATGTTGGGGATGAGAGACCGAAGGAAAATAGTTTTCGTTAAAATTTTAGAGGAGAATATTTACAAAGGGATGGAAAACTTTTTTCCACCTTGGTTTTCCTTTTCAAATCCCTTGTTTAACCAACCAATGAAAAATGGGAAAAATCGTTTTCCTAGAAAACATTTTTCTCCAAAAAAAAAAACGGAGCCTTAGTCTTCACCTTACTCCCATTCATCTTCCATTTCCATTTTTATTCTTTCTTTTCTCTCTAACTTTGCATGCAAGGAAGCAGATATCTTCTCCATGGGAATATTTTTTTTCATGAAAAATCATTTTACATTGAAGATGTTTTGCATCAAACCAAATAGAGTCTAAGTATTGAACTTCATTTTTTTTGTTTGGTCCCTCAATAAAAAAGAGAGTTAGATATGATAGGTGAAAGGGAAATGGATGGAAGGGGAAGGGAGAGAGGAAAGATGGCGGAAGGTAAGGGATACGGTGGAAAATGTAATATTCTTTTATGCGATAAGAAAATGTTTTCCACCATGGACAAAACAATCCTCAGCCAAAGAAAATTATTCTTACCCCTTCAAAACCAAATAACAGAAGAACTAATGTGAGTTCCATAATAAGATGAAGGAGTGCCATAAGCAGCACTTCCATAGGAGTCAACCTTACTTTTCTTATTCTCGTGATTTGAGCCTTTAGAGCTATGGCCAAGTGTGCGGATGTGTTTTTGAGGAGGTTAGGCTTTGATGTGGTTCTATCCTTACTCGATCAAAAAAAGGGGAGTGAATTGAATTATCTATTTATCTTTTTATTCTATCTATGGGAGAAGTAATGAGTTCTTGTGGTTTATTTAGAATTTAGAGATCTCTCTCTCGTGGTGGTTTGAGCCTTTTTAATGTGGTTGAACTGTCACATGGCCATGACAAATTAACTAGGGAGATATTGTTGGTTTCTGTATATGCGTAATTCTACTTTGGAGCTACTAGAATCTTTTAGTACTCACCTCATTAGGATTTGGGTTAGATGTCTTTTTTCTGAGGTTGTGCTTCGTAATATATTTGGAAGTGGATACAAATTACAAACACTGGAAAACTTTAATTTAGGCTAAATTTTTGTGGTTTGATATGAATTACGTAAGTGCCACTTCAAGATGTACTCATGCTTTAGAACTGAAGCTCAGTCCTTATAAGAATAGGTTGGCATTTTAATAATTGGTGAACATCAAAAGTGTAATGTGTTTTCTGCATGTCTGCGACAAGATCAATTAGCTTTGTTTCCAGAACAGTCTTGTTTCTTGTCACAATGAAATAGTACAGATCAAAATGACAACAAGCCACGAATGAGTGTCTAAGAGATTGGCGATAACCATGTGCACAACGGCAAGCATATGTGAGATGACCCTAAAAGGTTTTTGGAGATCACTTCACCTTAAGACGTTAAGTAAGGAGTTCAGTAGGTTATAATGGAGGCGTGAAACATCCAAAATAGGTAGATGACAAGAATAAACTAAAATATAGTAAAATTTGATACAATGTGAGGGAAATTAGGGTTTATCTAACTAGTAGAGGTATGTGAACAGATATATATGTGCTGTAAGTGTGGGGGGTATTTATAAGTATTTTTAAACTCCTAAAACTTCAGGCCAATAATTGGATTTGGACTGCTAGAATACCCTAACTTGGCAGATTGATGATTGGTCGATTAGTTTAGGGATCAAGAGCTTACCTCATTTTTTGCCTTCTCCTTCTGGTGAGGGGAATGTGTGCTGACATGTTCTCAAGCATTTTGTAGTTTCCAGGTGGTGTGCAACCGAAATCTTGCTGTAAAACTCTTGATCTAGTTAACTTGATAACTCTATTAAATATTGGACCGTCCTCTCCATCCCATTGGCTGACACTACAGTGGTATTTTAGGTTAATTGTGTAAAAGAAGTTTGAATTCATTTAGATCTTAATACCTTGATTGGGTCCATTCTATATGATTACTATATGATGACTAGACCTATAGGACTTCTGGTAGCTTTTTCTCTCTTACTGTGGAGATCTGGGTTCCACTCTAACATCCATCCCTGAACATAAATGTTTGTCTAACATAATAATATGCCTCTATGAGTCTACATGGAGCAGCTTTGCCACGCATACAAGGTGAGTGAAGGTGAAGTGTGGGATTAATTCGTTCTTCAGAGAGTTTATAAGACAAAGACCAAATATTATTAGAGAAAATTGCTGCCTGAAGTTTAAGCATCTCCCTCATTTACATACCATATGAGCGAGAGGGCCCAAATCTAGTTCTTCTCCAATTTTTGCATTTTATACCCTTAATAAAGCTAGTGAAGCTCCAATTCTGCACTCTATTACTATCATCTAAAATGATGGTCATAGTCATTCATAAGCAATTTTGAGTTTTCATGTAGGTTTCACGTTGAATAGAGTAGTAATTAATTATTCTTGCCACTTACATGTTATATCAATCTATGTTTGGTGGCTCAAGGTGATCTTTCTTTTCCTTCATTATGATCATGTTGCAGATGATTCCTGTCGCTGCAAATGATGTTGCGTTCTCCATACATGCCGTTATTTTAACAGCATTTACTTTGTTCCAGATCTTTATCTATGAAGTAAGTTGCATCATCTTCTACATGTTTAATTTTTCATGGTAGATTTTTTAAATTATAAATTGCAGCCATATCTTCTTTTTGTTATATATCTAATTTTGTGTACGTTTTCTATCTAAAGCGTGGAAACCAAAAGTTCTCGAAGATTTCCTTCTCACTTGTTTTTGCTGCATGGGGTGCTGCTGCAGTTTGTGTTCTTATTGCCTTGCCAAGCCATTCTTGGCTTTGGCTGATCACTGTCTTCAAGTAAATAAATTTTCTTCCAGCTAATATTTTCTGCTTTATATGTTAGCTTTGATTTTATGACAATTGAGAAGGGTAAGACTAAATGAGCTGAAAATCTACATTCAGCTAAGGATATACTCACTCCATTCTATCTTATCTGACCTCTTAATTAACTTTTCCCATTCTGTATCATATGTTAATTGTTATTAAACGAAATAGTTGATCCCTTATATGTAATTGTAGTAAATACAAACTTTGAGATAAAATGGAAAATAGTTGATATTACTAATCATATATAATATAATATCTTCATAATTTGTATTTTCGATCAACTATTCCATTATTTGATTACTGATTATGATTACTTTTAAAAAAAAATTAAAATCAGGACTATATAACAAATTTTTACCCATGTATGACATGGGTCACTAAGTCTTGTATACTAGGTAAAACTGTATCCAAGGATTAGGACTAGAGGCAATGGCTACATGAGTTATGGGTTCCATTAACCCGTTGTGAGTGATTTATCACTCAAGTATATGCTCCTATGCGGGGCAGATTGTCCGATGATTGAAGCCAGTGAAGAATTTTGATCGTGGTTTTAACTAGTCGAGATGTAAGGATCTAGGTGCGATATTAATGGGAACCAAGGAGAACCACTCGATTCTGAGTAGATATTGGCACATTGCTTGTTGTTTGATCATGGCAACCAGAGTGTAATGGATCTTGTATCTTGAAGATCAAAGACAAAAAAATGCTTAACAAGCTCGAAAAATTAGTCATTGGAACTTGTGCTTCTTGGTTTATGAATTTGTATGAAATTGAGGGGAAAATGAGAGCTCTGACAAATATCTCAAGAGTTGTGATGAACTTAGGTCGAATGATGGGACAACTCCTAATGAGCCTAACTACAAGTTAGAGGCTTATAGTGCATGTGAAAACTCAAAAAAACTGAATTTGACTCCTAATGGAATTTCTATATGTCAGATGGGGTAAATGGGGATTATAAGCTTGGATAATTATAGGGAATAGGTGCACAACATTGAAATAACAATTGTCATACTTTGTTTGGCGTGTCGTGGAAACAATGTATGGATACTTAACTAGGATGAAGGCACTCAAAGGTGATGGGGTTTCCAAAGCCTATGCACTCTAAGGCGATTGGGGCTCTTGGAGCTTAAGCACAAAGTGCAAGCGAAAGGCATGCTCCTCTTTGAACTCAAGGGCAGTTTCTAAAATTAAGAATTTTTGGTATGTAAAAATAGGTTGTCAAGTTCGTTTTCAGACTTTCCCTATATAGCATGAGTATTGTCAAAAAAGTAAGAAACAAGGGATGAACTTGACTCTTAGCTGACCCCTTAGTTTTAAAAGGCGCGAGGTGCACCGAGGCGCAAGGCGAAGGCGCACCGAGGTGCAAGGCGAAGGCGCACGCATCTCGCGGAGCGAGGCGCATTTTTTTGTTATTATTATTATTTTGCTTTAGTGATATTAATATTTTTATTTTATTATTATTTTTAGTTGGATATTATTTTTCTCAAAGGAAACTAAACTGCCTGGAAAAAAAATCAATATTGCAGCCTTCCAAAAGCAAACAAAAAAAGTTGCCAAATCAGATAAAACAACGTATCAAAGTACGTTTAAAAAAAAAAAGGAAAAGTATCAAAGAAAGAGGAAAATATTAAAGAGAAAAAGAGAAAGAGGAAAGAAGATCAAAGAACAAAAGAGTAGCTGAGCTGGAGGAATTGGAGCATAACAGAATTTAGCACAACGATCATGAGCTCACATGATGTCAACAAGAATCTTTCGGGGGGGATGTACGACCACGTGTCATAAACACCTAGCTGTTATTACAATTTCCTTTTCTATTTCTTTTCCGTAATTTCCTTTCTGTTATGATGAATGAACCGACTATCAATAGTCGAGATGGTGTAAAAAATGAAGTATGAATGAAAATACACCTTCTCTCTCTAAAATTCTCTCTCTCTTTCTTAATTCCTCATTTCACTACTTTGTAGAGTTTTTTCCTTTGTGGAGTTTTACGGGTTAAGCTTAGGATCTTCCTTCATCTCTTCTTCTAGAGATCAGGTTGAAATCATATCCATCTAAGGATCATATCAGAGAGAAAGAGGACTGACGTGAAGCTTGTTCGACGATGACAGCCACTGGAGATGGGTCGGGATTGGTGGTCAGTGGCTCGCCGGCACCCTCTGTAACCTCTGGTGAGTTGGCGGCGATTAACTGCCACCAAACAATGAATTAGGGTTTCTCTCCCAAATTATGTCCAATTTGATGAAATTTAATGAAATTAACAAAGGGCTTTGCCTCGAAATTGCTAAATTAAACCCAAGGTAAGTTTAAGTTCGAACTTTTTTCGGTTTTTAAAAAGTTTTCAACTCAGGGTCTACACTCTCTTCCCCTTATCTTGCCCCTCTCTACTAAAGGCGGCAAAAGCATGCGCCTCACGTCACCTTTCGTTGTGCGCTTCGTCGGCTTGTCGGATGCATTTTGGTGCCCCCTCCACCCGCTTAGCCCAAGGCGCGCTTTTTAAAACTAAGGCCAATCAACAAAATTATTGGCCCCCCAAAGATGAAGTTGCTAGTTCAAAGGGTCAAACCTCACGGAATGGGGTCTGGAAGTCAAAAAGTCCAAAATTAAAATAATAGACTAGAAAGGAGTTCACTCAACTACCTCATGTCATGTTATCACCACCCCAAATAAGTTACTAACATCCAAAATTGTCACCATAAATCTCAAATTTGGGATGTCTTCCCATATTAATCCCAAATTTTATTTGTTTGTGAATAATCTCAAGTTTGGTGATACCTTTTCCATATTGATCTACACAGGGGTCACAGAGTTAAATTCTACGTTTTTTGGGGTCCGACTTCCTTCTCTTTGTTGTCTCTCTCGGTGTTACAAGGAACGCGGGACGGAGGTCCGAGTGCGAACCGGATCGTCCGTTTCGAATCGCGGAAGAAACGCGATCCGAGTCGCGAGGGTCACGATTGAATTCGATGATGACCACGATCCGTTTCTTGATATCCTTGCCCACATATTTACGGAAAAAAAGCTTGCTTTTCCATGGCTTAGCGGGAGAGCGAGAGGAAGAGGGTTGGTCGAAGGAGAAGGAAAGGTTGGCGGGGAGAGCTCGGGAGAGGGTTGATCTAGGGTTTTCTCCTTTTTTTACTAAAAAAATCACGTGCCTCTTTCTTTACAGGTTGTAAAGTAGTCATTATTTTAAATTTTAATAAAT
Source organism: Beta corolliflora (assembly GCA_947648045.1). Lineage (NCBI taxonomy): Eukaryota > Viridiplantae > Streptophyta > Magnoliopsida > Caryophyllales > Amaranthaceae > Beta > Beta corolliflora. The sequence goes on along the minus strand of CANSZD010003138.1, from coordinate 43,487 downwards.
ATCCTTCACAACCAAGCCTTAATAGTCAACTATATCCTCTTGCACTTCGTTTATTTTAAATTTTAATAAATATCCTCTGCTGACCTTTTTCTTTACTTTTTTTTTTTGTTAACCTTCTTTATCTTTTTACTTACGCTATCTACTCATTCTTTTTCCTTTTGTTTTCTACATGCCCCTAAAGCGTACTTCGTTTTTTTTTGAAATCACCGTAATTCATATTTTATTTGTAAAAAATGACCCAACGTTCCCGATTCACCCAAGGAAGCGTTTCCCGTACCCGTTTCCGTACCACGTTTCGCATCGACTCTCGTTCCTTGTATCATTGGTCTCTCTCCTTGCTATCCACTAGGCCATCATGGCTAATTAAAATAGGTTTGTTGGACTTTCACCTACCAGTGAAGTTGATCAAATTTGAAACCAGACCAATATGGAAATGATATTAATATATTTGAGATTATTAATAAATAAAATTTTTGTTTAATATGGGAAGACTCTCCAAACACGGGATTTATGACAAATTTTTCCTAATTTATGACCCTTGTGATTCTTAGCCCCGACCCATTAGACTTTAAAGGGAAGGCTTCAAAGCAAAAATGAGACAAAAGAATTCTAATGTCGACATCCGTACAGAACTAGGTAGCCGTTGTCGAAAAGTTATCACAAGCTGTCGTTACTAGTCGTCAACATATCATACTGCTCGCATTACTCTCCTCAAGGGAAGCCCCATCTATAATAACTTTAAGTGGTGAGTTAGGCATCAAATTTGCACATCTGCAATGCAGCACCTTCACACTTCAAGCACCTTAGTACATTATATTGCCTCAATGGGCCTCTTCGGAATTATATTGCCCAGACCTTACTAAGCCTTTACCCAGCGGTGCCTAAGGCTGCAGCACCTATAGTCAGCCCTTTCGTACATTAGGTGGGAATAAGTAGGAGTAAATAATAAATTTACACAGTTACCCTAACTAACCTTCTCCTTTCTCACCCTTCATTATGGCATTAGAGTCTTTTCTTCCCAATCGCTTATCCCTCCTCATACCTCCCCCCCTTCTAGGTATTAGTTTGATAGGAGAAGGCTTTCCTTTTCTTTTCCCTAACCCCATCCCGAGACAAATCAACATCCCTATAAACAAACATGGGATTAGGCGAAGTTGGGATTTATCCTTGTTCCACCCCTTTATCCCTTCAAGAAACATGCTGCGAGGCGTGTTGGAGCGAGGATTGGATCCTTTTTTTGGTGTGTATCTGCTGTTGGGACTCCTTCATTTGGAAATGTCCAAAAAGGATTTTATAAATTGGGAAGTACTAGTCTCTAAGTTCCCACAAAATTGGTGCTTTACTCTGCATAATGAAGTATCATTTGGTTTAATTATTTCTTCACTGATAAATTATACAAAATGGTTTATGTGAAGTAGTATCTCACCGACAAGAATTAGCAAATTAGGTGGTCGATCTGGATTGCTTCATTCTAGTATTGTATTGGCTTAATTGAGCAGGATATAACTTCTAATCTTTCAACGGAGGATGCTCCTCTGCCCCTGCTTCATTACTCATAGTGCACAACATCTTTATACATTGTGACAGTAATTTTATAGAGAATAGTTGGTTTATGATTTTTCATTGTGACAGTAATTTTATAGTCTCTATTACTAGTGTAAGATTGGTTAAATTTTGAGAAGTGCAGGGCAGTGTTGCCTTCTGTATGAGTAGGTAACAGGTCCTTATCAGAGTTTTCTTCCCTCATCCTCATGAACCAGCTCACTATCCCTCTCCACCTGACTCCTATGACACCACCAGCCCTTCCTATCTCTCTCACTCGACAAACCGTAGCAACCACCAAAGCACAACACCATGGTGGCATTATACACTGAACACCCACCACCACCACCAAGTCCCTCTCCCACCTTGCGTGAAAAATAGATTTTGAATCAATATTATGTGACTGATTCTCTCCTCTTTGTATTTAGATTTAGTTTACTCAACCACATAAAACTGGGGTATATGCTCATTTGGGAATGGGAAAAAGAATTTGTGCATTTAGGGTAAGATATTTGTATCTAAAGTAAATACTATGATGAGAAGTATTTTCATAAACAACTTGAACTTGATTATGTAGCATTTTTGTACTTGTATATCATATCATCTTACTATATTCAAATGTCCCAATGATCTGTCCGTTTCTGGGATCAAGAAGTTTCCAAATTGGGCAATTGAAATTAATTGAAACTCTTCTTATTGCTTGATCATGATACTTTTCAAAAATAAAAGATCTTAATTAATGGAGTAACATTATCATCATTTTTGCTCAGTATGTACCAAAGTGGATGATTGAGTCATTTCATACTATCTCGGGATGCTTTGGTGAGTTGGATTCTTACTTTTTAGTGAAATCCCACATTGGCTGAATCACGTAAAACCATTTCATACACGTATGACTACAAAATTTTGTTCATGGATTACTCCGGAATCCGGATTGTTTCATTGTCATGTAAAGATCATTTCATTCACTGCATATTTATCTACTCTCTCATATATGAAAATTTCTCCTTGAGCTCTTGCAATGTTGTTGATTAATTTCCATATTGAGTACTTTTACTTATCACTTGCTTTTCCGAATAGTCTGATTTTTCCTTCATGGCGATAAGTGGTAAGAGATACCTCATCAATTCCTTGCTCAAATTAAGATATTTTTGTATCTCATCGTGTAAAGGCGAGCAGGAGATGTTGTGTGAGCCTCTGGGTGACCTAATATCAAGAAGCGCCCAAGCACGTTAATTCATCCAAGTCCCTCTGCCGACTGGAAAGCTCAAAGGAGCTCTGTTGCCATTAACTTTAGACCATATCTTGCAATAGCTACAATGCTAGCTCAACTAATTCCTACTAGTTGTTGTACCTTATAATTCAACATCAAATGGTTGATCAGTGGTATCTTGACCCAGAACTACTAGAGAGTTGAAGATATTCAACATCTTGCCTGGAGAAAAAGTTATGTCCAGTCCCAGACCAATAATTGAGCGATATGCCGTCGTCATGTTTGGAAAACCTTTTCACTCGAGTGTGTGACCCCAGATTCAGTAGTAGGATCTATTCTCTTTATATAGAGTAGACTGGACACCTTAGTTTTAAAAAGCGCGCCCAAGGCGCGCCTAGGCGCTAGGCGAGTGGAGGCGCCGGTAAAAACGCATCCGACGAGCCAGGCGAAGCGCACAACGACAGGCGATCTGAGGCGCGCGCTTTTTGCCGCCTTTAGCGGCCCAAGGCGCGGCGCATTGCCGCCTTCAGTAGACAGGCGCATGAGGAGAGGGAAAGTGTAGATCTGATTCAAAAGTAAAAAAAAATTCGAATTTAAGCTTACTTGGGTTTTATTTAGCAATTTCGAGCAAAAGCCCTTTGATAATTTCATGAAATTACATCAAATTAAACCCCAATTTAAAAACCCTAATTCTGGTTAAAACCCTAATTCTTCTTTTGGTGGGAATTAATGGCCGCCAACTCTGTGGGGGTTAGAGAGGGTGCCGGCGAGCCAAACCCACCTACCAGTTCCGACCGATCTGCGGTGGTTTCCGTCGGCGAGCAAGCTTCTTCAGGTAAGTCTTTTTCTCTCTCTTCGATCTTCTCTTCTTCTGCGATTTTTTCTTCTTTTCTTAATTTCTCTCTTCTTCGATCTTCTGTCTCTCTCTCTCCTTCGATCTTCTTTTTTTTGAGAGGTTCTTCGATCTTCTTTCTCTCTCTTCTCGATAATGTGTCTCTGTTTTGATACTTTTCTCTTTCTCTGTTTTTTGAACGGACTCTTTCTCTGTTTTACTTTCCTCTTTCTTTAATATTCTTTTTATTTTTTTACTGTTATTTGCCTGCCAAGTGTGCCAACTCCTCCTTTTTCCTTTTTTTCTTTTTGGAAGCTGTAGTGCTGCACTTTTTTGGACTATATTAACTCTTTTTTTTAACTCCATACCAGTTTTAGTTTATTTTAGAGAAAAATAATATCCATAAATAATAAAAAAAAATAAAAAAAATATTAAAACCACAAAATCACATAATAATAATAATTATTATAAGTGCGCCTTGCTTACGAGATGCGTGCGCCTTCGCCTTGCGCCTTGCGCCTCGGTGCGCCTTCGCCTTGCGCCTTGCGCCTCGGTGCGCTTTGCGCCTAGCGCCTCGGTGCGCCTAGCGCCTTTTAAAACTAAGCTGGACACTACAAACCAACAAAAAACTTTCCCCACAACCTCCTATGTTATATTTTCCTCTTTCTCTATTGGAATGTCAGCCCTTGCACGCGGGTTACACAACAGTGAAGTTCGCTTGTTTACACCTAAACTTCCATCGACAGAAACACAGATAAGCTAATTTCACAAGTGAACTCACTAGACGGTCTATAATGTCGTATGTAAAACAATTGATATCCATTATTTTCCGGCCTTGCGCATTTTGAAATTGTACCTTAATTAATACCCTGCAAAACAATCTTTCAGTTCATATATGACTCAAAAAATATGAACCTCCATGAACTCATTTAAGATGTTATATATGTCAATTCATTGCCACTTCGCAGTTGAATGTTTTGGCTATTGTATGCTGCATGCTTAGATAGCTATTTCTTTCAACTGTCACCTTTGGCAGCTAATCATTAGAAAAGAAAAAGATGCTGTCAAGCACACATTCTGACGTGAACAACATTATTGGATTCAGAGTATATCCGTGTAGTCACTAGGAATTGTTTTTGAAGGTTTATATTTTTTAGGTTGAAGGCTCCTATCTTATGAGGATGAGTAGCATAATGTATTCCATATTGTTTCTTGATGTGGACCAAATTCGAGAAGCATTGTTGAATGATAAATGTATGCAGATTCTTATGTCTTGGATTCATTCCTGACATGAGTCCTTTTTGTTTCAATGTTGCAGCACTATTCAAGTGACCATGACAGTCATTAAATATATTCCCCAGGTTAGTGTTGGATTCTTCTAAAAATGTCTTCATTAATTCCAATAAATGACTTGATATTCATCGACTGTAAAAGAATATTTGTTGCTACTTCTGATCTCAATTGTGATATCTTAAGTCTGAGATGTATTGAAATGGCTGAAGTACTTGGTTTGATTCAAAACAAGTGGAATATAATTGTTTAGATCTCTAGAAAAGGAGGTCTTATAGTACATCACTTTTAGTCTATGCATTTCTTGTCTTTCCAGTTGCTCTGTCTCTTGGAATTCTTCAGTACTTAAGTATCCTATAGAATGTTACTGACCATCTCTTTATCTGGAATATAGGCATTTATGAACTTTTACAGGAAAAGCACAGAAGGATTTAGCATAGCGAACATTTTACTCGATTTTCTGGGAGGGGTGACGAACTATGCACAAATGGCTACACAGTCTATTGATCAAGGTGCATTGCTTTTTATAACAGTAAATATTCTTGCAAAAGTAATTTAATTTCCTTAAAGTCGCCAAGAAATGTATTAATCTTCGTTCTGTCTGTAGGTTCTTGGGTGAATTTCTATGGAAATATAGGGAAGACCTTACTGTCTCTTGTATGTGTTCCATCTGATCTCTCGCCTTTCCTAGTTGTTACCTGTCTTTACTTTAAAGCAATTTTGTAATGTCGAATTGCCTTGCAGGTGTCTATCTTCTTTGATCATCTGTTCATGTTACAACATTATGTGCTATATCGTAGCAAGCCAATATGTCATCCTCTTAAGCTTGATGAGGCAAACAAGGAGTCACTGTTGAAAACCTCTGATCCAGCAACGTCAGACCTTCCGTAAAGCATGACCTTGGAGGATTTCAATCTTATCAACCCAATTACCGAGTATTTTAAACATGGGCTTCTGCAATTGATTTTGGAGAAACTCCTGCGTCTCTGGCACAGAACTCTTTCTTTAAAAGAAAATGGACGAAGATACACCCCACTATACCTGCAATTCTGCAAGAATGTTCTCAAAGATAAAGACTTATTGGTCATCAAATTTATAGGAATAGAACACAAATTTGTACATATGAATTATGATAGCTTTTCATTTTACCATATGAAAATGATTCATGTTCTTTAATTGGGCTCACGTGAGAACAACATAGTTATATGAGAATAAATCCGAGCCCTTAGATCACTCTAATCCAACTGCCGTCATTTATCGATGGAGCAACACTATAAGAAAATATATATGTATTTTTGAGTCTTCTATTGCTGAAAATTACAATGGTTTAATGTTATTTGAAATTTATCATATATGAGATTCAATGTACTTATAGTGTACCTATGATGTATGTGGTAAAGATTTGATGTACATGTGATGTATTGGTATATGGCTTTCACTCTGTGTGTCTTTAGTTTTTAGCTAGCTAAATGTGATGTATTGGTATTATTACATATTGACTTATTATACCTGAGTAGGAAACAAAAAACATAAGTAAATTTTTTGTAAATGCGAAGGAGTTTTGCCTTTGAATTGAGTAGTGAGTCTTTATTCCATTTAGTTCAATAAGACTAGAACTAAAAGGTTCCATAACACAAAACACTATATACACCTGTCACAGGAGAAAAAAGGTGTTGCGAATGAGGGGCGAAAAAGAAACTCAACTAGTAGATTATTTTAAGCTATTTGCAACAACAAACCCAGATGAGCATCATTTTGGAGAAAAGTAATTGACGTAGATGTTGATCACATCAGTTTGTTTCAATTTCACTTGTTGCATATTGGTTATGAGTTTATATGAATTTTGTGTTTAAGGCTATTGTGGTTATGAGTTGAAATAATTTGTTCTAAAAAATTTGCTAATGAATATATTATTTTTGTTTCTAGGGTCATCTTCGGAAAAGTTTCAGAACCAAGGAAATACTGCTGTGAGATTTTTTAAGGATAACTCAATGTGGTCAAACAACCTAAGTGAAGAATGCTAAGGCGATGAAATGCGCGAGTGATGGGAAGAACTTGTATTTGGTAGAATTTTTCCAAATCTTTTGTAAAAGAAAAAGATGCAGACTATTACAAGTTTATGCTTTTAGAAATAAATATTTGTAATCGTTGATATACTTTTAAACCATGGGTGATGTACTTTTAAGCAATCATTGATGTACTTTTTGGCCTCGGTTGATGTACTTTCGGAATGTAATGACTTAGTGTCTCTGACTAAGCGTGTGTAAACCAGATGCCAAAACATGTATGCTTGATGCTTTTTAGATATATCCTTGTGGTTTATGATTTAAGCTTCTATCTTTCACAAAGGCCATGTGTGGTTCTCTGACTAAGCGTGTGTAAACCAGATGCCAAAACATGTATGCTTGATGCTTTTTAGATGTATCCTTGTGGTTTATGATTTCAGCTTCTATCTTTCACAAAGGCCATGTGTCGTTCAAAAGAATTAAGTCACTCTAAGCTGAAGTAATTCAACTCCCATGAAAAGTTGGATTTCCATAGTAGATAGTACAATGATTTTAATCATGACTTTAGCTAAGATTATTGGATGTGTTGATGCAAAAACTCGATAAAAGTAGCACTAACTTTCACATATAAAGCTGTAGTCAAGCCTAGTTTGATATATAGCAGACCAACACCTCTTAAAATTTCAAAAAATGTTCTTGAACACATAGTTGAGTGTTCTTGATATTCAAACTCTAAGAAAAAGTTGCACATCATGATACTTTTCATTTCAAACGACTTAAGATTCTCAAAGACATGACTTGAAGGACCAGTGTTGTCATACTATTGCCTAGGGCTGTTCAAAAGTATCCGATCGGATTTCGGATTGTATATCCGAATATTTTTGAATCAGATACCGATCGAGAAAAAGTTCATTTCGAATATCCGAAAATATCCGAAACATGGGATTTTCGGACATCCGATCGGAAATATCCAAAAATATCCGTTTTCAAGACTGGATATCCGAAAATATCCGATGATCTGAAACTTATTTTATGTACTTTTCCTTTGAAAAATTCAAATTTTTAGTTTTCGTATATCCGATCCGATCCAAAATTTCGGATATCTGATTTTTTCGGATCCGATTCAGATCACATTTTCCCCGATTTAAAATTTCTAATCGGATCATCAGAATTGAACGCCCCTACTATTGCCAACAAGGGGTTGGTAAAAGCAAAACTTTTACATCCCCTAATATAATAATCTGAAGGATATAGAACTATGATAAACGGTTGAATGGAACAAACTGCAGCAGTACCATTAAAAGTATGTATTATAACCACGAAGTCAGGAATCGTGCCTGCCCCTTGAAACTTATACACAATCACAAATTCTTTTGTTTAGAGATTATTCTTATTGCTATATGCTAAAGGTCAACTTTTAAAGGTAATTACATCTTAACAGTGGCACAAAAGCTCAAGAGAAAATCTCTCAAGATCACATGGTTACATTGCAACTTTTTTTATGGCGAAACAGTAACCAATATCATTAACTAATATCCAAATCCGCCAAAGCTAAGACACCTTGCGGAAAATTGTTTGCAAAAACATGATCCACCCCATTAGAAGGGTGGAGTCTCGCAATAAAATGTGCAACTGTATTCCCTTCCCTCTTAACAAGAGAAATAAAGAAATCAGATAAACTATCCCCAACCATACAAATGTCTTCCAAAACAAGATCAATAGGAGATCGCCCAAACTTCTTCCTAGCAATTACTTTCGAAATGTTGCTTGCGTCACATTCCAACTCAATAGACTCGTAGCCAAAGCTTCTCGCCACTTCCAGTCTAAACCATGCCCCCCATAGCTTCAGCAAGATTCGCAGACCAACTCGCTCTATACCTTAGAACAGCAGCCAGTAAAACAGTCCCTGCCGAACCCTAACCACAGCACCCACGCCCACCATTCCTTCCTCCAACATGGCTGCATCAGTGTTGAGACGAAAGCAGCCCACTTCAGGCGCCACCCAGCTCAAACGAGACCGAAACTCCATTGCAGTAGGAGCTCGAAAAACTGACGCTACATAACTCTTGTACTCATTCACTAGTTTAAAAAAACCAACTATACTCACCTCCACGTTCGCCCATGGTTCACAAGGTATTAGTTTCTCTAATAATGTTCACAACTATTCCATTGAAGATGGGTCAAAGAGTAATTTCACATAGTTTCTTCAGCTCCTTTATTTTGCTAATTGCTACTTCCTGCAAATGAACGAGCATTAAAAGGTTTAGGGTGTCAAGCTAGTTATTACTTTTTTTTTAACGTACCTACAAAAGCTACTTGATGTACATAAAGGCATTCTCAATCAACAAACAGAGATGTAGTATACTATAATTTAGAGCTAAACTATTGTCAAGAAAAACTATCAAATATTCAAGGCATAGTAGACCATGACAAGCAAAACATTACGAGCATGGGCATACACGTGTCATATACGTGTGATAGTCGGAGCAAGAAAAATGTTGCTTTCTTTCCTTAATTAGGATTATAAATCACAAAAGTGGGGAGTTCAAAACACACTGCAAAAGTGCCAAGGCTACGAATATTTCCTAGAAGAGCTTAACAGCACTGCTCCGAAATACAAAGTGTAATCCAGCCTTGTTCTTTTTCAGCAGACAACTAACTAAAATCTGACATTAAACTATAGACATTTAGGCCCCGTTCTTTTGAACTTATTTTGACTGAAATTAAATTAAATTAAATTAAATTAACTGAAATTAACTGAACTGAACTGAAATTAAATTAACTGAACTGAAATTAAATTAACTGAACTGAAATTAACTGAACTAAACTGAAATTAAATTAACTGAACTGAAATTAAATTAACTAAACTGAAATTAAATTAAATTAACTGAAATTAACTGAAATGAGAGACACTGAACTGAATTGTATATTTAATTTTCTAAAATAATAATCATCGATAATAATCCATAAGTATGAACATAATATTATCAATACTTATTATTATTATTATTATTATTATTATTATTATTATTATTATTAATATTATTATTATTATTATTATTATTATATTATTATTATTATTATTATTACGGTTATTTCACCAAATACCCCTGACAAATAAATTTATTCACCAAATACCCCCACTTTTTTCAAAATTCACCAGATACCCCTGACCTTTAAAAAAATTCACCAGATACCCTTTTGTTGACTGACGTTAGTCCTCCGTTAGCTTTTATTTACAATTTTACCCTAAGTCAACCTAATTAGCCTAAGTCAACCTAATTAGCCCTAAGTCAACCTAATTAATCCTAACTAACCCTAAACCTCCCTCTCCCCTAACCCACCCCCCCCCCCCCCGACCCACCCCACCGGCCTCCGGCCCACCACCCCCAACAACCCCGGCCCACCTGGATCCCCCACTCCCCCCCTCCCACGCAGCTTCCCTCCCTGCGGCCCCCCTCCCCATCCCCTTTCCGGTAACCCCGCCCTCTCCCCTCCCACGCAGGTTTCCACTCCCCCCTCCCCATCCCCGTCCCCTTCCGACACCCCCCCCTCCCCCTCGCACGCAGCTCCCCCACCCCTTCCACGCATCCCCCCCCACGCATCCCCCATCCCCCCTCTCGCGGCTCCCCCTCCCCAGATCCCACCACCCCCCCGCATCAACCGACGAGATCGAGTGAGTGTAGGAAGGGGAGGCGCCGCAGATCGAATTTAGGCTACGTAGTTTAGGCGAGATCGAGATCGGCGGGGTGGGCGAGGAAAGGGTGGGGGGCTGCGTGGGGTTGTTTGGGGGGTGGGGGGTGGAGGGGGGGTGGGGTTAGGATTCGACGGGGGTGGGGGAGGGTGGGGGGAATTCGACAAGGGTGGGGGGGAGCCGCCGAAGGGTCGACGGGGGTGGGGGGAGCTGCGGATGTCGGGGGTGGGGAGGAGGAGCGCGGCCGCGGGGGAGGGGGAGGGGAGGGGCTGGTGGGGTTGGAGTTGTGGGGGGGTGGGGATGGGGGTGGTGGGTGGGGGGGGTGGGGTGGGAGGGTGGTGGGCTTGGGGGTGGTTTTAGGGTTAGTTAGGGTTTTAGGGTTAGTTAGAGTTTTAGGGTTTTTAGGGTGT
>CANSZD010003138.1:0-30000 GCA_947648045.1 Beta corolliflora | reverse complement strand
TAAATAATAAATAATAAATAATAAATAATAAATAATAAATAATAAATAATAATAATAATAAATGCTAAATAATAAATAATAAATAATAAAAAATAAATAATTAAAAATAAATAATAAAAAATAAATAATAAATAAATAATAATAATTATGGTAATAATAATAATAATAATAATAATAATAATAAATAATAAATAATAAATAATAAATAATAAATAATAAATAATAAATAATAAATAATAAATAAATAATAATAATTATGGTAATAATAATAATAATAATAATAATAATAAATAATAAATAATAAATAATAAATAATAAATAATAAATAATAAATAATAATTATGGTAATAATAATAATAATAATAATAAATAATAAATAATAAATAATAAATAATAAATAATAAATAATAATTATGGTAATAATTATAATAATAATAATAATAATATTAATAAATAATAAATAATAAATAATAAATAATAAATAATAAATAATAAATAATAAATAATAAATAATAAATAACAAATAATAAATAATAAATAATAAATAATAAATAATAAATAATAATAATAAATAATAATAATAATACATAATAAAATAATAATAATAATAAAAATAATAATAATAATAATAAATAATAATAATAATAAATAAATAATAATAATAATAATATAATAATAATATAATAATAATAAATAATAATAATAATAAAAATAATTATAATAAATAATAATAATAATAATAAATAATAAATAATAAAAATAATAATAATACTAAATAATAATAATAATGATAATAATAATAATAATAATAGTAATAATAAACAATAATAATGATAAAAATAATAATAATAAATAATAAAAAATAATAAATAATAATAATAAATAATAAATAATAAATAATAAATAATAAATAATAAATAATAAATAATAAATAATAAATAATAAATAATAAATAATAAATAATAAATAATAAATAATAAATAATAAATAATAAATAATAAATAATAAATAATAATAATAATAAATAGTAAATAATAAATAATAAATAATAAATAATTAAAAATAAATAATAAATAATTAAAAATAAATAATAAAAAATAAATAATAAATAAATAATAATAATTATGGTAATAATAATAATAATAATAATAATAATAATAAATAATAAATAATAAATAAAGAATAATAATTATGGTAATAATAATAATAATAATAATAATAATAATAAATAATTAATAATTAATAATAAATAATAAATAATAGATAATAATAAATAATAAATAATAAATAATAAATAATAAATAATAAATAATAAATAATAAATAATATATAATATATAATAAATAATATATAATAAATAATAAAAAATAAATAATAAATAATAAATAATAAATAATAAATAATATTAAAAATAAATAGTAAATAATAAATAATAAATAATAAATAATAAATAATAAATAATAAATAATAAATAATAAATAATAAATAATAAATAATAAATAATAAATAATAAATAATAATAGTAAATAATAAATAATAAATAATGAATAATAACTAATAAATAATTAATAATTAATAATAAATAATAAATAATAAATAATAAATAATAATAGTAAATAATAATAATTATGATAATAATAATAATAATAATAATAATATTAATAATAATAAATAATAAATAATAATAATAAATAATAATAATAATACATAATAAAATAATAATAATAATAAAAATAATAATAATAATAATAAATAATAATAATAATAAATAAATAATAATAATAATAATATAATAATAATATAATAATAATAAATAATAATAATAATAAATAAAAATAAAAATAATTATAATAAATAATAATAATAATAATAAATAATAAATAATAATAATAATAATAATAATAATAATAATAATAATAATAATAATAATAATAATAAATAATAATAATAATAATAATAGTAATAATAAACAATAATAATGATAAAAATAATAATAATAAATAATAATAATTATTATTATTATCATAAATAATAATAATCATAATAAATATTAAATAATAATAATTATTATTATTATCATAAATAATAATAAAATAATAATAATAATCATAAAAAATAAAAAATAATAATTAAAACATTAGATAAGATTGAACTAAACTGAAATTAACTGAACTAAACTGAAATTAAATTAACTGAACTGAAATTAAATTAAATTAACTGAAATTAAATTAACTGAACTGAAATTAACTGAAATGAACTGAAATTAAATTAACTGAACTGAAATTAACTGAAAATAAGTTCAAAAGAACAGGGCCTTAAAGAACATATGATTACACATGATTCTCCATTGTACTAATCTGTTTGCAGTAAGGAGTCTTCTATAAAAAAGCATAAACAGGCCACAAATAGACTCTTAGGAACTACCTAAGAATTGCACATAATATTCCTGCCAGTTTAATTTTGGATGAGTACCAAGCATGAGTTTGCACATTGCACTAATAGCAAATTTCTCAGTAGGAGCTATTCTGCTCCAATCATCAGCCGCATCTACATATATATGACACACAAAAATCTTCTTAAGAACTAAGATCATGACCTTTCACATAATAAGAAAGAATGGAGCATCTTAAGTTCTTTCTTTCTCATATATATATATATATATATATATAGAAGAATGTATATAATAGAAGAATGTATATATATAGAAGAATATATAATAGAACAAAAGAAGTAGTTCTTATAGAGCTGGTATATAATAGAATAGAAAGAACTGGTATAGAATATTATAAGAACTGGTATATCCATTACCCAGTAGTGCAACCCACTTGAACAAAAGCCACTCATTAGTACACAACATCAGTGCAAAACGACATATATAGAAGAATATAATTGAACAAAAGTTCCAGTATCATCTTATCACCATCAAGTATAGTCTTTAAAACACCTTTTTTTCGATTAAAAGATGTGAACAATAGCTTACAATTTGGAAATCTATGAATTAAGAGTAGAATACAAGTACATCAATTCTAAAAATTTGAATTCCATGAATTATTTTTATTGAAAGAATAATTCCATGAATGAGGTTTATACTTCAACTGGAGCAATTAAGATTTCGATCAGATTGAGAAAAGTCCAGATTTGAGAATTTCTTACTTGAAGATGATTGAAAAAACAAACAATTGAGCAGCGCCAAAAGTTGTATGAATCGATGAATTGAACAAACACTTGATGGATGAATTTCGATCAAAGAGAAAAGTTCAGATTTTTGTTTGCAATCTTCGATCCATGATGAGAGATATGGTTTTCGATTTTTTCTCATCTGAAAGTTGTTATTTTCCACGCTTGGAATGATCAATTGCCGCGAAAAGTGATGAGTTTGGTTACTAGAGCTGGGGAAAATCGCAGCCCTTAGGTTTCTATGATCTAACGGTTGTGATTTATTCTCACATATCTATCTATTGAGCCAACTCCTATTTCTTTTAACTTTAATCCTATACCATGTCTTGGGAATACATAGTTTGAATATTTACCGACTATTATATAATTAAAATTAAAATTCATTTATTATTTATGGAAATTCTACGTGGTCACCTCCTGTTTTGGAATTTTATAAATGGCGGAAACAAAAATTTCACATTCTCTCAGGTGACCATGTGTTGTTTTTTTTATCAAAAAAAGTGACATTAATTAGTTTCTCCATCTAATTTTCTGTTAATTAATTTATGAAAAAGGAAAAATCGAAAAAGATTTAATTCTCCCTTTCCTTCCTCATCCTCCTTAACCAGCCCCACTCCCTCCCAACTAGACCATCCCTTCATCACAGCACCACCCCGTATCCTTCCTTACTGCATCGCCACCTGACCAGCCCCCTCCTTCGCACCCTCCCTTTTACAGCCGCAACCCTCCTTCACACCCTCCAACCCTCCGCTTTTCTCGACTATTTCTCTTACTCACAAAGTCTAGTGTCTCTCCTCTCCCTCCGCGCGAGAAAGAGGTGAAGGGAGGCGGTTGGGCGGGGAGCTCCGAGAATTTTCTGAAGTGTTGCAAGCAATGCCCGAGCAAATGGCGCACTGGACAGAGGGCGAGGAAGGAGAAACCCGAGAGAAAGTAAACGGTGCAAGCAAGAGAAGGGAGTGCGGGGTTGGGTCTGTGGTGGTTCAATAGCTGACTTCATTGGTGCGTTGGTGGTCAACGGGCGCAGGTGTATTAAGTGGCAGTCCCAGGTGGTTCTATGGTGCTCGTTAACCTTTCAAGTCGAGTTGAGTTTTGACCGAACATTGAGTGAGACGAATTTAATTTGTTCGCGAACTGCACAACTCGATGCTAATTAAGTACGGCAAAACACTTCAAACTTGAAATTTATGGTAAACTCAAACAGTTTCTTTTAGGGAGAGGGCAAATTTTAAGTGAAAAAAATCCCTGCCCAAATTTTCGCTCCCCTAACTTTAAAAAAACCAGGGGCACTTCGTAATTAAAGCGCTTGATACTTCGTCATTTGTATTAAAAACCGAAGTCAAAATGCTTGAGCTTTTCAGAACTTAAAAGTTAGATAAAATCTCCCTTACTTTTCTTCCATGAGACAAAGCAACAACAACACAACTACCTCTCCCAAGGTCAAACTTTTATTTTTCCTTCTCTCCCTTAATCTCTTCAATGGCGGCCGCTGATAATACTACTATTACGACTAGTACGCAGCTACTGCTGCTCCAACAACTGCGATAACCAGTCTCTCTCCTCTGACCAAGTCCAACCCCTCCACCCTCCACCAACTTAACTCTGTCTCTCTTCTGCTCGTTTGCTATCATTTTATCTGAAAAAAATGGCAAGTTTATGGAGGAAGGCAAAGTTGGCACTGTGCTACTACGTCCCGAGATCGATGGTCGATGACGACAGATTTCCGCAATTAAGTGAGAGAGTTTCTGATGTGTCGTTGCTTTCGCAACCAAATGCTGCTGTATCTGGCTGGATGTCTAGGAGCTCTAGCAGGAAGCGCCCTTCCGAGGTTCGTCATTTTATTTGGTTGCGATTTTGCTTCTTTGCACATCATTAATTCCCAGTGTATTGTACACCTGGTATATGGTATATGTTTTGAAATTATTTGGTAACGTGTTTAAATAATTATGAGTCATTCTAACAATTTTTTCGAGATATTTCCCTTTCATTTTCTGAGATGAACAAATTTTGTAAATATCGCATTTTCTTAATTAGTACTACCTTCGTCCTTCGTTCTTTTTCTATTGCATCAATTATCACTTCAGATGGTTTCACGTCTATTACGACCATTCTACTTTTGGACTTTAGTTTATAATATTGACATTACTTTATCTTAATAAAACCATCATTAATCACTCACTTTTCCTCGTAAAGTTGCTTTTACTTTTATTAAGAATTGATTTCTCTCTTACTCTAGTTAATTAAAGGGATTCCTTTATGCTGTACTACCCACTTTTTCCATTTCATTAAATACCGTGCCCAAATCCATTATTGCAATAGAAAAAGAACGGAGGTAGTACTACTAATATAGTGCAAATTAGTAGGTGCACACGTCCGTATGGCGAGGAAGTGCGCACGATGAACATCAAGCACTAGGTTATGAACATAAAGACCAATGCTAATGAACATATACTAACAGAGATGTACATATGTTCATTTGGCTTGTTACCATATGATACGTGTGTTCATTTGACTTGTTATTCATGTACATTTGGCTTATTAGCCATGTACATGTGCGCACCTTCCTCACCATACGGACGTGTGCACCATCTATGGATTGCTAATATAGTGGTAGATTTTAACTACTCAGTCCGTCCTATTTTAATTGTCAATTTTTTTTATAGGAAGTCCCATAGTAGTTGTCAAGTTTACATTATTAAACAACAAAACATGTGAGAGAGTGGTGGTAGGTCAGTGGAGTACCACTCCGAATCACAGAGCATTGTCCAGGGTTCGAATCCTTGGTCTTCGGACCAATTATTTTTCCTAATAAAAAAAAAAAAAAAAAAAAAAAATGTAATGTTCTCCTAAACTCAATTCTTATTGGTCACAAGTAATATACAAAGTGGAAAACATAACCATTAATGATGTTATGTTTAGCCATCATAGATAATAATGTTGTGTCTGGGTGATTGAAACTTTTGTGCTGGATGAACAAGACATCATTTTGAGCCATTGGTAACGATAATAGTGCAGATATGACTTTTTTTTTAATTTATTCATCGATGTGCATCAGTAATTATCAATAGTGATAAAAAGCAATTCCTCTTGGCAAAAGTTTATAAAAAGTCCCTTTATAAAAAGCAGTTGCCAGAATTTTTCCATTACTGAATACTTTAGGAAAGTCAATCACAAAGTTAAACTATTTTATGTAAGGTAATAATTTTTTAGGGAATCCGAAAATTGTAATATGCAATTTTCAAATTTCAATTATGGACAAAGGGAATAATTTATCATATTACTTTTTTTGAGAGAATTGTTTGTACTACCAGGAGGTGAAAGTTGTGAAATGAGCACTAATCAAGTTTTACCATGGGTCATAAACTTGTGGTATACACTTTATGCGCTTGTGCTCATGGAATGATGCTGTCTCGAATGGCTTAAATAATGTTGGCATCTGAGTGGATTTGTCATTTTAGAGCATCTGCTTTTTTGTGTTGGTGTTTTTGGCAATTTGCAATTTAAAAGGTTGATGTCAATTTTCAGCGCTCAGTTACTTTAAGGTTCAGGATTGACATGAAAACTTTTGTAACTTATTAGTCAAACCTTGCTTTTACTATATTGTTTTTGTCTTGTTGGATTGACATACTCTCAAGGCCTCTTCAGTAATTGGTTGTAAATAGCGGTAATGGCTAAGGGTGCTTATCGAGCAAATTGGTCACAAGCTAACCTGTGTTCGACTCGACTCGTTAAGGTGTCGAGTTCGAGTTAAGTTCGAATTGAGCGATTACTTATCTAGCTTGAAATTCTCTAGCTTGACTCGACTCGTTAAGGTTTCTAGTTGAGTTTGAGTTGCTCTTGAGTAGATGTACTTGATATATTTAGCTAAATTATTTGCAATAAAGTTTCTTTTTTTTAATTAATCCATTACCTTATGTATTTAATGTAAAATTCTTAATTTTGATAGTCATTTGAAATAACTTACAAATAATGAGTTTATTATATTATTCTAAAAATAGTTAACATTTGAGATATTGTAATATTTATAATGATAAAAATATATCAAACAGCTTACGAGCTTATACATTCGAGTTTAGGCTAGCTCAAGCCGACTCTTTAATGTATCAAGTTGACTTTCAAGCCCGAGTTAAGCTAAGCCAACTCGAGTCGAGTGTTGATCGAGCTTTGACCTAGCTCAGTTCGAGTTGCTTACGAGCGGCTAAACTTAATTAACACCTCTAGTAATGGCAATGAATTTTAGTGCAATTTTGTAAGAAAAAACTCATGTTAATGTCTCTGCATTACCATCCATTACCACTTTAGATGTATTGAGTGGGAATGGGAAAATTTTGAAAAAAATACATGTTTGGAGATGATATTCCATTACCATGATAAAAAGTAGTGGATTTTCCTTGCAAATTATGTATGATATCATTATCATTATTGCCATTTAGTACATCCTAATAATCTCAATTTTTTAGAATGGTACAATATCTGAGAACAAATTTATAAAAATTGACAAGGGCTATATGGCCATCTTATCTAGTATCTACTTATCGATTTAATCAAACATTTTAACAATCACGTGGTTCCTTCTAGTTCCTTGATTGGCTAGTCACTCTTTACAGTTGTTTGACCTCAACTTTGAGTCATAAAGGAAACTATACCTTCATCAACATGCAAATTATTTGCTTGAAGTAATGAAAACGATACAAGTAATGGATGTTCCATAGAAACTAATGACTCACTAGTTTGTAAACGCTTCATGCACGTAGATGTATATATGGAGCTCCCTAAATTACTAGTGAGGGATAAACAATGTTGTTTCATCTCTCTAAATTACTCCGTCAATAAAATGGTCATTAGAGATATCATGAGCCCAAGTATCTTCTGATGCTCAGTAGTGTATACTTTCGTGGTTTCAAAATAGATGACATAATTTTGACTCTTGCACTATTCGCCCACTTTCCTTTGACCGGGTTTTGTGATGTCAATTGTTAAGAAAAATATAGTCATGTTGGGTCTTGTTATTTTCACCTCAATATATACTTTGAAAATATAATCATTTTATAATTTTTACTTGAAGGCAATTAGATATATTAATGGTTAAAGTTATGCATTGGCAAATGTATCTAGAGAAGTGTGTCAAGTACTTTGAAACAGATTAGGTATATTAAATTTGTTTCATCTCTCTAGATTACTTTGTAAGTAAAATGGTTAAATGGTTAAACTATCACTGGACTTGTGATGGCCATATCTCTAGTGAGCGAAAAACAATTTTGCATCATTGATCAGTTGGATTCTTGGCTTCTTGCCTTTGTTTCTTTTTTGTTGTTCATGTTCACAAAGTTCCATCACTGTTGAATTATTGATTATATCTCACTTTTCTGATATAGAGCAAATATCACTGAGTCATGGATACGATTTTGTGTTTTGGGTATAGGTTCTCTATCTCTCCTCTCCTTTTCTCCTTGTGCATGTTGTTTAGAAAGCAGAGTACTCCGTCGATGTGTTTTCCTTTGCAGTCACTGCTGAAACTAACGTCTTCCTAATCTTGGCTGATTTGGTTCCATCTCAGAAGACTTGTTCTATATGCTTGGCCACAATGAAGCCTGGAGAAGGTCATGCTATATTTACTGCTGAGTGCTCACATTCCTTCCATTTCCACTGCATCACATCAAATGTGAAACATGGCAACCAGATTTGCCCAGTTTGCAGAGCAAAGTGGAAAGAGATTCCCTCAGAAAGCCCGGATCTTGATCCCAGAGGTGGAAGGTCCAGAATATTCCCTGCTGATATTCCTATGCAGAACAATGCTATGATGACTGTGGTTCGTAGGTTACCTTCTTCTCCTCGGAATTCTAGTCGACATGTAATTCCACTATTTCATGCTGCTGAACCAGCTGTGTTTGATGATGATGAGCCTTTAGGCCGAACTGAAGTTTCCCAGAAAGTTAATTCTGATGCAAATGGCAACTTGGCGAAAATCATAGGCATTAGAGCTTACCCGGAAGTCTCATCTGTTCCACGCACAAAATATTGCAATGAGTTCACTGTTCTGATCAACCTCAAAGCAGCAGTTACCAACACAACACAAAAATCTGGTGAAGACCAAGGCTTGCAGTCTGTTTCTCGAATACCCCGCACTCCAGTTGACCTTGTCACAGTGCTCGATATCAGCGGCAGCATGGCAGGTACAAAACTTGCACTCCTAAAGCGAGCCATGGGATTTGTAATACATAACATGAGCTCCAACGACAGGCTCTCAGTTGTGACTTTTTCCTCCACCGCTCGACGTCTCTTTCCACTCCGCCGAATGTCTGAAAGTGGACGACAGCAAGCATTGTTAGCTGTCAATTCCTTGGTAGCAAATGGTGGAACCAATATTGCTGAAGGACTCAGGAAAGGTGCAAAAGTGATGGAAGAACGAAGAGAAAAGAACCCAGTTGCTAGTTTAATTTTATTGTCCGATGGACAGGACACATACACTGTAAATGGATCTGGAGGAAATCAAATTGCACCAATCGATCAGTTGCTTCTCCCTTTATCGATTCAGGATAGTAAAAGATCAGGGTTCCAGATTCCAGTCCATACTTTTGGGTTTGGCGCAGATCATGATTCTTTCCTAATGCACTCAATTTCAGAGAATTCTGGAGGTACATTCTCCTTCATCGAGACTGAGGGAGCTATTCAAGATGCATTTGCTCAATGCATAGGTGGCCTTCTGAGTGTTGTGGTACAGGAGGTGCTAGTGGAGATCGAATGTATACATCCTAGCAGTTATATTCAGTCAGTTAAAGCTGGGGGTTACTCAAGCCAGATGATGGGCAATGGCCGATTAGGAGTCATCGACATTGGTGATCTTTATGCTGATGAAGAGAGAGATTTTCTTGTTCAATTAAACGTTCCAACAGAGTCTTCTGGCAACCATACACCATTATTAAAGGTTAAATGTTTCTTCAAAGATGCCTTGACAAAAGAATCATTTACAATGGAAGGTGAAGAGGTTATAATTAGAAGACCTGATAGCTCTGCAGGACAAGAAGAAGGATCCATTGAGGTAGACAGGCAGAGGAATCGGCTCCGAGCTGCAGAGGCAATGTCTCTGGCAAGAGCTGCTGCTGAGAATGGAAGCCTAGGTGATGCTATATCTGTTCTTGAAAATTGTCGCAAGATGCTAGTGAGAACAATATCAGCAAAAAGTCAGGACCGTCTTTGTGTAGCCCTGGATGCTGAATTGAAAGAAATGCAAGAGAGGATGGCAAGCAGGCATGTATACGAGGCATCTGGAAGGGCATATGTACTATCCGGCCTGAGCTCACATTCTTGGCAGCGAGCAACTGCAAGAGGTGATTCCACCGATAGTTCAAGCCTCATCCAAGCCTATCAAACACCCTCAATGGTTGAGATGCTTAACCGATCCCAGGCTACTGTTTTGAGTAGTCCTGGTCAAAGACTCGTTCGACCTGGTTGGCAATTGAATGCACCAAAACCGAGGTAATTGGTCTATTTTGCTATTCTTGAAAGCTACATTTTCATTGCAGCTGACTCATTTTTTTTCTCTTTTGGGATTATGGGAACTCATGTCAAGTGAAGTGTATAAATAAATGAATAAAGTTCTGGGAAGGGTTGAAAGACTTGAAGGAAATGAACGAACTCATAGGTTAGAATGGTACAGCTTTTTCTGCCTGATGCTTGGATTTTTGATCCATGTATCTTGATTATGGTGTACATACTACATATTTGGTGATTGGTTGCGCTTGCTTTATTTGTCTAGGAGGATTTTTGTAGATCTGCACGTTGTAAGGATCGTTTGAGTCGACGTCTAACTCTTTACTAAATATTTTTTTTATTATTATATATATGGCTATATGCACTCTCTTCGTTTATTATTAGTTGTTCCACTTTGAAATCTTGTAATACCTTCATACCCCACTTTGACCATAAATATTATTAACATATGATAATAGATGTTATTGCAAATCTCAATGCATAGTTTTATAATATCGACTTTTTATGATCGCAATGCTTATTTTCTTAATATCAAAGGTGACAAATTATTAGCGGTATAAATTGGTTGGACTGGGTTGGATTTTGCCAAATTTAAATCCAGTCCAAAGCTTTGTTGACTCGAGAAATTGAGTACAAATCCGATCCAAACTTTTTTTTGAGTCAAATCCAATCCAGTTTGAAACTTTTTTCTAAAATCCTAATCAAGTCCATTCTAAATTTTATAATAATTTTTATTTTACCAATTTAGGTTCATAATGTTTTCTCATGAGTGAAATTTGAAAATTTTGAACCTATTACATCCATTACATAAAATAAGTTACATCCATCTTTAAAGTTTATAAGAAAACGCAAATTGCAAGATATAAAACCCAACTTGAAATAATAATTAAAAAATCTTCTTGAAATATTAAGTTCTTAACAATCAGAAAGATAACATCACACTCGATCTAAATTGAGAGGAAACCGAGAAAAGGAAATTGATATGGTGAGATGAGTTATGAATTAGTATAGGATGCACATGGATTGAGAGAGAATCCAAGGTAGAGAAATATTGAGAAAGTGAGAGGAAGTGAAGAACTAAGGAGTGACTAGTGAAGAGAATGACTACATCGGCTACTAGGGAGGGTTAGAGTTTTATCATTTATGATTTTAATTAACAAAAGGCCAAAAGCGTAAGGTAACTTTAGACCTTTTACTTTGGAGGGTAATCGAAAAATAAGGCGCCATCTAACAATATTTAAAGCGGTAATGTTGAAAAGTCCAAAACTTCACAAATCATGTCAAAGATTATATATATATATATATATATATATATATATATGTATATAATTTATATGCTAAAATATTTTTGGAATAGATTGGACTTTTTGGGTTCTGAAGGGGTGAGTCCAAATTCAGTCCGAAAACATTTGGACTCGAAAAATTGAGTCCACGTGCAACCTATAATTTTTTCAGTCCAATCCCATTTGACAAGTTTTGGGACTGGAATGAATTGGACTATGGACTTTTCGCAGTCCACTTACACCCCACAAATGATGACAAACAAAGGGAGTATGTTGTTAATTTTTTTTTTTACATCAGCTAAAATAATTAAGTAGGAAGTGCAGTAGAGAAACTAAAAAGAACATTATAACAAATTTACGTTATTTGATGGGCTTGTTGGACCTGATCTCTATCCACCTTGAGGATCTTACAATATTGAAAATTTTGTCCCAACGCTTTAATCTGTTGTATCCAGAAAATCTTCATCGGCGTCTTGAAAGACTGGTGGAGGAAATCTATCATAACGTAAGAATTTATATAGATAATAATAACAATAAACCTTTGAGAGTTTGCCCATTACAAAGCTTGCATAGGCTGTCATCTCCACTTGTAAGGCTGAATGTGCAAACTGGTTATCTCCACCTCCTTGAAAATGTTGATCATCGAGCGACTATATACACCATTCTGCGCCAGCTCTCTTTCTATGCTTTTTCCATGTCCCATCCACCAGAACAATAGAACTAATAGAAACTATTTGACTTTCACCAATGTGACTAAAATGAAAACAGGAGGAGGTTGCGGAGGTTGATTAAAATGATATTGATATTGAGGAGTAGTTTGACCACTTGGGTTATTAATATAAATCCATAGCTGGTCTAACATCTGATTTAGACACTGAAGAATTATATCCAAAGTTCTGTCCTCCTTCCTAAAAATCATATTGTTCCTAGTAATCCACAAACTCTATGTTGTGGCTATGAAGTATGCTACCGTGTAGCTATACCATCCTCACTTTTGAAAGTTGGATATAAAGCAAGATCTACTTTGTAAGAGAGTAAGATCCTGGTTGTTCTGAATAGATACCTACTTGACCTAGTCTTTAAACTTGCTGAGCAATCAGACAAAATCTGAAGATATGTTGAGCATCCTCTTTACCTTGCAAAGAAGAATCACACCTAGGCATAATGGAGACCTGCCTACTCAATAAGTTTTTCTTTGTTGGTAAGGCATTATGCCAAACATTCCAAAAATGTACCGTCTATTTTGGAGGGATATTCAGATGCCATAAAATCTTGAAAGAAAGAAGTCTGAGCTGTATTAGGTGGATTATCATGAGGTATTTTTTCATCCAAAAGATGCATATAGGCTGATTTGATTGTAAATTTCCTCGAAGGATGATATTTCCAATACAGGAAATCATCAGTTAGAGTAGGACGTAATTCTTGACAAAAAATTGTTGTGCTGAAGCATAGGAGAAATTTCTCAGTATCAAATGAGCTTTCCAAACTTGTCTCCCTCCCCTGTATGAATTCACTCACTTTCCACCTTCTACTAGAGTTTAAGGTAATATTATTTGACCTTACTTCTGGAATTAGACCATTCACCCAAGGTTGACTCTAAAAATAGATTGAAAAGAGTAGACATTTGAGAAGTAATATTAAAAGTTAAAACTATATTTAATATAGGATTTAGGATTTTTTAAAATTTACCACCTTTTAAAATCACAATTTTCAAAATAACCACCTTATAAGTTCACTTTTTTAAATAACCACCTTATATGACCTAAATCTCTTTAAATACATATCAATTGACAAATTTTGTCCAAGAAATCGTTCGTAAACAAGGGTTTAAACCTTATATACATTCTAGTGAATAATGGTGGAGGTGATAGAATCGTTCTTAAACCCTTTTTGAGGACGATTTCCTTGATGAAATATGTCATTTGGTATGTATTTAAAGAGATTTAGGTCATATAAGGTGGTTATTTTATAAAATGAACTTATAAGGTGGTTACTTTGAAAAACTTGATTTTATAAGGTGGTAAAAATAAAGAAATCCTAGGATTTATTGACATTTAGAAGTTGTGCCGAAATAGAACAAAAACGATTCAGAACATTGGAGATGTAATCACACGAGGTATTATTGACTTTGAAAAACAACATTGCATCATTAGCAAAGAAAAGATTTGAGATCACGGGATTTCTACGAGAGGTTTCTAAACTAGAAAATCCCTTCAAATCTTAGGCCAAAAGAAGCATACGTGATAAAATATTCATAGTAAAGAGGAAAAGAAAGGGAGAAAAAGGATCACCTTGGCGTAATCTACAATTAGTTATGAAAGTTTCTGCCACCTGACCATTATGAAGAATCTTATAGGAAATTATTGAAATACACTTGTGATAAGCATGATTCAATGTTGAGGAAAGCGACGTCTCTTGAAAACTTAGCAAGAAATCCCAAGATACCCTATCATATGCTTTACTTATATCCAACTTTAAAGCTGCTAGATACTCTCTCCCTCTTGTTCTATGATTGATAGAGTTCATTAGTTCATGACTCAATAAAATATTGTCTTGAATATATCTCCTAGGAACAGAAGCATGTTTTTTTTTTGACAGGGGAACAGAAGCATGTTAATACTCCATAATTAGATTAGGAAGAACTTTCTTCAACCTATTAACCAAACACTTTGAAAAACACTTATAAATAATGCTACACAAACTCATTGGTCTCAAATACTCAGGTTTTTCTGGAACAACAATCTTTGGAATCATCACTTTGATTGTTTGATTCCACTCCTTAAGAAGGCAAGCATAGTTAAAAAGCTTCGGAAATGTTGTTTAAAGAATCCCGCTGGGTATCCATCTAGGCCATGTGACTTGTTATTAGCGAAAGAGAATATGACCTTTTTAATCTCCGAATCCAATAAGGTAGTGTTTGGAAATGTTGATTTCATTTGAATTCATGGATTTCAATTTAGGAATTACAAATCCCAATATTGAATTCCAAAACAATTGTTTGGGAAAATCATAAACTCTAAATCCATTACTTCAAATCCAATGCATTGTTTGGATAGACTTTGGAATTTCAATTCCACACTTGATCATTACAAGCGATTTTTTCACCAATCGGCAATAACAAATTATGAAAAATTAGCTACAAAAATTAAAATGAAAAACAACTATAACAAGGCTCTAAGTTTATCATTATAAAAAAATAAAGGAAAAAATGAGAATAAGGAAGATGAAGTAAAAACCATGGTTGTTCAATCATATGAAAACTCAACTTCATATTAATCAGATGGTTAACATATCATTCATCAAACTATACAAATTGAATCGAATATGAAGATAAATTTGGGATTGAAAGGAAATTAAAACTCATCTTTGATTGCTTATTTACAAGAATTTTTTGACTCATTTGATAAATTGAAATACAAATAAAAATTGGAATCTTTGAAACTAATATAACAATTGCATCATTACTCCTGCATCCAAATAAAATCGTCGGCGAACTCCGGTGAGTTAGAGAATGAAATGGAATATGGTGGTCAGGTAGAGGTGAGAGAGTGGACAAGAAACCCCATATGTTTATGGCTGAGGAGAGAGAAAGTATGGTTTTGTCATTTAAACAAATAAAGAAGTTCACCAGAAAAAAATAAAAAAGGAAAAAAAACGACTTGGAGAAGATGAGAAGAGAGCAAAGAGTGTCTTTTTTTCTCAACGAGAGAAGAGAGCAAGAGATGTAATTTCAAATGAAATGGTTTGAGATGTCATTTGAAATCCTTTCTTGTATGGGCTTTTTTTGGTTGTATGGGGATTTGGATCAATTCTAGAATTGAAATTCTTTGTCCATCCAAACATCTTAATTGTCCAAATTCAGATTTTTTTTAAAGGAATAGGGTAATTGTAAGTACTCCACTCTTTCCCTAGGAAAGGTAGGAAGTCCAATTCTTGCAAAACATATAGGTATTTTTAACTGGAATAATACAAACTTTGGCCCGTTCTCTCGCAATAATACAAACTTTTGATTATTTTTTAATAATACAAACTTTAGGGCAAAATTCCTGAAGTAGGTCGTGACCGGTTGCCAACTTGTTGGTGCAGGTTAAGTGCATACGTGGCACTTACCGTTGGAGGGATCTTATAATTTTTTTTTTTGCCTCTTTTTTTTCGTTATTTCCCCTTCTTCTTCTTTCTTTGTTCTGTTTCTTCTTCCGCCATTTATTTTCTTCTTCCTCCCTCAAATTCTTCTATATTTTCTTGTTCCTGACTTAAATTCGTCCAAAAAAATCGAAGCCCAAAAGCAATCTTTGAACCCGGCGAAAATGGGCCCGCGGAAGACAAACGTCAGTGGGTTCCTCTGATTCAATGGGAAATTGGAATGGTTCCACGAAATGTTATTGTGGAAAAGAAGCTGTTGTTCGAACTGCGAAGCGTGGTGCAAATGTTGGGCAGAAGTTTTATGGGTGCCCTTTATGGATTGTGAGCATTTAATTTTGTTTTAATTGATTATTTTGACAAAAATGGGAAATCTAGGGTTTTTTTTTGCAACTAATTGACTGTTCTTCTATTGTAGGATACTAAGTGTGATTTTTTAAAGTGGTTTACTGAGCAAGGGAGTGAAGTTGATGATCTTAAATTTCAGCTATTTGAGAAGGAGACTACCATAGCTGAGATGGAGTATGAGAAGAGTTTAATGGCTGAAAAAATAAAAAAATTGCAGCTTAAAAAGGACAACTTGGAAGAAGATGTGCAAGAGATGAAATTTGAGCTTTCACAAGTGCGTATTGAGGTGTTGAAAACTTCACGCAATGAGAAGAACTTGACCTTGGCTTTGTTTGTTTCATGGCTTGTTTTTGCCATTTTCTTGTTTTACTTAAGTTAGTTGAAGGTTGTTATTGGTGGATGTAACAAATGTGATGCTTTGTTGTCAGTTAATAGAAAAAAAAATTGTTGGAACCCTTGAGGTTTGTTGTCATGTTATTTTGCATTTGGTGAAATGAAAAAAAAATGTTTGGATTTGATGATGAGAATATGATATGATTAGAGTCAACATGAAATTTCATATAACAACTGCTCAAAATATCCATTCTATTAGAGTCAAATGCTCATCCAAACAGTAGTACAAATGTCATAAACTTAAGAGCTAATTAATAAACCTTAATGTTCCAAAAAACCACAGCCTTAATTACACAACCTAAAATCAGTTCCTAACCTAAAAACCCATAGGCCTAATTTACTGAGTTGCTTGATGAAGAGTGGAGCATTGACTGGACTGTGAGCCTTGGAAGTGGTCATTAAGCACCCTTGGAGCAGCAGATGTTGGTGGCTGCACAAAAAGGTGAAAAAGTTAGGCTACAGTTCAACAAATGTTGAAACAAAAAAAAGTCACAGTGACTTACATTGGAAATAGGTGAACCATCATCCCCAATCAACACACCTACACCAACTGGGACCCTCCCCCCTTCCCCCGCCCTCGCTCTTCTTCCACCTCCCCTAGAGCCAACTCCACCTCTGACCATTCTTCCTCCTCTACCCAGCTGAGAGGGTTGTGCAGTTGCATTGTGATGAGTTGATGATGATGCAGTAGGTTGAGCTCTGGCTTGGGGTGGTTGGCCATCATTCCTAGGACTCCCCCTAGGTTTTTTTGGTGCAGGCTCATGCACAGTTATGGTGTCCCTGTTTGGGCACCTCCTTTTATTATGGCCCTTGACCTTGCATAGGCTGCAAGTCATCTCAGATCCAGTTTCTGAGGTGGGCTTTTGGGCTTTTCAGTTGAGGTTTTGGGCTCACTTTGCAAAGATTGAAAGCACCTTTGAATAACAGGTGGGTCGATTAAATTGAATATCCGGTGAAAGGCCACTATGGTACACAAATACTTCAACACACCTACTCTTAACGACCCAATTCACTCATCTCCAAAACCTCTTTGTCCGCATAAACCCTCCTTAAACCATTAACAAAACCTAGTCCCCGTACCAAGTAGAAAAGACCCTTAATCCTTGCATAATTTCCTGATTTTTTTGCTTCATTTTCTAAGTCAAACCAACACAATTCGTCAGAGTCTACACTCACAGTCCTAGACTTACCTCCCTCATAAACTAAACCATGTTTGTCATGGTTCCTAAAAACACCACCATGCCAAAATTTGACAGTCACAGCAGGCATCCTACAATTATGCATCAAAAATAAGAAAAATCAACAACAAACATCCACACAGACCCCCTAAATGTACACAATTTGAAACAGATACCCTAATTTCTTCAATTGAACATAAATTAGGAAATGAACAAAATTTTGTTGCTTTACTTGAATTACTAGCAAATTAGAACCCAATTGAATAACCTAACTACCTTCAAGCAACAATTCCACCAAAATAACCCAGGAACTTCCGTAATTCAGTCATAAACCACAAAAAAAACTCAACTTCAAACACGAATTTTAGGGTTTCGATTTTTTACCTTGCACAAAACGATGTCCTCTTTGTTCTTCTGCAGGGAACTCAACGCGCTAATGCCCAGTTGGTCTTCAAACGTCAATGTCGAGGTTGGTGAGTTCAGTAATGGCGGAGAGAGAAAGAGGAGAGACAGAGTGTTCGTGAAGGGGAGGTTCGAATTTTTGGGGGTTTTGTTTTTTTTCGAGGAGTCAACAAATTTTTGGGAGGGAAACTCATTAAACAAAGTCAACTACCATTTATTGGAAGGATGAACCTGGTCACCAGAAACATGACCTACTTTAGGAATTTTGCCCTAAAGTTTGTATTATTAAAAAATAATCAAAAGTTTGTATTATTGCGAGAGAACGGGCCAAAGTTTGTATTATTCCAGTTAAAAAATCCAAACATATATAGTCCACATTATTATCCGGGAGTTTAATAAGATTACTTTTGTAAAGTTCATTTAGATGATTTTGGACTACATTATGGATATG
This sequence comes from Beta corolliflora, assembly GCA_947648045.1. Lineage (NCBI taxonomy): Eukaryota > Viridiplantae > Streptophyta > Magnoliopsida > Caryophyllales > Amaranthaceae > Beta > Beta corolliflora. The sequence continues at coordinate 11,140 of CANSZD010003138.1, read as the reverse complement.
CTGGTGATTGTGACCCATAAACCATCCCTTTCTTGAAGTTGAACAATTTCCTTTCTGTTATGTTTCAGCTTATAACGGCTAAAGAAATGCTTATTAGGAGCATCACCCAAACGCACCCAATCCTCTTTTATCCTTTTATACCAACAAGAGAGATGAAGCTTAATTTGTTCAACCTTTTCATTAAGACTAGTGTAATACCCCATATTTTTGAGCATTTATTTTATAAAATTAAAATTTTAAGTAAATGATATTTTAGTAATTTCACTCGTTTTAAATTATTTTGGCAGGAATGTGCGTTAAATTCGGAGTTGTTATAAAAAAAGTTTCAAATTCAAATTGCTAGCCAATATTATTATTGAATTATTTTAATGGGTTTTTAATATAACACATTAAATATTTTGGTGTATTGATTTTCCTTCTTTGTGATTGGGAATTTCAAAAAAAATAAAAAATGGCCGGCCACCTGTAGGCGTGTTTTTATTCGCCTACGCGGGGATGAGCGCGTATTTGACTACCTCATTGTAAATGTTTTATTGAAAACGTTTTCAAGTCGCCAACAAGTCTTTAAAGGAAGACTCATAAACCTAATTTGATACTACCTCCGGTTCCGAAAGATCTTCCCTATTTGACATTTTCCACTATTCACAAGTTTCACTTTGACTGTTGTTTATGACTTATACGTAAGAGAAAATATAGTCATGTGGGATCTTGTTAGATTCATCTCAATATGTATTTTATTAATATCCACTTTTTATAATTTTTTCAAATACACAATTAAAGATATTAGTGTCTAAAGTTTTGCATTGGCATGCGTGAGAAGTAAAAGAAGGAAGATCTTTAGGAAACGGAGGGAGTATTGGGAAATCGTAGGGACAATTTAGGGACTTATCCAATGTATATTTCCCTATCATGACTCTATTAATGGTCAATGAACCATAGATTTAGTTCGGGGGTGAAGGTATGAATAAGACCAGGAATCAAATTTGCCCATTGATGGCCTCTACCAAATATCGTTTCATATCTATATTTATGCAAATAAATAACCACATAATATTTTTATGCAATCTAATAATTAATCTATGTCGGTTCATTAAACAAACAAAAGACTAATTTTTGGATGACATGTTATTATGCAATCAAATTACTAGGATCCTAATCAGATTATCCAATTATCTTATTAGGCGTTAGAACAGTTCTTTAGGTATTGATTAGCAATAATAATCATGTGAGGCGATAAAAGCATTAAATCATACAGCATGCGTATGAATAATATCAATGTAATGTAAAAGAAAATATAACAAAGGGAGATTTAGAGAAGAATGTATAGTATAGCGCAAAATCCCTTTAAGATCTACATTATGACAAGTAAATTGTTAGTAAAATAAGAATTAAATTGGAATTTATCCTCAGGATTATACCTTTGTCACATGGGTCTTATGCAACGATCTTTAGGATGAGCAATCTTGAAGCTTGAAATAGGAAATTCGAAGGTATGAATATGTTTGAACGTGAGTCTGAGTGTTTAAATATGAGTTTGAGTGCTTGAATATGAGTTTGAGTGTTTGAGAGTATATGTTGAAATCTTAAAAGTCGTTCGAAGAAACGAGGTATTTATAGGCAAAGGAAATCGAAAACAAATCGAAAAGATAAAATAAAATTGTGCTCCTGGCGCACCGCTTTGCGCTTGACACTTAGCTTGTGTGCCAGACGCACAACTTTGCGCGTGACACAGAGCTTTGCTGTGCACGCGCACTTGCTTTCTGGCCTGTTTTTTGCTTGTTTTATGATTTTGTATCATTTGAAATATGAAATCAGCTATCTTTAGGAATAAAAATCTGATTTTCGAAATATCTTTATAAATTAATTATTGGGATTAATTAATATTAAAATACTAAAAATACAATTAATTATCGAGAATAATTAATTGGGCCTTCAAAATTGGGCTTGGATTTAATAAATAGACTTTATATGTTTGAAATGTTTTTGGGCTTAGCTTGTTCGATTGCTCTTCCATCGGACCGGACCAATTAGGACGACGATATGTTTCATCATTGGGTAATCAATGGGGAGACACGATTTTGCGTCTACACCTCCCCTTCAATTTTAGGGCCATGGAATTGTTTTCTAAACTTCCAAATTGATTATGTAGGTTACAAAGATTATTTATCCTCCAAAATAATTATATAGATTACAAAGAGTATTTGTCCTCTAAAATGAATATGAAGGTTACAAAGCAATTAGTTTGGAAATTAAATATGTTCTCAAGAAACCCTATTTCTACACCTATAAATACCCCAAGAACCCCAAGCCATATTTTTCAAACCAAAATTTTGAAGAATCCAAACTTCCTCTCTTCAAGGTTCATCCTTCTCTTCCTAATCTATTCTAGTTTTGTATTTCTTATTGTTTATTCAAAGTTTTCAATTTTATTTAGTTTAAGTAAAGTTTTCGTGCCTTCTAATTAGTAAGTTTAATATTTATATTACCTAGTTCATGTTTAGTCATGCATAAAGTTTTAATTTCTAGGAGTCTATGTTTAAGTTCTTATGATAAATGGCTTATTAGAATTTGTATTATTGGTTGATTGGGAAAACATTCAAGCGTACTATTAAGTGAGGTTGATAGTCTGCTTTGTGTGCAAGATTAAGGTACGTTATGTAGCTAGATCTTTTAAAGATTTAGTGTTGATTGAATTGTTATAATTTAGAAAAATTAGTTTGAAATGTTTACAACATTATTATGATTAATCTTCAGAAATAAAGGAGGAACTTCTTTACCAATCATATTTTATAATTCAAATGTTTCGTTATCATTTTCGGAAATCTTTACAACATTACTATGATTAATCTTCAGAAATAAAGGAGGAACTTCTTTACCAATCATATTTTAGAATTCAAATGTTTCGTTATCATTTTCGGAAATTCAAATTATTATTTTAAAGATTGGTTTAAAGGGACTAAGGATGAAATTTTTATGAACTTTGAATGTTTAAGAAATTGTTTGTAAGAAAAAGACATTTATTCATGACTTACAAGTCATATTATTATATTACTGCTTGATTAACTTCGAGAAGGGTTCATGCTTTAAAGTCCACTTGTTGGCAATTATTGTTACCCATTGATATAGATTTGTAATGGGATGACTAGCTTGGGGGTGTGCACACTTAGGTTTAGAAAGGGGAGATAAGAAGATACATTGTTTTCAAGATAATGTTAATCTATGTGATTTGGAAAGATAAGCTTTATTCTTTAAGTTATTATTGAATTATTACTTGAGAAGGTTTCGAAATATAAAGTATTGCGAATTAGTAATGTGTTACATGTCTAGTATCACTAGTGGAAAAAAGAGCATCTGACACAAGAGAACTGATCCGGTTATGCCCAAACCGGATCAGTTAATGTCTTTGGGCCAGCTTCCCTCATTGCCTCGCTCGTCTCATAACATAACAGATTCGGTTGGTCCAAATGACTGGATCAGTAAGTTTGGGCCTTATAAAGGTCTTTGGGCCAGCTCCCTCATTGCCTCACTCATCTCCAGGGGCGGATCCAGGATTCCGAGTCAGGGGTAGCGTAATTTTGCAATAATATAACATACCAAAAATAGCCAAAATAACTAAATACAAAATGTTACATAGTTCACATACAACCTCAAAGTACTTAGATAAATACAAGAAAAACAAAAAGGGTTCACGACGAGTTCTCAAAATTTGGAACCGATTTGGAACCAATTTACAATCGCATCAAGTTTTACATCTGAAGGAGCAAATTCTTGTTTTCTTGGTTTTTTGTAGGAGGAAGATTGAATTAGAAATAACTCAATTTCTGTTAGGTATCCCTTTGGGAAAAAAAAAGTTTCACATATCCTTCTCTTGTTTTCTTTTCGTGATTTTACATACATTCAAATACAAAATTCACTAATCAACTCAACTAGTATTTTATTACTCCCATTGTATTTCAACAATAGAACAATAAAAAACAATCTCACAACTCATCACAAACCCACAACACTATAATTTTTAGGTAAAAGAACAATTTTTAGGTATTTAACTAAAACAGTAAAAGAACAAGCAAAATTGAATTACAATCAACAACAATTATATATTAATCAAAAATCGAAAAAAACACCAAAAACCCACCTCAAAAATCATAAGATCTAAAGGCATTAAACTTTTAAACTAGAGATAAATTTAGCACCAACTTACTACTTACACTAAAACATGAGAAAATTAACAACAAATAAGAACAAGAAGATAGGGAAGGAGAGAGATGATACACGAAGATGGCGAAGAGGCTAGAAGGGCGAAGAACAACGAAGAACGGAGAACAAGTAATCAGTCCTTCGCCGAGTATTTGAAGTCGAAGATGGCAAGAAGCCTCGCCGAGTCGCCGGTAAGTGAACTCACCGAGTAATTTTGCTCAGAAACTGAGAGAGGAGGCGACGACCGACCGCACCGACGACCACTACTTGAACGGACCGACGACCAACAAGCCGAGAGAGAGGAGGTGACGACCGATCTCCGAAAGAGTGACTGAGTTTGAGAGAGTGAAGATGTGAAATGAAACGGCCTAGAGGAAAGTTTAGGTTTTTCCTGGTTTTTTCGATTTTTTTTTTTTTTTGAAAAAACAGGGGTAGCACGTGCTACCCCTTGTTACCACGTGGCTCCGCCACTGCTCATCTCATTGCCCATTTCCTGCCATTCCCCTCCTAATCAAACCCTACCCATCCCCTACCTCTCTCTACCCTCTCTCTTCCTTCCACATTTTGTCGCCCCTCTCTCTCAACTCTCCCCACTTCTCTTCTCTATCCTCCTCACCTAAACCCTGACCTGCACCACCCTCAGCCTCCACCCCTCACCCTTCCTCACTTTTCGTCTCCTGACTCCTCTCCTTTCTCCTCTCAAACTCACGAACAACATCGTCTCACCATCGTCGCTCATCAACCCACGAACAACATCATCTCACCATCGTCGCTCATCCAAATTTTCTCCTATTCTCGCCGTAGCCGTCCAAATCTAGGGTTGAAGATTGCTTTCATATTTGTTCATTGAAGATTGTCGGCACCATCGCCTCTCTTCTCGCCGTCCAGATCTAGGGTTCGTTCGGCTTTTTTATTTTCGTTTTCTATTTTAATTTTTAATTTCATGTAATTCCAGATTTATTTATTTTCATTATTTTTTTTAATTTTTAATTCATATAATTCCAGACCCTCTCTTATCTCTCATTTCATGTTATTTGTTAATTTTTGTTTTGTGTAATTTTCGGTTTCACCAGATCTAGAATATTTAAATGTAATTTCATATAATCTTAGATTTATATTTGTTCGTTGTTTTCTTTTAATTTGTTTTGATTTTTTAGGTTTACAATTTATTTTCATTTTTTTCAATAATAATGGATGTAACTTTTATCTGATTTTTCATATTTATATTATATTGGTTTGATTTATTTTCTGTAATTTTGCAATTTCATATGCATACATATTTCAGTTTGATTTTTTATTCATTGTTTTTAGTAATTTTGCAATGACTAATGAGCACAAGAGGGAAGGAGAGGTCTGCCTCTCTTTCTCTCTCTGATGTATTTTTTTAATCCTATTTCCCTTTAACTGATCCGGTTGGTGGAAAAAAAAAACCGGATCAGTAAGCACTAATTGGTTCGGTTTTCTTCCACCAACCATATCAGTTGAGTGAAAACTAATCCGATTGTGAATTGGATCAGTTCATTTTGTTCAACCGCTCCGAGCCCAACCGATCCGGTTCAATTTCGGATCAACTAAGCCCAAAATGAACGGATCAGTTGGGCTTTTTTCCACTATTTTATGTACTATACTCAGTCTTGTACTGACGCATATTTCCTTTTCTCATTCGGCTTTGCCCTGTTTAACGTTTTGGTAAGCAGTTTTCAGGTGAATAATTGATGTGCATGGGAGCATACTTTGAAAGGGATCTTCCCTTAGTCTAGGTTGATTGTGTTATTTTATTTTCTTGAAATAATTTCTATTTTCAGCAATAAATGATTATTATTTTTAGTTATGTCTTCCGTTGCAAGTTAAATGAGTATTTAAGTAGTTAGTTTGCCGAAAGCATGGAGATCACGTGGCGGTAATACTCTTAAATGACTCAAATATTCTATTTAGTAATTTATTTTAAAATGAGTAATTTGGGGGTGTTACAACTAGCAACAAAGGTTGTACCTTATTTTACTGAACATAAGCGTGTAGATTCCGAAATTAGAGTGTTAGTTACTTGCCTCTAATTCACACCCCATAATTTCCTATGATCTAAACGCCATTTCTGTAATCGATGTCAAAGGAACTCTAATTTCCTTGAGAGCTTGTACATATGTTTTTGAGTAATATAAGATTTTGATGATTGTAAACTTATGATGATTATATATCTAATGTGTGTGTTGGGTTGTGCATGAACAAGTCACATGAAGCACGTTCCCAGTACATCAAGTATGAAGCATGGTTGATGTGAAAGACAATAAAGAACTATACAACAACTATAAGTCAAGTTCCTAAGTAGGAACGTGGTAGATCTTGAAGTTAATTCCTATAAGTTTAAGACCGTGAAGTTCTACGAGAAGAAGAATCAAGTGATAATTCTGATCAAACACTAGTGGAAAAAAAGACAAGGGCTGCGATGCAAGGGCTGCGGTTTATTATGAACCGCAACCCTTAATGTGAAGGGCTGCGGTTACTCCGGAAACCGCAGCCCTTCGGACACAAAGGGCTGCGGGTTTTGGTCTAACCGCAGCCCTTAACAAAAGGGCTGCGGTTTCTAAGAAGAACCGCAGCCCTTCACTTTTTTATTTTTTATTTTTTTTATAAAAATTTGTGCGCATACCACACGCCAAAACAAAACCATAACTCTCTACTTTCTCCCCAGTCCCCGATTTTCTCTCACCTCACCAAACCCCAAAACCACCTCTCACCTCACCAAACCCCGAAAGCACCTCTCACCCTTTCTCTCTCTCCCCTTTACCCAGTAGGTGTGCGGCTGCCCTCACCACCACTTGCCGGGCGCTCGAGGCCGCGCCGACCAGGCGCTCGACCGTAGTGCTTATCTCGCTTTGGGTTTGCTCTTAAGTAATTGGGAATAGTGGCAATTACTAATCAAATGAGGTGAGTTCTTTATGCTTTTTTTTTTAGATCTGATACACTCTCTTGTTCTTCTTTTATCGCTAAAACTTGTTTTAGGAGAAAAATCTAAGTTCTTTTTTTTTTGAATTTTTGCGGATAAATTTATACAGGGCTCAAGTGTTGTACTTTGTTTTAAAACCTTGAAATAATCGAGCTGTGAGCATGTCTACGACGCCATTGAAACCCTCTTCTTCTCGCTCAAACCGCCGCTTTTTTGGAGGTATACACTATTCTCTTTTTCTTTCACGATGAATTATTGTTGCTGGGTTAGGATGGTATCTGATTTTGTCTTCTTTCGTTCATTGGGGCATTTCGTCGAACAGATTGTTCATGGTTTGATTGGTGAGTGAAATTTTGGTAATTGGGTATAATGATCTTATTGTTGTTTTGTTGTTGGGTTGTTATTGTTGTTCTGTTGTAGATGATATTATTATGGCAACTGTTGTGATCTGTTTGCAATTGACATCTAATCTAGCTAGAAAAATAATCTCTCTTCTTCACAAAGGAAGAAAGTGAACTTGATATCAAAAAATGAGAGTTGAATTCTTATACATGCTCCCTGTATATATGAGCTAATTCTTGTTTGGTATATTTGAGTTATATAATCACTAATATTTGTTACCTTTAAAAGCTACTCTAATTAATTAATTTTGTCCTGCCTCTTGCTGCGGCAGGATTACATACCTTCTGTATTTGATGATTTTAGTGCTAATGTAGATGGAATCATTGTCAACTTCGGATCCTGGGATACTACTGGCCATTGAGTGATAGAGGTGCAGACGTATTTGTCTTAGCTTTTTCTTTGATCAGCAGGGTAAGTTATGATAATGTTCTTAAGGTATACTACTAATTTTCTGATGCAATTTGGCAAATTTGTGTTTTGGTAATGTTTGGTTCATGAGTGTTTCTTCTCTGTTTGCTATATCACTACTAATTTATATCACTACTAAATTATATCACTACTAGTTGAGTGTTCTTGTGTTTTGGCAATTATTCTTGTTTCTTGAGTTTACCCACATGCAAACGTAGTACATCCCATTTTTAAAATATTCGTTCTGATCTTCCGGCATATACTTTTGCTACAATCAATTTGTTTATATGTTATGATTGATATTATTTCCAAAATGTATATTATAACTCATCTAGACCTTTCCATGACGGCTATTATATAATAAAGTGCCTCAAAAACTCAAAAATTTTAATCGGTTTTACAAAACAATTACTCGATTAATTACTAGGAGCGTCTGGCTTGTTTATCTTAGTTACTTTTTTAGTTTGAAAGGCACTAGTTTTATGTGATTGTTGGGGGTGTTTCATACTTTTATGTGATGAAAGTTCTTATCTTTAGTTGGATTTGTTGTAGGTTGTTGTTATCGTAGTTTTACCTAGACAAGATTTATAGTTATTGTTATATTGGTATACTTGAGCAATTGTAGCTCGAGTATAGAAGTCGCGAAGAAGTTGAAGAACCTGGAGTTGATTGGAAGGATGAGGAGGACGATGAGTAGAAAAGGATTTGAGTGCAATTGTAGGACGATGAGTAGATGACTCAAGTCTATACTAGTGAAGGTAGTATGGGCACAATCAATGATGTCATTGGGATGCGCTACAACAATCAATACTTCACATTGGATCTACCGACATAGTAGTAACACACTAGCCCAGTTTATGTTGCTTTTACAAATACTATGCGGCCTCATGAGTCTTCATCAATTTGGTAATCTCCACTTTTTCTCTCATTATATATTCATGATTTGGGTTTTCTCATCAATACGCTTAATCAAGGACCACCTTTGTTATCTTGGTTATAATTTTCGTGTTTCTTGTTAAGTTGGTGAAATTTAGTTAGAGATTAATTTGTTGAACATAACTTGTAACTTGCATAGCTTTTGCTGGATATATGTAAAACAAAAATTGGAAATGAGAAGCTCTTAATTACCCGTTAAGAGTGCATAGCTTTTGCGGGATATCTGTTGAATTTTTTTATCTATTTCTCTAGTTTTGCTTCCCTTATGCCGCCATTTTGTTTTCCTTTTCGTTCTTCTTTTTTGGGCATCCGCCTTATTTGAGTTATTGCCGATATGTTGATAATGGATATATCTTTCTTACGTGGAAAGTTCATTTGTTAATAGCATGATACATGGTTATAATGCTTTTCGAAGTGCGTTGCGGTGCGAGTATACCATGGCTAATATTATTATTGGAGATGGTGTGAAGAAACCAAAGGGAGACAAAGTTAGAATTCTTTTTCGATTATGTTTTAGAAATTAGAACCCTTTTTATCCGAAGTTGATTGTTCGAGGATGAACCTTATTTATCCCCCTTTTCCCATTAGTTGAAGATGATTGTTCGAGGAATTAGTATGGGCATTGTAGCCCCTTTGGGATCATGGTACCGGGTTTTATTGAATTGTTTTGACCTTGATTGTTTGCTTCATGCATAAAGTTGGTGAATATTAGTTAGTTATTGATTTTTGTGGGATTTCTTGGCCTAATATGCATCAAAGTGGTTATTTTAGGACTTTAATTGCTTGATCCATGGATAATGAAGTGGTTATAGCTTGATATTTGTGTGATTTATTGGCCTAATAAGCAATTAAGTGAATGTTTTCATGGGTTTTTTGTCCATTGATTCATGCAAAAACATGGTGGTATAATGTAATTGTATGCATTTAGTGTCATCAAATATAATTTGACAAACTATTATAATCATCTAAGTTTGTTGATTCATTTTTAACTACATTTGGGATAAGAAGAGAACATTTTAGGCTATTTTCGACCATTATGAACCTTTTAACACATTTAGGATCATATAATGTAATTTGGCCATATATTTGGCAATAATAATTAGTTTACAAACAATTAGGCTTATATAACATCATTTATTTGTTTCTAAGTACATTTTGAGTAATTAAAGGCCGTTTTAGGACAATTAGCTCTGTAACTTTGTGGATTGGAGAGGATTGAAGGTTGTTTACAGAAGGTAATGCTTACTGATCTGGTTGCCCTTCTTTGCAATAAAATGGCTTATGTTGTATATTGCAATTGGTAATTGTTGGTATTATGTTTTAGTTTTGCTCTCTTTGAGCCCTAGTTGTGATGTTTTCTATGTGGAAAATGTTGATGCCTGATACTTGTTATCATTGTAACTTTATCCGGTGAAATTAAAGTTTTATAGAATCATATACTATATTTTGTAATTGAATGTTATGAAAATGGTTTAATTTTTATGGGAAGTTTTATTCGATATTATTATAGGAGTCGGCTAGATCTCGCGGTGGACTTAGCTAGTAAGAGTTTCCCTAAGTAGAATGTAAGTGGGGTGATGTTGGTCTTGATGAAATGAATGTTTAATATGTTGGGTCATGTTGCTTTTTTGTTCTGCTGAATTTTTTTTTTTTAAATTGGCGAAAGTTTGTTTCTTTCATTTGTGAGATTGTGTGTTAGCACCTTTAAGAGACAGGGAATCAGAATGTGAATGTTTAATTTGATTTTAGTGAATTAGATCTTTGTTTAATTTGATTACTTTTGGTGGTTTGATTTTTAGTGAGAGAGAGTATCGAGAGAGGAGATGATATTTCGTGGTATCCGAGATGGTGATAAGACGGTTCCCCGCCCCCGCCAACCCCTCCTGGCCGACTTGAACTATCTCCTCCCCAGTCCCCTCGCCCTCGCCCCCCCTCCTCGCTGCACTCCCCGACCAGCCCCCGCAGCCCTCCCCGCTGCACTCCCCCTGCTCTCCCCCTCCCTGCTGCACTCCCCACGACCAGCCCCCGCCCCACTCTCCCGCTGCACTCCCCACTGCTCTCCCTCCCGCTGCCTCCCCCGACCGGCCCCCCGAGCCCTCCCCCTGCTGCACTCCCGCTGCACTCCCCCTCCTGCCGCACTCCCCCTGCTGCACTCCCACCCTGCACTCCCCCCCTCCCCGTTGCACTCCCCCTCACCGACCCCCGCCAGCCCCACCCCCTCACCGACCCCCGCAATCCCCCTCCCCGACCCCC
>CANSZD010003137.1:190000-471858 GCA_947648045.1 Beta corolliflora | reverse complement strand
TAAGAAGAGCTCATGACCCTTCACTTTATTTTTTTATTTTTTATAAAAATTTGCGCGCATACCACACGCCAAAACAAAACCATAACTCTCTACTTCTCCCAGAGTCCAGGTGCTCTCTGCCCTCACAGGCCCCAGAAACCACTGCTCACGAGCCCGAAAGCACCTCTCACCCTTTCTCTCTCTCTCCTTTGCAAGTAGGTGTCAGGCCTACCCTTCTTTCCCCTTCAAGTGCTCGAGACGGCGCTTCAGGTTGTAAGTGACTATACGCTTTGGGTTTGCTCTTAAGTAATTGGGAATAGTAGCGATTACTAATCGAATGAGGTGAGTTCTTTATGCTTTTTTTTTCAGATCGATACCCTTTCTCTTGTTCTTCTTTTATCGCTAAAACTTGTTTTAGGAGAAAATCTAAGTTCTTTTTTTTTGAATTTTGCGGATAAATTTATACGGGGCTCCAAGTGTTGTACTTTGTTTTAAAACCTTGAAATAATCGAGGCGTGAGCATGTCTACGACGCCATTGAAACCTGCTTCTTCTCGCTCGAAACGCCGCTTTTTGGAGGTAGCCACTATTCTCTTTTCTTTCCACGATGAATTATTGTTCTTTGGGTCAGGATGGTGTCGGTTTTGTCTTCTTTTTCGTTCATTAGGGCATTTAAAACCCCGAACAGATTGTTCATGGTTTGATTGGTGAGTGAAATTTTGGTAATTGGGTATAATGATCTTATTGTTGTTTTTGTTGTTGGGTTGTTATTGTTGTTGTTGTAGATGATATTATTATGGCAAGCCGCGATACGTTTCGCGAATTGACATCTAATCTAGCTAGAAAAATAATCTCTCTTAACTTCTTCACAAAGGAAGAAAGTGAACTTGATATCAAAAAATGAGAGTTGAATTCTTATATACATGCTCCTTTGTATATATGAGCTAATTCTTGTTTGGTATATTTGAGTTATATAATCACTAATATTTGATACCTTTAAAAAGCTACTCTAATTAATTAATTTTTGTCACACGCCTCTTCTTTGCTTGGCGGGAGATTACATACTATACGTATTTGATGATTTTAGTGCTAATGTAGATGGAATCATTGCTTCGACTCTCGGATCTGGGATACTACGGCCATTGTGTGATAGAGGTGCGAGACGTATTTGTCTTAGCTTTTCTTTGATCGACGGGGGTAAGTTATGATAATGTTCTTAAGGTATACTACTAATTTTACGTGTAATTTAGCGAATTTGTGTTTTGGTAATGTTTGGTTCATGAGTGTTTCTTCTCGTTTTGCTATATCACTACTAATTTATATCACTTTACTAATTTATATCACTACCCAGTTGAGTGTTCTTGTGTTTCAGCAATTATTCTTGTTTCTTGAGTTAAATATTTTTTTGTGAGCGTGGTACATCCCATTTTAAAATATTCGTTACGATCTTAGGCATATACTTTTGCTAAAATCAATTTGTTTATATGTTATGATTGATATTATTTCTAAAATGTATATTATAACTCATCTAGACCTTTCCATGACGGCTATTATATAATAAAGTGCCTCAAAAACTCAAAAATTTTAATCGGTTTTACAAAACAATTACTCGATTAATTACTTAGGAGCGTACGGCTTGTTTATCTTAGTTACTTTTTTAGTTTGAAAGGCACTAGTTTTATGTGATTGTTGGGGGTGTTTCATACTTTTATGTGATGAAAGTTCTTATCTTTAGTTGGATTTGTTGTAGGTTGTTGTTATCGTAGTTTTACTGAAACGAAGATTTATAGTTATTGTTATATTGGTATACTTGAGCAATTGTAGCTGCGAGTACTTATAGAAGGCTGTACGGGAAGAAGTTGAAGAAGCTGGAGTTGATTGGAAGGATGAGGAGGACGATGAGTAGAAAAAGGATTTGAGTGCAATTGTAGGACGATGAGTGGGCGGACTCGAAGTCCATACTAGTGAAGGTAGTATGGGGTACAATCAATGATGTCATTGGGATGCGCTCTGTGTCCGCAAGATACTTCACATTGGATCTACGACATAGTAGTAACACACTAGCCTGGTTATGTTGCTTTTACAAAATACTATGCGTACTCATGAGTCTTCATCAGTTTGGTAATCTCCTCTTTTCTCTCATTATATATTCATGATTTGGGTTTCTCATGTCTGGAGTTAATCGAGGACCACCTTTGTTATCTTGGTTATAATTTTCGTGTTTCTTGTTAAGTTGGTGAAATTTAGTTAGAGATTAATTTGTTGAACATAACCTCTAACTTGCATAACTTTGCTTTGGATATATGTAAAACAAAAATTGGAAATGAGAAGCTCTTAATTACTAGATTAAGAGTGCATAACTTTTTAACGGGATATACCGTTGAATTTTTTTATCTATTTCTCCCAGTTTTGCTTCCATCATACGCCATTTTGTTTTCCTTTTCGTTCTTCTTTTTGGGCATACCGCCTTATTTGAGTTATTGCGATATGTTGATAATGGATATATCTTTCTTACGTGGAAAGTTCATTTGTTAATAGCATGATACATGGTTATAATGCTTTTCGAGGTGCGTTGCGGTGCGAGTATACCATGGCTAATATTATTATTGGAGATGGTGTTAAGAAACCAACAGGGAGACGAGGTTAAGAATTCTTTTTCCGATTATGTTTTAGAAATTAGAAGACCTTTTATCCGAAGTTGATTGTTCGAGGATGAACCTTATTCATCCCCACTTTTCCCCTTAGTTGAAGATGTTTGTTCGAGGAATTAGTATGGGCATTGTAGCCCCTTTGGGATCATAGATACTTGGTTTTTATTGGTCTGTTTTGACCTTGATTGTTTGCTTAAATTGCATAAAAGTTGGTGAATATTAGTTAGTTATTGATTTTTGTGGGATTTCTTGGCCTAATATGCATCAAAGTGGTTATTTTAGGACTTTAATTGCTTGATCCATGGATAATGAAGTGGTTATAGCTTGATGTTTGTGTGATTTATTGGCCTAATAAACGGTTAAGTGAATGTTTTCATGGGTTTTTTGTCCATTGATTCATGCAAAAACATGGTGGTATAATGTAATTGTATGCATTTAGTGTCATCGAAATATAATTTGACAAAGTATTATAATCATCTAAGTTTGTTGATTCATTTTTAACTACATTTGGGATAAGAAGAGAGAGAACATTTTAGGCTATTTTTGACCATTATGAACCTTTTAACACATTTAGGATCATATAATGTAATTTGGCCATATATTTGGCAATAATAATTAGTTTACAAACAATTGAGGCTTATATAACATCATTTATTTGTTTCTAAGTACATTTTGAGTAATTAAAGGCCGTTTTAGGACAATTAGCTCACGTAACTTTGTGGATTGGAGAGGATTGAAGGTTGTTTACTGAAGGTAATGTTCTTGCGATCTGGTTGCCCTTCTTTGCGGCAATAAAATGGCTTATGTTGTATATGCGGATTGGTAATTGTTGGTATTATGTTTTAGTTTTGCTCTCTTTGAGCCCTAGTTGTGATGTTTTCTATGTGGAAAATGTTGATGGTGATGCTTGTATTTATCATTGCTAACTTTATCCAGTGAAATTAAAGTTTTATAGAATCATATACTATATTTTGTCAATTGAATGTTATGAAAATGGTTTAATTTTATGGGAAGTTTTATTCGATATTATTATAGAGGAGTCGGCTAGATGCAACGGTGGACTTAGGCCCAGTAAGAGTTTCCCAGTAGAATGTAAGTGGGGTGATGTTGGTCTTGATGGAAATGAATGTTTAATATGTTGGGTCGTATGTTGCTTTTTTTGTTCTGTGAGATTTTTTTTTTAAATTGGCGAAAGTTTGTTTCTTTCATTTGTGAGATTGTGTGTTAGCACCTTTAAGAGACGAGGGAATCGAATGTGAATGTTTAATTTGATTTTAGTGAATTAGATCTTTGTTTAATTTGATTACTTTTGGTGGTTTTGATTTTAGTGAGAGAGAGTATCGGAGAGGAGATGATATTTCGTGGTATCGGGATGGTGATAAGGCGGTTCCCCCGCCCCTGCCCGGCCCCCTCCTGGCGACTTGAACTATCTCCTCCTACCGATCCCTAGCCCCTGCCCGGCCCCCCTCCTCTGCTGCCTCCCCCCCGACCGGCCCTGCGGCCCTCCCCCTGCTTTGCGCTCCCCTGCTTTCTCCCCCCTGCTCCACTGTGCGCTCCCCAGCTGTCCGCCCTCCGGTCACTCCCCCTGACCAGCCCCTGCCCCCTCCCCCTCCTGCCCTCCCTGCTGCAGCTCCCCTACCGGCTCCTCCTGCGTGCCCTCCTGTTGCACTCCCCACACCTCCCTGCGCCCCCCGCCTGATCCCTGCCCCCCCTCTGCCCCCTGACTCCCCCACTCCCCACGGCCCCTGCCCCCTGTCACCCCTGTTTGACCCCCTGTGACCCCCCTCACTCCGCGGCCCCCACCCGATCCCCCTCACGCCACGCAAGCCGACCCCTGGCGCCCCGCATATCCCCCTCACTTGACCCCCTGCGAGCCCCCCCCCCCGGCGGCCCCGAGGCCCAGCCCCTCACGGCCCATGCCAAGACCCCCGCCCACTGGCCCCTCTGATCCCGCCCTCTGCACTGACCCCGCCTGACCCCGCCCTCCCTGACCCCCTGCCCGACCCTGCCTCGAGGACCACTGCGGCCACCCCCTCCCTTGGCCTCCTGCGGACCCCACCCCCTCCCGCGACCCCCTGCGGCCCACCCCCTCCGACGGCCCCCTGCGTGTCCTCACCTCCACGACCCCCACCAGCCCCCCTCGGCTTTGACCCCCTGCGGCCTTCCCCCCCTCATCCCGGACCCCTGCGGCCCGCCCCCTCCCTCTCGCGGCCCCACTGCGGACCTGCCCCACCCCGGCCCCCCTGAGAGCCCCCCTCACCGGCCCCCTGCCAGTCCCCCCCTGTGACCCTGCGCCTGACCCCGTCCTCACTGTGACCCCCTGCCTGACCCCGCTCCCCTCACTTCGGCCCCACTGCGGCCGCCCCCCTCACTTCGACTGCCACGGCCCCGCCCCCCTCGCTCGACCCCACTGCGGCCCGCCCCCCTCCCACCTGACCCCCAGCCAGATCCCCCCTCCTGGAGCCCCCAGTGGCCCCAGCCCTCCTCCGGCCCCCTGCCGGCCCGACCCACTCCAGCGGCCCCAGCCCGGCCCCGTCACGATGGAGTGAGATTTGGACTAGTACTCGAAACGAGGGAGTATATAGTCGTACTTGATACTCCACTTGTACTTTGTCGCCTTCATAATACCGTGTGTTTAAAGGTGTTGGGGCAATTGGATGAAGATATTTTGTTTCGTTCTTTTGAACAATGTTTGTCAATGCATACAAGTTCTCTTTCTTTTCCTTTGTGATCTTAGTTCTATGTTCCTTGAATCACTTAAATTTTTTGTTTATTATAGTTCCGGTTTTGGTCACTTATTGGTTGTTGGTTGTTTATTGGTTTGGTTAAGCTCTTTGTGCGGTTGCACCTCAAACAATTTGAAAATTTTGCATCTAAGAATTTGTGAAGAAGAAAAAAGATATGGATGAGCTTGCTAAGAGGATCTTGCTCATCAAGAAGAGAAAATATGAAGTCGGCTAAAGTGAATTTATTCAGAGTACCATATTTTTGTAACTTCCCTATATATTTGTAATGAAAATGATACTTTTCTATATATATAATTGTTTAGGGGGTCATTTTGGGCTAAAAATGCAAAAAAAAAAATTTTTTTTTTATTTTTTCGGGGTCACAGTGTCCGGTTCGTGCACAGCGGCAGCCCTTGGTTGGTTAGGGGCTGCGGTTAAGGGCAAAACCGCAGCCCCTTAGTGAGTTAAGAGTACGGTTTTGCCCTAACCGCAGCCCTTAACGACCCAAGGGCCGGGGTTACAGCCAGCTGGCCCGCAGCATTCCAACGCCGCTGTTGCGGTTAGGAAACCCGGCACCCTTCCTAATTGCCAAGGGCAAGCAGGTCTAATGGTTGCGGTCAAAAACGCGACCTGGGCCCATTTTGACCGCATGCCCTTGGGCTTTTTTCCTCTGGTGTTTGTCTATCACCACTGCGTCTCGCGGACAGATATTGGGAAGTTAAATTCTCTTGCTTTCGAAGGTAGAGCGGTCATTAAGAAATTTAGATCTAAGTTCCCTATCCCTGATCGCAGTAAAGGGGCAGGTCGGGGCTACAAACGAGTTCTCCCCTCCTAATGTATTTCTGAGGTAGAAGAAATATGTCAGCCACAAAAGGAGGAGAGAGATTCGGTAGGCTCACTTTCTGGACATAAACTGATCACTCAAGGAATTTCCTGACTATCCGAGTGGTCCGACTCAATTTCCATGAAAGAAAGAAAGAGCAAGGAAGAGAAAGTGAAAAAAGGTGCCGAAGAAAGTCGGATAAAACGACCGAAAATCGAACGGGTTCCCCAACAAAGCACAAGAAAAAGCCTCGAATGCGCGAACGGGGAAAGAAGAAACCCGAAGAAAGGAGCACTTGGAAAACGTAATTTCACCGAAAGTTGAAAACTTTGAAAATAAACCCTCGATGTACCCGAGCCTTCTGAAAAGGTAGAAAACACTAAAATCTCTCAAAAGAAAAGGGCGAAAAGTAAATCAAGAGCACTCTTGAGGAAATTTGGAACTCAAAGGTAGAATCTTGGTGAAGAAAAGAGGAATTGAAATTCTCGGAAAATCGCAAAAACCAGGAGAATGGAAGGTTGAAGCATTTAACCGAAAAAGTGAGAAGAAGAAATTAACATTTCTCAACAAAAACCAAAGTGAACGGCCAGGATGAAATGACCCATCAGACTTCTTGCATAGATGGGTGCCAAATGTCACCATCGAGCCCAACCCTTGGGGGGCGAAAAACAAAGGGATTTACTAAACTAGTCATGATTGCATTTTTGAAATACGAAGTCTCCCGGGGGCAACACGTGGCAACAGAGAAAAGTAGGGTGCATAAAAATTCATTCGCGTCCTCAATATAAACATCAATGCCGATCACGACCTCCAATGATGGGGGCTAGTTGTATGGTATGACCAAAGTTCGTCGGTCCACATTTAGCTTCGCGACATCAATAAACTTGAGACGCGACTTCATCGGTGGGGTCTCAAATTTCTAATAAGTAGTCCCGAGATGGCACTCACGGCCACACTTGAGGACAATTCTCCCTCCAATTAGACTCATCACAACCATACACGTGTCACAGGGATTACGCACTGTGTCGGATATGATAAGACGCTGTATAAATAGCACAATGGTACATCATTCTACGCATTTTATTCTCTCACATTCCAAGCTTGACTTTCTCTCTCTATATATCTCTCTCTAAAAAATCCGCATCGGGCACCTGACGGCAGGCGTCGGAAGAT
The DNA here is from genome assembly GCA_947648045.1 of Beta corolliflora. Lineage (NCBI taxonomy): Eukaryota > Viridiplantae > Streptophyta > Magnoliopsida > Caryophyllales > Amaranthaceae > Beta > Beta corolliflora. The sequence goes on along the minus strand of CANSZD010003137.1, from coordinate 464,507 downwards.
TTCGCTTCCTCGCATGCCCTAGGGTAGTTTACGTTTGTCTTGCCCACGCGACTTCGCCGTGTCTTGGACACCCACTCTCTTACTCTAGGACTTATCTCTCTCTGTCCACCGTTTCAACACCAAAGCGAAACTTTTAATGGAATATGTAGTGATTTTGGAAAAAGACATTGTTTTTCCCTTTATGTAGATGGCTATTTTGGCATATTAATGATCATATCATATGATAGGAACTACCTAGCAGATTGTTTTAGCTTATAAATTTGATAGATACCATTTTTTTGTCGCTCTCTGTCAATCCTTATTAGGCCATCTATTTCATGGATTCTGTTGAGTCTATGCTCAAAGAAGGGATTAGAGTCTAATCAAAGGTAGTATCGTATTTGGCATGCATAAACCTGTTGTCAACTTTTTGTTGAACTCAGGCTTGTTTTACAAGGGCCCTACTGATCTATTTTGCGAGCTTGTACTTTGCTTTAGTTGGGTGTTAGCACGGGTAGGTGATTGTTTTCTTTTTACTTATCCTCATAAATCAATTATGAACAAATGCACAATGGCAATGTCAAATTGATGCACATATCACCTAATTTTGCAAGGAGTTAATAGTAATGGCTGAAGGTGTGAGATAAGCTGTAAAATGTGAAATTCCCTTATAATTTACTGGTTCTTTTTGTTGAGACAGGACAGGACTCATTCATTTTGCCAGCATATATGATGTCGATTGTTGTCTGTTGAAATGAATTCCTTCTCCTAATGCTCAATTATATGCCTGAGTAGTACTAAATTCTGGACTTGTGCAATGTTTGTTTGGGTGAAGTGAGCCACAGGAGGAAGAAATAATACAATCTGATTCGAATGACGCAGATAGGGCGTCTTTGCAAGAGGAGGTATTGCCTGCCTCATCCAAGGAACTAACCACTGAGATTCCTTCTACCAATGCTGCTCAAGGAGAAACTACAAGAAATCCACCTCTCGTGAGACTAACAGAGCATGTTGCAGAAAAGAGTAACCATTGGAATATAGTAATATACATAAACTTATATTACATCTTTCCCCAATTCTTCTGTCTTGAAAAACACAAGTCTACTGAAGGGAAAAGGCATCATTATTGTGGACATGAAGAGGTTATTACTTTCTACTATGGGATATTTTTGCTGAAGTAAGCTTCCTTTCTTTTGATCTTGATTTGGATTGGGGGTTGAATTATGCTGAAACTTGTTTTTTTACAGGTTCACATTTTTTCTGGTAAAATATTGTATTTTTCACTTATGACTTTCTATCTTGGGTTGTTCTTTTTGCTGGATGTAGAGACGGAGAACTTAGTTGAATTCAGCCAAGACGGAATTGTACCCGAGATTTTGGATCAAGCTGCTGAGACACCCTCCTCACTTGAAGCTCCGAGGGGAAATTACGATAAGTCCCACCATGGATGAAGTAGAGCTTCAAGATAGGGAAGGTAAACATTTAATTTGTAGTATAGTCCCATGAAAGAGTTTCTACTTGATGTTTAAACCTCTGTGCCTGTTCTTGTGGACCAGAATCTGATCCGCAGACTTTTAGAAAGGAAACCATCACTCACTCTGTGTCTAAGGCATATATAATCTCTACAACTCAGGTACTAAACTAAATTGATTCGTGTTCACTATGGAGGCACCTACTTCAATACATGACCTTTGGATCTGTTCTTTAACATGTGCCAGAGCAACAAAAGTGAAAATTTGACAGTCAAGTTTGAAGGATTTGATATAAAGAGTGATTTTCTCCTAACATTGGAAAATATATGGTCCAAGCATGGAAATATAGTGGAAAATAGCATTATTCGTAATGGTGACATAATTTCCAGGGCGTTGGAGTTATTGGCAACTGCGGTACTCATTCTCAAAGATAACTCTGCCCGATCATTGAGCGATTGCCAAGCTGATTATCTGAGTTGCACATTATCCGACTTGAGATGTATCCATTTCAAAGTGGACTGGTTTGTTCCTTATGTTGAAAAGGCTCTAAGGCTAAACAAATGTAAGCCATTGTTGGATTCTCTTAACATGCTCCGCCAACGCAAGGCGCAAGCTGCAGAACAAAGATTGAAGCTCCTTGGGGAATTAGCCGAACTTGATATGATGGAGAAAGAACTGGAAGAAAATATGGCCAACACGTCAAAGATGCTTCATTTTTCTGGAGATATGGATTTGGACCAGCTTTTGGGAGGGGAATTGCCTTGAATTTGATGGTAATTTGATCCTGCATCTTCAACCTTTTGTTTATCTGAAATATTATAGTTTTTGGATTATGGCAAGAGCCCTTGTTTCATGCTAGGTGCTCTTTGACATGTATGCTATGTAATAGGTGACAATAATGTAACATATAGTAATCGTGAGCTTTGTTACAAAATTATAATTCAATGAACAAGCTCATGATTCGAATGCAAAGCGCCTTCCTCTTTTTTACTAGCGTTAGTGAGTTTAAGATTTTGAGAGCCGAAAACAATTTCCTAAGGCACAGAGTATAGCACGAGTTAGTCGTAAGTTAGGAAACTAAAAACAACATTTGTAATTGTCCTCTAATTTGCTTGAATAAGAAGCACGCTTTTGAGGATTTTTTCTTTCGTAATTTCATTATTATAGAGAGTGGCAACACTTAGAGTTAAGTGTTGGGGAGCACTACTAGGGTTAGTAGTGGGGAATCGAATTGTATCGAGAGTTTGATATTTTACGATTCAAATAATAAAAGAGTAGTTTGTGTGGACGTAGATCTCGTAGGTGAGATTGAACCATGTTAAATTCCTGTGTTTTATTATTTGATTTAATTGTTTTAGTGTTTCCGATTCATTTTCGTTTGAGCAAAAACATCAATCGGAGATTTTACGAATGAATAACACAAGTGCACGCAGACGTGCCATAACGGTGTTTTGCGAAAAATCGATTAGATTTAGCCACTCAATTCAACCCCCTTCTTGAAGTGTCACCGTGTGTTCCAACAAGTGGTATCGGAAGCAGGCTATTCTCGAAAGGCTCATCCCCTAGAGAATAGAAGTCATGAACATGCAAGACGACTCTCGAGATAGACACACAAAGTGTCCAATTTTCAACGGAAAAGACTACGGATGGTGGAAGGCAAGGATGATGATCTACATTTAATGGTCAGACTATGAATGCTGGAAAGTCATAAGAAAAGGACCGATTCTTATCCAAACCAAGAATGTCAAGGAAAGATGGTCGACAAGGATTAAGATGACTATGATTCAATTGACTATGCAAAAGCCGAAAAGAACTACTCCCTCCGTCCCGAATCTCTTGACACTTAATCAAAGGGCACGTAGTTTTAGATGATAAGTTGTTGTTTGGTTATCAATTGTTATTTCATTGAAAAAGTAGATGTAATAGGTGTTAGTATGTAGTAAAAGTAGTATTATTTTATTTGGTGGAGAGAGACTGTGGGCCAATGGTTAGAATTGTTAGATAGTAAGAGTGGTATTATTTTATTTGGAGGAGAGAGAGTGTGGGCCAATAGTTATAAGGTAGAAGGATTAAAATAATAGTGGGTCATATCCAAAAATAGAAGTGTAAAACGATCAGGACGCATGAAAAAGGAAAGTGTAAAGAGTATTCGGGACGAGAGGAGTACAAAGCAATGAGTATTCTCCAATATGGAATTGGACCCGATAAATACTCAAGGATTTCCGCTTGCACTACAAAAGAAAAGAAATATGGGACACGCTGGAGTTGGCCCACGAAGGTACGAATGAGGTAAAACAATCAAGAATAGATTTGCTTGTCCAACAATATGAATTGTTTGCTATGAATAAGGACGAATCTATTAAAGAGATGTTCACTAGATTTACATTAATCACTAATGAATTACGTTCTCTTGGCAAAACATATACCTCTGAAGATTTAGTGAGAAAGGTGCTAAGAAGTTTAACAAATCGATGGCTTCCAAAAATAACCGCCATTCAAGAAGCTAAAGATTTAACTAAACTCTCACTAGAACAACTAATTGGATCATTAATGACTCATGAACTTGTCTTAGATTCTAAAACTAATGAACCAAAAGATAAAGGTCTAGCCTTGAGAACCGAATTGGAAACCGAAGATAGTGATAGTGATGACGATGTTGCACTTCTCACTAGGAGATTTCAAAATTTTCTCAAAAAGAACAAATTTAACAATCCTAGGAAAAGTGGAAATTTCAAAGGTAAGAGCACTACCTCTAATTCTAAGAAAAGTGCTACTAACTCCCGTTGTTTCAAGTGTGGAGAGTTCAATCACGGGATTAAGGAATGTCCCTTATGGGATGATGAGAAGCCCAAAGAAAGAAGAGAACAATCCAAGAAAGAGTTCAAAAAGGCCATGATAGCCGCCTTTGGGGAGATTCTGATTACGATGAAGAACAATCGGAGGCACAAAGGCCATGAAGCAAAACTATGTCGAAATGTTGTAAAGACATCACGAGAAGGGCACAGTGCTAAGACGATTCACACTTGTGTTTAATGGCGAAAAGCTTAAATTCCCAAGATGAAACTAAGACAAAGTGAGGTAAGTCTTATCTCCCTAAAACCTTCTATACATCTTCTTTCAAAAAACCAACTTGCTACTTTGCTTAGTAATGTCATTGATGATTGTCAAGAGATGAATGATAATTTCTCAAACATGAAAAAGAAGTAAAGCTTTTGACTAAGCAAAAGATTAGGTTGGAATTGGAATATAAGGATTTACTAAAGGACTGTAAAGAACTGATGAAAAAGAATGATGAACCGAAAAAAACTGTCGAAGAAATAAATGTTGAGTTAAGCGCCTTAAGGTACGAAAAGTCTCTCACAAAAGAAATCGTTGATAACACCGTGCCATACACCGAGCTAGAAGCGAAAAATTCAAATCTTGAAAAACAAATTGGATCTTTAAAACTTGAGTTAATTAAAGTGAAAGTGTAACACCCCGAAATTTCAAAGGCGGAAAAGAAAGAAATAATAATATATTTAATAGGACGATGGCGGAAACATCGTCTTCTGGGAATGTCACTACTACAAGAATAATGTTTAAATAACTAAGTGATAAAAAAACAAACATAATTAAATACTATAAGTAAATTAATTACTTAGATTAAAATCGAAATGAGAAAACTATCTCAAACTAAAGAGAAGTCCAGAACTAAAACCCTAATAGATTATTTCTCGCATCTCAACCCGAGCCCAAAATCAAAGAAAATCCCCATCAACAAAACCTGCAAAATATACAACAAATATCCACAATCGCTGGGGAGTAACTAGCGCCTCCCAAAACAATAGCAATCAAAGCACGATTCGAAGAAGATTATTAAGAAAGGAATAACATGCAATCATTACATCAATAGCATGCACATAGAAATCATAAAGCTCATAGATGAAACAAGTGATCATCAACAATAAGTAAACATGATAGAGTGAGTGACATAATTCTAATATATATAAATAATAATAAATCAAGAATTCAACAAGTTATTGAGTCAGAAACCGAACGCCAGTGATTCGCAAATCACTTCCTAAGGTTTGTCGATCGCAATCTCCGAGTCGGGCCTATGGGCTTACGTTCCCCACCGCCCGTGTCTAAGAATGGCCAAACTCCCGATGCGAGGGTAGAACACGCAGAACTCCCCGACCTCTCGGACGACAACAATTAACCCGTGTGGGTGACCCCCTAGTTCGCAAAACCAGGTGGTTGGCATGTTCTTCACCGAGGACTACATCTATCCCAACCGGATATTCTTATCTCAAAATACAATCATGCATACAATCCAAGTATCATTCATCTAAAATATTCACAAAAAGGATGCCACCCTACTTATACCCACGGTTCATCAAAACAGGTTCTTCATAATTCCTCAAAATAAATCACTTACAAATTTTCAACAAATAACTCTCACAATAACACTTGAACATCTCCAAACATCATCAATGATAATATACTGGTTTTTACAGAAACCACAATTAAATCAAAAATACACCACCAATTAACTCTAAATCATATTCATTAAAAAGAGTAGTAACAATTAATCATTTTCTTTCATAAATCAAACATAAACATGTGGTTACCCAATGATACATACTGTATACTACTGAAAATCAGCAACCCAGAATATAATAAATTATGAATTATTTATGATTTACAAGCCCTCAAACAATTTAAAAGTGTATCCTCAACTTCACAACAAAAACACCATAATAATTATTAAACTAATAATTTCTGAGCAGTAAAATCATACAAAAATTATCATATAACCCTAATAGCTCTACTGACATGGTACAATTTTTATTTATAATTTTCGGACTAAAAAAGTATTTTTAACAGTTAATATACAGATTCCTCAAATAAGCCATTATAATAATTAAAAAATATAAACAGACGCCCACAAATTACCAAAAATTCACATAACATGTAAAAACTCAGGAAAATACATATTATTCAAACAAATTAATTTTTCTGCCTCTAAAAATAATTTTCATGAATTATATACTGACAGAACAGAAATTACAAAAACAGATATATCAATTAATTAAAACAGTAAACAGTAGATAAAATTTATTATAAGGCATGGAGTAAATTATACGCATGTTACATGATCTAAGAAAAATGATTTCATCAATTTCAACAGTCGTTCAATAATTATTATGAAATTTAGCCAAAAACGCACAAAATACTAATTAAATCAAATAAATATTAAAAATCATGCAAAAATTATTTTTCTCTACACAGTATTCACATAGCATGTGTCACGTATGTTCATGTAAAATTTCGTCAAAAAATCTCATTCAAAAAGTATTTTAGATAATTCCTAACGTATTAATCTAATACCGAATACTACTCTAATCACTATGATTCTAGGATAACAACTAGTTACCTGGATCGTCGGGAGGAGAGCTGAGTCTAAAGAGACAATCACAAGTTAAGCATGCAATCCAAATCCTCTTCTAACCCCAAGGCATAACAAACGAGAATTGTAGCAACAAGTCACTAAGCATTTCTTCTTGAACGTTGGAAACTCTTGTTTCGCACTGCTCTGTTACGACCATGATTCCTGATGATAAAAAGCTCAGATTATAAATCGCTCTGGTTAGAATGTATAACAAGATGTTATAAACGTTGAGTCCAAAAATGAAGACGATCCAACGGTTAGATCTCCGGCTACGGTTATTTTCGTGAAGGTGCGAGAGGAAAAACCGGGTTGAAACTTTCTATTCTTTTCCTCTTCCTTTTCTCTCTTCCTTTTCTTGAAAAACGATGGGTGATAAATGCAAATGATGCTGAACTTCTATGAATAAAAATCAGAATTTTATGGATGTTTAATGGTTGAAATAAAGGGTTTTAATGAAGGAGAATGATTAGGGGGTTATAGGAGTTACAAAGCTACCAAGAGTCACAAGGAAAAATATAAAGAAAAGAAAGAAGAGGAGCTCTCCTTCTCCATCTCCTTGGCCGGCTGTCAAGCCCAACACACCAATAAAAATTTCGGCCCAAATCAACAAGGGTCCATGCTTCAAAAACCCGCTACGCGATAAAACGATTAATTCTTAAATCGTGCCTAAACTTTGAAAATACTTAATAATGAAAATAATTCAAATAAATTATATTATAAATATAAATATAATGCACACATTAACACACCATATAATAAAATAATAATTCGGCTCCCAAATTATAAAGAATAAAAATCATTGATCTAGAGAAAATAATAAATTATTTATTTTTTTACGAAAAGAATATCATTTTAAAATAAACTAACACCAAAAATAAAGGGTGAAAATTACGGGGTGTTACAGAAAGAGTCTAGACAAAGATCCAGAATTGTTCCACTTGTGCTGCCTCATGATGCTAAGTTAAGTGACGAACTTGATAAAGCTAAAAGAGATTTGGAAATTTCAAGAAAAAGAAATAGCGATCTAAACACTTCTGTTGAATTCTTAGAATCACAATTGACTATTGCTCGGAAAATGTATGAAAAATGGTTAGATGGTCAAAAAGCCCTAGACTATATCTCCAATACAACTAGAAACGAAACAGAATCGGTTTAGGATATACAGACCAGAGGCACAGTGTAAGGCACAGTGCCAAAAAGTTTAAAAGAGACTTTCGTAAAAGAAAATATGTTGATTTACCTGAGTATTTGATTTGCAACTTCTGTGGAAAGAATGGACACCTTATGGATAACTGTTATATAAAGAAAAAGAGTGTTGCCAAAAATGTTAAGTATGTAAATCAAATATGGGTTAGAAAAGATCTATTAGAGGCTCAACGAAAGAAAAAGGGACCCAAGCAAATTTGGGTTCCTAAAACTAACAAGTGATCTTTTTGCAGGTGAATGTGAGAGGAAGTAGCCTATGGTATCTCGACAAAGGGTTAGCTCAAGACATATGACTGGTGATAAATCTTAATTCCTCTCACTAGTAGCCCACCATGGAGGATGTGTAACATTTGGCGACAACAAAAAGGGAGAGATAATCGGTATTGGAAACGTCGGAAAATCCCTAACACACTCCATAGAGAATGTAATGCTGGTAAATGGTTTGAAACACAATTTGTTAAGTATCTCACAATTGTGTGATCGAGGTAATGTTGTTGAATTTCATGCTGACATTTGCAAAATCATTAACAAGGATTCTCATGAATTGATATTGGAAGGGAAGAGGGTAAATAATGTCTACTTAACATGTTTCAACAACCTACCTAACAATACTATTTCATGCATAAAAGACTTGGACATGTAAGCTCAAGATTGCTTAACAAATTGAGAAAAATGGATTTAGTTGATGGTTTACCTGCAATAAATTTTGATTGGGAAACAATTTGTAAAGCATGTGCTAGATGTAAACATGTTCGATCCTCTTTTAAGTCAAATAAATTTGTTAGCACCTCTAAACCTTTGGAGTTAATTCATATGGACCTTTGTGGTCCTATGCGAGTAAGGAGTAGAGGTGGTAGCAAATATGTACTAGTACTTGTTGATGATTTTTCCAGATTTGTATGGACTCTATTTATTGGTGGAAAAGATGAAACTTTTGAAGTATTTCTAGTCCATATTCGTAAAGTCCAAAATCAAACTAATTGCAAATTGCTGTCTGTCAGAACTGATCATGGCACTGAGTTTGAAAACACTGATTTTGAAATATTTTGCAATGAAAATGGAATTGATCATAACTTCTCCGCTCCAAGAACTCCACAACAAAATGGAGTGGTAGAAAGAATGAACCGTACTTTGGAAGACATGTCACGAACTATGCTTTTACATAGTGGCCTACCTAGAAACTTTTGGGCCGAGGCCGTAAGTACCGCATGTTACATGTACAATAGGACAAAAGTACGGTCCATTTTGAATAAAACTCCTTATGAACTTGTTAAAGGAAGAAAACCAAATATTTCTGACCTTAGATGCTTTGGATGTACTTGTTATGTTCATAATAATGGTAAGGATAATTTGGGTAAATTTGATCCAAGGAGTGACGAAGCGGTGTTCATAGGATACTCTCTTCATAGCAAAGCGTATAAAGTATATAACAAAAGAACAATGCGTATGGAAGAGAGTATCCATGTTATTTTTGATGAAACTGACAGAAATTCTCAAGAAGTGCAGGTAGATGATGATGAAGACTTCTCTATTGGATTGATTAGAGAAACATCTAATGCACTAGAGGACCGTTATGCTGAAAAACGGTTGGAAACACCTTCTGCAACACAGTCTGTGGCACAGTCTGGAGAACATATTGAAAATTCAAATGAACGGGATCTTAGTGAAAGACTAGAAGAAATAGCAGTGGTAGATGAAGAGAGACCACAAGAAGAATCCTCAGCTGACTGTCGTACTTCAAGAATTGAACATGATAGCAACTCGAGCACGGCACCTGTGCTGCTGAGCGTAACGTGACCTTCACTCCAAAGAAGTGGAAACATCAGAGTTCGCACCCTACTGACCTAATTCTTACTGATATTGCCAAGGGAGTACAAACTCGTTCATCACTTCATAACTTTTGTGCTTTCAATGCTTTCATATCTGAAATTGAACCTCTAAATTATAAAATTGCATTGACTGACCCTGATTGGATTCTTGCTATGCAAGATGAGCTTGATCAATTTAAAAGAAATGAAGTTTGGCATTTGGAACCTCGTCCCACTAATCAATCAGTTATTGGCACAAAATGGGTTTTTCGAAATAAATTAGATGATAGTGGGATGATTGTTCGAAATAAAGCCAGACTTGTATGTCAAGGATTTAATCAGCAGGAGGGAATTGACTTTGATGAAACTTTTGCTCCTGTGGCTTGATTGGAAGCTATTAGAATTTTGATAGCTTTTGCTGCATTTAAGAATATTAAGCTCTATCAAATGGATGTTAAGACTGCATTCCTTAATGGTATTTGAAAGAAACTGTATATGTGGAGCAGCCCCCCGGCTTTGTTGATCATGATTTTCCTAACCATGTTTTTAAACTTGATAAAGCTCTTTATGGTTTAAAACAAGCTCCTAGAGCTTGGTATGAACGCTTATCTATCTTTTTAATGGAAAACGGGTTTAAACGAGGCTCAGTTGATAGGACATTGTTTCTAAAAACTAAGGGGGAAGAATTGTTGATTGTCCAAATCTATGTTGACGATATTATTTTTGGGGCAACCACCAAATTATTATGTCATTATTTTGCTGAACTAATGAAAAGTGAATTTGAAATGTCAATGATGGGAGAATTAAGTTTCTTCCTAGGGTTACAAGTCAAACAACTTGAGACAGGAATAATGATACATCAACAGAAATACGTGAAGGAGCTCTTAAAGAAATATGGTATGGAAGATTCCAAGACACATTCTACCCCTATACCTACTGCTGCCAAGCTAGATCTTGATTAAAACGGTAAGAAAGTAGATGAGACGATCTACAGAGGTATGATTGGATCACTTCTCTATCTAACTTCTAGTAGACCGGATATTCTGCACAGTGTGCCTCCGTGCCGATTTCGATCCCGCCTCAAAAGAATCTCATTTTAAGGGTCAAAAACGAATTCTTCGATACCTAAAAGGGACCAATAATCTGTATTTATGGTATCCTAAAGAAGGAAATTTTCACTTGATTGGTTTTTCTGATACAGATTATGCCGGGTTTTTGGTAGACAGAAAGAGCACATCTGGAACGGCCACCTTCTTAGGTCCATGCTTAATATCATGGGCCTCCAAGAAACAAAATTCGGTTGCTCTCTCCACCGCCGAGGCTGAATATGTTGCAGCTGCCTCATGTTGTGCACAGGTATTATGGGTAAGACAACAACTACGAGATTTCGGAGTTATGATTGATAATGTGCCAATTTTGTGTGATAATACTAGTGCAATTAACATCTCAAAAAATCCTGTTCAACACTCACGCACCAAGCACATTGAAATAAGATATCATTTTTTGCGTGATAATGTAGATAAAGGTAATATTGCACTTGAGTTCATTTGCACTGATGATCAAATAGCCGATATTTTCACCAAACCACTTGCTCGTGAACGTTTTAAAAAACTTAGAGTGGCTTTGGGATTAATTTCTGGAACCTAGTTGAGTATTATGCCTGTTGTCCCCCTTAAATATGTCAATTGGAGTCCAAGTACATGGTTTTGTCAAACAGGGTGAGAACTAGTCTATGTGATATTATAAGGACTCACACAAGAGCTATTGATGCTGTCCTAATAATTTCAACCTAAGTTGCTTCATTAATTTCCTTGAAAAAACCACATACATCACCAGCTTTCTTGGAAAAATTGATGTTGCATTCAAATAAAAATCTTTCGAAAAATTGTTTTTCATAAATTATTTTCAAAAGTTCAGGCCCTCGTGAATATTCGTATGCAGCTCTTTTCTTTCTTACCCACCAAAACTCAACCCAAACCCAAACCCAAACCCTTATTTCCTAAATTGAGCAAAAAACCCAGCCCCCTAACTCCCTAAATCCGACGCCCCCCCCACCTTCATCTCTCTCTTTCAGATTTTTTTTTTCAAATTACAACCTCTTCTCTCACTTTCCTTCTCAAGAAATCCCAACCATGGTGAAAGTAAAGACCTCCCGCAAGTCGCCGGCCAAGAAAACCACTCGCAAACCGCCGTCGAAGCCCAAACCACCGGTGAAAACAAAAATCCCCGCCAAGAAATCACAAAACCCGTCCTCACCACCCGAAACTTCGAACCCTCCCTCAAACTCACCTTCCACTCCACCACTAAATAACCCCACCACCACCGAAGCCACTATTCCCGACCCTCAACCCTCCAACCCACCCGAACAACCTTCCACTGCTGCTGCATCGCCTGGCTCCCGTCGTTACAACGGTTCCCAAGAAACTGCCTCCGGCGACCCCGCTACCTCGCCACCACTTACAAAGAAGCGTAAATCGGTTTCTTCTCCTCCAGGTAAAACAAAGTCTCGTCCATCTGCTTCAAAGACCTCCAAGAGGCCGAAAATTTCCGACCCCTCACACGGGCCGAAAATTCTTCAAGGCCGAATCTTTCCGGCTTCTTGGTTGGCTCGCCATGAATTCGTGTTTCTTTCTGATTCCTTTGCAATGCAAGGTTGGGTTTCCCTCTTGAGTTTTAATGATGCAATTTATGAGAATGAAATCCGAGAATTTTATCGAAATTTATCTATTGATGGCGAATTGGTTCTGCATTCATCTGTGAATGGGGTTGCCTTATACTTAGATGTTGCTGCCCTAGCCCTTGTGTTAGGCATCCCTTATGTAGGTTTCTCTGATTATAATACCAAAACTTGGCCATTTATTGAGGGGATTAACAATACAATAATTTCTTGCACTTTGTCCGATCAACCCTTCAATCATGCCCAAATCTTTCCCCGCCGCCCTCTCTTCTCCGCCAAATACAAACTAGCACGCAAAAATAATTACAAAAATTGTTCTTCCTCGTGTTGAAAACCGAGGAGATTGCCTGATTATGGATCAGGTTCTGTTATGGTTACTTGATCATGGTCACCCTATTAGTTTACCCCACCTCATGCTACATCACATGCGCCATTTGCCCCCCTCACCCACCCTTTTACCATATGGTGTGTGGCTTACTAAACTGTTCCGGGCTTATGATGTCTTGCATGATTCCTTTAAGGGTGTGAGTGCAAAGGATATAATGACTGATGGTGTTCTGAGTAAGATGGAGCTCTGTGTGTTGGGTGGAGAATTGTTCAAGAAGGACTTTTTGGATTTTCAGCCTAAAGAAGCTTGTACTGGTTGTCTTCAAATGAAAGACCAGATGGCCCAGCTAAAGAAGCAACAGCAACAAATGTTGGCCAGGGAGCGCGCTCGAGATAGGTTGGCCAGACAGCAGCATCGCCAAATTATGAGTGCCTTCAACCTGCTCCTTAACCCTCCAGCTCCATGATTTTTCCTTGCTCCTTACTAATATCACTCGGGTTCTGTTTTTAGCTGACTACACTATTTTCTAACTATTTTTGGTGATGTTTTGTGGATGACTCTTGTGAATTCTTGAAGATTGTGAATTGGTTGACATTGTAGCACCAGCATCACTAGCTTACGTGTTTGAGCTACTGTTTTTTTTTGCTAAGTCTTTCTCACTTTGTTTAGCTGCCAGGTTTCCACTCCTTTTTGATAATGTCAAAAGGGGGAAGATAGATATAATGCTTAGCTTTAGGAAGGAAATTATAATCTCGTATGCGCTTTATGAACTTAACGTTTGGGTATGTACTTTGGTGTGTTGGCTATTGGATTACTGTGCTTTGATATTGTGAATGATGATGTTATGCTTTGATATTGTGAATGAGATTTCTCTACAATGTTTAATGATGCATTATTTGAGGGGAAAAAATATTATGTGTTTGTCATCATCAAAAAGGGGGAATTTGTTGTGCATGTGCATGTTAAGTTTTGATGATGAAAAATAATATAATATGTTGTAGTATGAAAGTTTGTGACAGATGGTTGAGAAAGGAATAAATAAATGAAGACTGTGAAGAAATGAAGAATCAAGATTGAAGTCCAAGTTTATATTCCTAAGTTTAGTTACTATATGCAAAATGTAATATACTTGAACTAGATGATATATTATGTGCCAAGTATAGAAATATAAAATTAGGATAATTATTATTTTCTTAGAGTTAAGGAAATAAATAATTATGTTAATTTTATATATCTATATAAAAGGAAAAAGATATTCGAAAACAAGTTTTAATAAAAACCGATTTGGAAAAGGATTTTGAAAAACCGATTTATAAAAGAATTTTGAAGACAAAAGGAGTTTTAATAAAGAAAACAAAGATAAAGAAAAAAAAAAGGAAAACTGATTTTGATAACATATTTTATATAAAGGTAATTACTAGCTAATATCGGAGAATTCTTATCTTATAAGAATTGAAAAGAAAAATAAGTTTTTATGAAAGATAAAATTTGTTTTTAATAAGGAAAAAGCTTTATCCCTTAATCTAAGGAGTAAAAGATAAACATATTTTTTAAGAAGGATTTTCGGTCAGTCAATAAACATAAAAGGGGTTGCAACTTGGTTTTATAATCCACGTTTTCAGATTAGTGAGTTTAAGATTTTTGAGAGCTGAAAACAATTTCCTAAGGCACAGAGTATAGCACAGAGTTCTAGTCAGGTTAGGAAACTAAAACAACGTTTGTAATTGTCCTCTAATTTGCTTGAATAAGAAGCACACTTTTGAGGATTTTTTCTTTCTGTAATTTCATTATTATAGAGAGTGGCAACACTTAGAGTTAAGTGTTGGGGAGCACTACTAGGTGTGTAGTGGGGGAATCGAATTGTATCGAGAGTTTGATATTTTACGATTCAAATAATAAAAGAGTAGTTTGTGTGGACGTAGATCTCAGAGGTGAGATTGAACCACGTTAAATTCCTGTGTTTTATTAATTGATTTAATTGTTTTAGTGTTTGATTCATTTTCGTTTGAGCAAAAACATCAATCGGAGATTTTACGAGTAGATAACACAGTGCACGGCACTGTGCCATAACGGTGTTTTTGCGAAAATCGATTAGATTTAGCCACTCAATTCAACTCCCCCTTCTTGAGTGTCACCGTGTGTTCCAACAATATTGTTTCCAAACATTCTAAAATTTTTGCGAATATGCAGCCAGATAGCATCCGCATCATGGGCGACAAGTCTACTGCTAGAGAGACCATGAAGAAGGCTGGTGTTCCAACTGTTCTTGGATACCTTGTTAGATTAGTCGTTGTTTCCTAACTTATGCAACTATAATAAGCTATTTGCATGTCTCATAGTCGCTAGAATCTATGTTAACTAAGGATCATGAGACTTTATTATGCTACATGATTTTACTTAATTTTTATTTCTTCACATGGAATTGCTGGTATTTTTTTCCGAATATAATAGTTGTTGTGTAAAATTTTCCCTCTAAACTAATTGTAGTTGTGTCCTCTTTTTTGTTCACTCTCTGCATATATGCACTTTGAGAAGCTGGGTACACTTCAGAGTCCTTGCCAAAGCTTAGAGAGTATAATAATAACCTCAACAACCTGAAATTCGAGGTCAATAGACTCTCTTCTACTGATAGCCAAGCTGCTCGAGATGCGTTGCTGAAATTTGGTGTGGCAGATGCACTGATGGTAAGTGCTATATTGTTTTTCTGCTTATCCTTAGGGTGAAGATGAGCTTAAGCCAATGTATTAGAAGTTTCATGAGTGGATTCAAGTAGGAATCTCATGTCTCGTGTGTTAAGGTTTTCCCTTAATTCACTACTACAAAATTGGGCAAAGAGAACACACTTAAGAGAACTACTAAATATTGAAAAGTTATCTTTAACAAAGAAAACCCCTAAAAATATGAAGAGTTCTATTTAAAAGAGAAAAGTGAACCTCAATAGCACTTGACAGTTCTCTTATCTATAATCCCAGATTTAATTTTCTTCTTTTAATTTTAAAGAAGTAAAAGATTACCATTTAAGTACATGACGGTTTTCTTTGGTCTTTCAATTCCACAGTTCTCTTTCATTTGGTCTTTCATAAGGAAACTTGGTGCCTTGGTATATTAATTCATTTCTCTCTCCTCTTTCACGCATAACTTTACAGAACTTCCTCCTCATCCCCTCTCTATCTCTTTTAAGATTCAATCTCTGTGATCTCCTTCTCTTGGCGATTTTTTTCTAATATCTCTCTCCTCTCTCATCCATTGGTGAAGTACTTAGGTAAGTGAACTTGATGCGCGGCGCTGAAATTTCGGCTCATCTTCTGATTGGAGGAAATAATGGTGATGAATGGCGGTAGCGTCGTGCGAGAGGATGAAGAAGATGTTGTGCGAGTATGTCGAATAAAATGAAATGTTGCTACTGGGTTTTGTTTCTCCGTCCTCTTCTTTTCTCTGTTTTTTTCTTTCCCCCATTTTCTATAACCCTAACCCTAAATTAAAACCCTAAGAAACTCGAATTGTGGAGAAATGGAGGTGGAGAAAAGCTGAATCGAAGTTAAAAAAATCCTTGATTGCGACGAGATACGATAAACTTATGTTTTATGGAATCATTGATCATAGAGAGAAATTCTGATGAAGATAGAATTGAGATAGAAAAGCTGAATTTCTGTTTTTTGCCATCAAGGTTAAGTACATCTAATTTCTTGTTTTTAATTTTAGTTTACTTAATCAATTATCTGGCTTAAGCTTTTTTATCCTTATGAACTATGCTAAAAAGGTTTCGAAATTTCAGATTTTGGCTTTAATAAATTTTAATTTTCGCTTAAATGGATCTTTAATTCTCATTTGTTTCATATGTTTGCTGTTGCAGTTCACTAACCAATGTGAAGAAGAAGGATTGACAGATGACTTTCAAGCAATTCTTCCTTATTTGCCTACTTTTTATTTTCATAAAATGTAAATTTAATATAATGTTTCTCTTTCATTTCATTTTATTTTAAATTTTGTGTAATTTTATTAGTATCTAGGATTATATAGCAAAAATGGAATCTGCTATTGACAGTATTAAAAATTGGATTAATTAATGTATTTTTGCTATTTTTTAAATTCTGATCTCAATTCATTGACAATTAATATTTTTCTTTTCCAAAACGTTAATCAAAGAGAACGCTTCACGATCAAAGCGGTTCTCTCTGCGGTCTGTATTCAAACGAAGGCAAAGAGAACTATGGGTTCACTTATAGGTTGCCTTTTCTTCAATCATACAAAACACCTCCATAAGGCGTTCTCTTAACTTAACACTATGCTCGACTTAGAATACCATTGTGAGGGGTTTTCTTAAGCCTAATTGTAGGTGTATTTTATTTCGCCTACGCTGTGTGAGCGCGTATTAGATTTGACTACCCCATTGTTAAGGTTTTATTGAAAATTGTTTTGTATTGAAAGAAGTCGCCAACAATTCTTTTGAGGAAAAATCATAAACCTAATTGGATAAAGGAAAATCATAGGGACAAATTATCCAATGTAGATTTCCCTGTCCTGACTCCATAGCTGGTCAAATGAACCAAAGATTGAATTCGAGGGTGAGGGTACGAATATAGTCAGGAACCATATTCGCCCAAAGTTGGCCTCTACTAAATATCGATTCATTTGCAGATTTTATGCCAAAGAATAATCAAATAATATTTTAAACACCCTAAAAATATATAGTCTAAATTGGTTCAGGAAACACATAAAAGACTAATTTTTAATGATAAGTTATTATGCAATCAATATTACAAGGTTCCTAACAGGTTGTCAAAATTAATCTGATTAATATTAGAACAGTTCTTTATGTCTTTGATTAGCAAAAATGACATGTGAGGTGATAAAAGCAATAAAGCAGGACAATCATGATAGCATGCATATAATGATCAGGCAAGTATAATAATGAAAAATAAATAAAAAGAAAGTGAAAATAGGTTAGAATATATAGCAGAGAGATTTATACCAAAGATCTACATCATGAAACAAATGATTAGTAACTTCAATATAAAAATAATTGATTCAAGGATCCTCAGGATTATACCTATGCGACTTAGATTGAGGAGCGCAACGATCTTTAGGCGGAGCAGTCGTGAAACCAAAAACGCAGTGAGGAAGAATTGATTGAAAGTATTGAAAGTATTTGAGGGTTTGAGTGTTTGAAGTATTCGAAGTGTATTTCAGAGTATTCGAGAGAATTTTTGTGCGTGAAAAAATAATATGAAAAGTCGTGTTTGATTCGGGAAATCAGCCCGTATTTATAGGCAAAACAAAGCGTGCGCTCCATGCAAGACCTGCGCCAAGCGCAGTCCTACATGGCAGGAGCGAGGACACGCGTCAGGCGCAGGTTGGCCTGCCTGACGTGGTCTGTCCAGTTAAAACATTGCACCTGGAAACGCGTTTTCAAAAAGATAAAACTTTAACTTGCGTCTCACACAAGACTTGCGCCAGGCGCAGGATTCTATGTGATTCACAAGTACACGTGTCAGGCGCTCATTGGCGCGCCTGACGCGATTTGGCCAATGAGCTGGACGCACATGGCGCACTGAGCGCAGCCGCCGTGTCCAGCGCATATTCCAGAATATTCACTTTTTATTCTTCTCGTGCTTTCAAAATGCCATTTTTATCCCTAAAAATCCGGAGATCGAATTTTCCGGATTAAAAATCTGATTTATGGGTAAAAGATAATAATAAAAGTTTTTAGGAAAATATTTATCAAAACAATAAATATTAGGAAAATATTTATTAAAATAATAAATATTCAGTTGGGCTTTTAAAATGGACTTAAAAATATTTCATGGGCTTAAAATACAATTAATCATCATGAATAAATATTTCATGAATACTTATCCTGTTTCCTTGCAGTTTAGTGTTTGCTGCTGAGCCTAGCTTCTGAAATTCTAAGTGATGGTAACAAGACCATATTATCTTTGGTGCAGCAGCTCTCAAAAAGAGCATAGTGCTCATGTTGCTTCTGTTAGAAATATTTTGGAAAACCATGCTAGCTATTTAATGTCAGGGAAGGAGCTGTCGAAGCTTGTTGCGTTTGTGAAAGGCACTCAATTTGATGTGGTGGTAAGTGAACTTCGATTAGTAAATTTCTTGTTAATTACTCTATATCATTAATAATGCTTCCAGTGTTAAAGGCTGCTTATAACATACATCCTGACTTTTTTTTTTTGCTAAGTAAAGATATATTGCTCAACCAAAACCAATTACAACCAAACACATGCCTAAGAGAGGACAAACCAACTAGGTTGGACCCTCCCCACCTAGGCACTAAAACAACTAATTACAAACATGTAAACTAATATCTCTTAACCACTCTCTATCTTTACAGCTTGCTTTCCTAGGTAAAACACCATACCATCTATCTATCACATTCTTTTGTATCATATGAACAATCCTATTTACATTTGTAACTTTTTGACTCCAATAGGCTTCATTTCTGATCCACCAAATGTGATAAATCATAGCACCAACAGCAGTAGCTAGGATTTGTTTATGAAATTTGCTTCTCTAGCATCTAGCTACCCATCTCAACAGATTCTATACTGAAGTATGAGAACACATAATTCCCAGTCACTTCTTCATATCCTGCAGCACTATGCTACTGTAGCAGCAATTGAACATAAGATGATCCTGGGTTTCTGGTGCACTATAACAAATCAGACAGTTAGGATTTGCTCTCACACCAATTTTGTACAACCTTTCTGAAGTCTGTAGTCTGTTATGCATATGGAACCAAACAAAAATCTGTGTTTTCTTATGGATAGTCTATTCCATACATACTTGTCCCAGTGCATATTATCCAGATCTCCCACCATTTTTGTATAAATACTTTAGATTGAATAATTGTCTAAGGCCGACAACTGTTTTACTACAACCTTTTATATAAACCTCATTTATCCACCTTTTCCAAAGGTTATCTTTCTTGGCTGCAATTGCCCAAGAATATCTACCCATAGTTACAGTATTCCACTTCATTATGTCCCTGACACCTAAACCTCCAGCATATTTAGGAAGACATACCTTTGCCCAGGATACATAACCACCCTTATTACTGAAATACTCCCCAGTCTAGAGAAAAAACTTGCATATCATTTCAATCTCATGTCACTAGTGGAAAAAACCTTATCTGTCACTTAGTAATAGATTCGGTTTTTACAAAACCGCATCAGAAAATTAATAAAAAAATGGGAGGGAAAGCTGGGCAAAAAATCTGATCCGGTCCTTTAGTGAACTGGATCAGATTGTAGAAACTGCTGCGGTTTTCTAAAATCTGATCCGGTTCACAAGACCGGATCAGATTTTTCGTTATTTTTTCTAAAACAAAAACGAGCTCGGTCCAAAAATAACGCGGCCCAAAGCATGGATGAAGCCTGAAGGCCCAACACGTCTCTTTTGAGACTCCCCATACCTGATCTCCCTCCTCCCTCAAAAATATCAAACCCTAATCTCCCTCCTCTCTATCTCCTCTCTACTCCTCCCTCACACCACACCGGCAGATCCCTAAGCTCCCACCTCAGACGAACGGCGCCCCTTGTCCTGCTCCCAACTCCCAACTCCCATACTCATCGCTCGCCGCTCTCACTCGTCTCCATCAGCGCCGATGGCTGCTCTCCGCTATCACTCGTCTCTCCATCAGCGCCGATCGTTGCTCTCCGCTATCACTCATCTCCATGCTCCTCGCTTATTTCGTGTCCTCACTCAGTGTTCGTCGCGATTTTGTCTCCTTTCTCAATATTTATCGCTCGTGTTTCCAAAAATCTCAAGACACACATGGCGATTGAGCACAAAGATGAGCTTAAGGACGAGAAGAACCCTCGTCCACTTGACGAAGATGATATTGCGCTCTTGAAAACCTATTTAAGTCTTAACCCTAATTTTAATTACTTGTTTTTCGGATAAAAGTTTTCGCTACTTTTTTTTTTGGATTTGGTAACAAGATTGGAAATCATGGAACTTTTTGGTTTAATCGGAGCTGTTTTGGAGTTAGAAGCATGATTGTTGAATCAAATTTTGTGGAATTTGATAGGGTTTATAGAGCTCGATTGAAAATAGTAATTTTTCGTGATCTATTGTGATATTAAAGGTTTGTTCTTGTTTTTTCGTGATTTTGTCCTAGTGGTTGTTGTTGTTGTGTTCTTTGTTGCAATTGAATTTTGTGTTAATGGTAGTTGATAGTGGGAGATGTAAATTCTGGGAGTAAAATATAAACTAGTAATTTTTCTGAAGAATTCTGTAAATTTGGTTGTTTGAATGATTTTTGGTGCGTCGATTCTTTTGCGTGATTCATTACTATTTTTGTTAAATTCTTTATGTTTTGTTTATTTTTGAGTATTTGTTTTGGTTTGATTCTTTTGTTTAGTTCTTTTTGTTGTTATTGGAAGTATTGGAAAGATTATGAGTTTAGAATAGTGTATTTTTTGCATGTGAAATTATCTTATATAGGAAGTGATGGTTCTTTTTGGTATTATTTTGGCAAACAATTATTATATGTCTGACATAAATATAATTGGAAATTGTATTGTGGAGTTTTGAGTGGTGGAAAGAGAATTCAACTTTTTCGAGTTGATTTTGGTCGTTTCTGTGAAGTTAGTAGGCTAAATAGGTTAGTGATTGCACCTATGTTGAGGTATTAGATGCTGTGAATTGAAAAGGTTGGAGTATAAGGTTGTAGTGTTGGTACCTGTTGAAATAAACAAACCGCGGGGAGCTCAGGTTGTGATGGAGATGCTAAACACTGGTCTAAACTGCGACAATAGTAAGTTTAAGTTGATTATTGATTTCTATGATGTATCAGTTGTGTTGTTGCTTGGAGTTGGCTGCTGCGTGTCGTGTTGTAGTTTTTACTTTTTGGCTGGAGGAAGCATGTTTTGGATTTTGGAACTTGGTCAAGTTGAAGCCTTACTGTTTCATGTTAGAAGTGATACTTTATGAGGCTTACTCTGTTTATATTTCCTAGAGGGCTAGAGTTGAAGAAATGTTGATGTTCTTGTTGAGTGTTGTGTGATTGTTCAGGATTGGATTGTGTATCGAATTGTACATTTTGATAAAGTTTTCCAGGATATACATGAAAGTTGTTTTGCTTTCACTTGATAAGACTTGGGGAATTTTTGTTGAGCTTTTGAAAGCATTCTTTTTTAATGCATCAGAGAACATGTTAATCAAAATTTTAAGTACGAAGCATAGACTTCTTGTTTGAACTTTGTAGAATGATGTGTGTTATGTAGGTGACTGACTTTGTAGAATGATGTTTGAACTTTGAACTCTGATGAGATAATAATTCAAGTCCTTAAACTTGATAGAGTTTATATATTATCAGACAATCAACTAGATAATCATTAACCTGATATTGTTGTGCTAAACATAGACTTCACAAGTTGTAGATTATAGTTGAGGTATCCTCTTTTATTTGCTTCAAGATTGATGAGTTCCAGTAGTTACTAGTCCACATAGCTAAGAACTTTTACTCTAGTATCTTAATTGGCCATTCGAGAAGGATCGTGTAAATTAGACGAACCTTAGTATCTGAAGCCTTGAAGGGTACCAATTGTGTATATCTAAACTAAAGTTGGAGGTAATTTGATGAGCCTTATCAGAATGTTATACATATAAGTGGGTGAAGTTTGTCTACATTATTTTATTGCTGTGAATATTTTTAGTGAGATCCCTAACAGGTGATCAGCTGTAGCACGTTTCAATCATGTCTCTCCTTATGTCATGTTTTTCTATAATTTCTTCTCTAGTTTTTAATTGTCTCCAAATTTCTTATTATTATGGTAAATGATGAACAAGTTGCAGATGCACCAAGATAATCAATCCGAACACTGAATATGCTTTCGTCTCTTGTAAACTTTTCTCGTACTTGTGAGATCCCTTCAAATTGTTGGTTGGGTCCTAGAATAGATGCTGTGGATAAACTATAATGTCATAGTTGTGTATGTTAATATTTTTATGGATTTAATTATTTATGCTTCAATTGGGCATAATATGCTTAATAAAATGTGTTTTTATATATATTATTGATTTTGTAATTGATTAATAATGAAAAAATGCAACACAAAAAAAAATTTGGTTTTTGGGGGAGGGGGGTTATCTGATCCGGTTTTCACTAAAAACCGGATCAGATAACCTAGTTAACTGATCCGTTTTTCACCCAAAAGCGAATCAGTAAATAATTTACTGATCCGGTTTTGGACCGGATCAGTAAATATTTTGGATCTGCTGCGAGCTCATCCGATGTGGACCAAAACCGGATCAGTAAGCCCGGTTTTGACCGCATCGGATGGGCTTTTTTCCACTAATGTGAAACACCTTCTTGGGAAAGATGAAAATTTGAGCCCAGTACACATGAACACTGAGCAGCACAGAATTAACCAAAATAAGTCTCCCATGGCACGACAAATTCCTACTACTCCAACATCTCACTTTAACAGTCATTTTCTCAACTAAACACATACATTCTTTAGCAGAAAGTCTCTTATAGCTAATGGACACCCCCAAATATTTAAATGGGAGACTTCCCATTCTGAACCTAGACATGTCTAAGAGTCTTTAATTTTCCTCATTCTTCATCCCAGTAGTAAATATCTCAAATTTACTTTCATTAACTTCCAGACCAGAGGTATCAGAGAAGTGCTTGAACCCTTGCAATATTAAGTAGACAGATCTAAACTCACCTTTACAACAAAGAATCACATCATCTGCAAAGCAGATATGATTCAGCTTTACCCCTGTACACCTAGGACGAAACTTAAACAAAGGATTATCTCCCACCGTTTTCAGAGTTCTAGTCAAGTATTCCATGCAAATGACAAATAAAAGAGGAGACATGGGATCACCCTATCTTAACCCTCTCGTTCCTTCAAGATACCCACAACATTTGCCATTTATCAATAAACTGTACCTAAGAGTCATTACACATTCCATCACAAGCTGAATGAACCTATCAGGGAACTCTAAAGCTTTTAACATAGCTTCTAATTAAAAAAACCCCAGTCAATAGAGTCATAAGTCTTTTTCATGTCCAGTTTAATGATGCAACCCGGGGCTTGACTACTTTACGCCATAACTTCTAACCAAGTCTTGACAAACCATCACATTATGAGCTATAAATCTACCTTGGATGAAAGCACCTTGATTTTCAGCAATAATCACAGGTAAAACATCTTTCATTCTATCACATAATATCTTAGTAATGCATTTATACACCACATTGCAACATGCTATGGGTTTAAATTCAGAAATATTACTAGGACATTTTACCTTAGGGATCAATGTAAGCAAGGTAGAATTTGTTTCTTTTAACATCTTACCATGAGTGAAGAAATCCTGGATTGCCTTGATCACATCCCTGCCAACAATAAGGCAAGCTTCCTTATAAAAAGAAGTCCCAAAGTCATCTGGACCAGGTGACTTGTCAACAGGAATTGAGAAGAGAGTTTTCTTGACTTCCTCCCCAGTAACAGGTCTTAGCAGGTTCATCTTTTGATCAGCATTAAGAACAGGCCCCTAAGCTATAATATCAGAGCTAACTCTCCCAGTACAACACTTAGAAGAGCGACGATTCTTGATAATAACTAATAAAATCGTTTTCAACCTCCACACCCTCCACCCAATTTCCTTCAATACTATGTATACCATACACAGTATTTTGAAGTTTTCTTTGCTTGTTTGCTCTATGAAACATGGAGGTGTTTTCATCACCATTCTTAAGCCAAGCCATCTTAGCTTTTTGCTGTAAGAAAGACCTGTACTGATCGTGAACCAGTTTGTAAGCAGCAGCAGCACATATCACTTCCTCACTATTAAGCCCTATTCTTTTGAACTTATTTTGGCTAAACTGAATTGAACTTATTTTATTTTTGCTGAACTGAACTTATTTTTGTTAAACTGAACTTATTTTTACTTATTTTTGCTGAACTGAACTTATTTTTACTTATTTTTGCTGAACTGAACTTATTTTTTCTAAATAATAATAATAAATAATAAATAATAATAAATAATAATAAATAATAAATAATAATAAAAATAATAATAATAATAAATAATAATAATAAATAATAAATAATAAATAATAAATAATAATAATAATAATAATAATAATAATAATAATAATAAATAATAATAATAATAATATATAATAATAACAAATAATAATAAGAATAATAAATAATAACAAATAAATAATAATAATAATTAATAATAAAAAAATAAATAATAATAATAACAAATAATAATAAATAATAATAATAAAAAATAATAATAATAATAATAATAATAATAATATCAAATAATAAAAAATAACAATATAATAATAAATAATAATAATAATAAATAATAAATAATAAATAATAAATAATAAATAATAAATAATAAATAATAAATAATAAATAATAATAATAATAATAATAATAATAATAATAATAATAAATAATAAATAATAATAATAGATAATAATAATAATAATAATAATAAATAAGAAATAATAATTATAAGAAATAATAAATAATAAATAATAATATAAAATAAAAAAATGCAAAAATAAAAAATAAAAAAATTTACAAATTCATCGTTATTATAATTATAATATTAATAATAATAACAATATTAATAGTAATATTGAAAACAAAAATAATAATTAGACCATTAATAGTAATACTGAACTTATTTTTGCTGAACTGAACTTATTTTTACTTATTTTTGCTGAAAATAAGTCTAAAAGAATGATAACCTCAAAGGATGATAACTATTCCATTTCACCTGATGAACATTCAAAACCATAGGGGAGTGGTCAAACAACCCCTCTAGCATAAACCATGCCTCAGAAGAAGAAAATCATCCATCGATGCCTCATTGCACATAACCCTGTCAAGTTTGCAGTAGACTCTAGATTCCTCAGCTTGCTTGTTATTCCAAGTGTAATAACAACCAGTTGATTTAAGGTCATCCAAACCACACCTTGTAACACATCTCCTGAAAGAGACCATCTCACTATCTCTCACATCAGCTCGCACTCTTTCATCCCTCTTCAAAACGCAATTGAAATCTCCCATGAGTACCCAAGGCTTCTTTATGTCTTGAGCAATGCCTTCCAAGTCACACCACAACTCCTCTCTCTGAGTAGCATCATTATGAGCATACACAAATGAGCAGTAGAACTCCCTCTTACTACTAACAACCTGTATAAGGAAGTGAATCATTTGTGAAGAGATGTAACATATAGTCACATGAAAGGAAAGGGCATTCCAAGCAACCACAACTCTACCTCCAGGGTGGAGAGAAGAGTTTGAACAAAAACACCAACCACTAAACAGCTTTTGATACATACACCCCATATTTTTTGCTTTAACTTTAGTCTCAATGAGACTAATCAAACCGAGGGACCTAGTGCTAATCATCTTTTTCACATCCAATTGTTTCCTAGCACTAGAGATGCCCCTGACATTCTAGCAGAGCATACTATCCATGTTCATCAGGAGAGTCCCCTCCCCCAATCACCTTTCCAGCCCCATTTTCACAAACCACATCTCCCACAATTATACCTTTAGAATTGTCCTCAGATGCCATTGTGCCCAGCACATCAAAAGCATTTGTAGTCACAGTAGTAGTCCTTGAAGACACAACCCTTCTACTAGATTGCTTAACCAAAGTGAATTCAATAGTCTCATCTAGAACCTGCCTTGAAGGGGGTGAGTCCGCCTGCAAAGATTTAGTCCTCCAGACCTGCACCTTCTCACCCTTCCTACAATCCACCTTTGAGTGACCTAGACATTTACATATATCACAATACACACGTTTCCACTCATAGTGTATATCATATACCACCTCCAAGCTCTTCTCATTGATGAATGTCATCTGGTCAGGGAACTCCTGATTAACCTTGACCTCCACAAGCACCCTTGCATACTGTAATAACCTCTCTCTTTTTGCAGTAGCCTGGTCAACCCTCACAAATTTCCCCACAGGTTCAACCAACTTCATTAAACATTTATCATTCCAGTATTTGAAGTCAAGGTTTAATTGGATCCAAGTAGGAAGAACAAAAAAATCCTCCTTCATGATATCCATTTCAGGATCCCAGGCCTTTGTTATTAGAGGTTTACTATCAAAGAAATTCAAATTCCCCGCCAAAACATGATCACGCTTCTCCATTGATAGAAAACGAACAATGTAAACCCCATTTTTAAGCAAAGCAACCTTATCAACACCTTTATTCCTCCAAATCCTCCTAACAAATCCTTCCATCACAGAGGGTGGGGGATTTTCTCCTATAACATAACAAATCAATAATGACATCCAAAAATTTACTTCAGGTTGAACATTAGTAATGTCAATTTTAACCACATTTCGAGGATTATTAATCTCAATTTCAGTAGGTTCAGATTGCTTTGAATGATTACTCACCTCATCATCAGAACATTGGAGGATCAGAATTGGATCCACCTCACGAACATTTCACTCCGCCCAACTGTGATGTTGTCCAGTGGTACCACCCTTCGCAGCCGTAGTATGAATTGTAGACAACCACTCCGAGAAGAGACGATGAGTTTGTTGACTCTGTCTCAGATCCCACAACTCTTCCTCTTCAAAACAATTCACCGATTCAATCTCCATAGCAGCTACTCCAAGCAATTCATCCATCAATTTGGTCTTTTTCGCCATTAAATTCGGGCTTGGGCCCTTCGGCTTATTGTTTTCCTGACTCTTTGAGGTTCTTGCCATGGCAACGATGGTTACATCGAGAGAAAACTCTTAGAGAGAGAAAAAGTATACATCCTGACTTCCCCAAACTACTTAATGACTTATTCAATCATGCAGTCGCCATATTCTGTGTAAGGCTATTATGTAATGGCTTCTTATAATAAGTGAATTGTAACTTGCATTTGAACAGGACTTCCTCCAACGAGAAAGATATGGATGTGATTCAATCCTACATGAAGCTTTTCGCTCGGTTGAAGATATCCGTGGTTTGATGTGTATGGTTAAGAAGACTCCCAAGCCTTCCTTGATGGTCGTTTACTATGTCAAACTCACTGAAATATTTTGGATCTCTAGAAGCCATCTGTATCATGGATATGCTTAGCTCAAGCTTATTTTGGATCCTGTTATTGTAGTAGAATATCTACCATGTTTTAGTTTGATGTTTAACATTAGAATTGGTAACAATTTTTAGTATATGCAATTATTTATGCCTCAATAAAATGAGATTTTTGCCTCAATAAAATGAGTATTCATACTTTTTTCCCACCACAATTGTTTTTGTATCAATTAAGAACAAAAAAATGCAAAAAAAGATTTTTTTTTTGGGTGCTTAACTGCTCCGGTTTTGCAAGTTAACTGATCCGGTTTTCTTGGTAAACTGGAGCAGTTAGTGATTAACTGATCCAGTTTTGGACCAGACCAATTGATCACACCTAGCTGCTTCAGGCCCACCCAATTCGGACCAAAACCAGATCTGTAAGCCCGATTTTGATCAGATCCGATGGGCTTTTTTCCACTACTGATCAAAGGCTGGGGAGCGGATATCAACATTGTGGTTGCTTCCAAAGTCCTTCATTCTTTGAACAAAAAGAAAGGTAAATGCGCGAACAATTGACCTAGAGAAAGCATATGATAGGATAGAGTGGAGTTTTGTTAGGAAGTGTCTTTTCATGTGTAACCTTAGCACCCAGTCAGTTAATTTTATCATGAACTATGTATCCACGACTTCCTCCACTATCTTGGTTAATAATAGGAAAATAAACTCCTTTTCTCATTCCAAAGGTATGAGCCAGGGTGATCCCATGTCCCCTTATCTTTTTAATATATGTCTAGAAGCAATTTCTAGGTCTATTCAATCCATATGCGAGAAAAAGGAGTGAACTCCATTTTAGGTTGGAAAAAAGAAAGTCCATATTTCTCATCTTCTCTTTGCTGACGACCTCATGTTATTTGGTAGGGTGGATGAAAATACAGCTAGCGTATGCAGTTCGTAATAATCTTGAAACATTATGTAAAAATTCGGGTCAAAAGATAAATGAGATGAAGAGCAAGCCTATCTTCTCTCCTAACACCCCCAGGAGCATAAACAATTATTACAGGACATTATTAATGTTACGGAGAATGGGGTACTAATCTTGGGCTCCCTATTTCACATAAAAGACCCAACCGTGCTCAGGTCCAATTTGTGGTGGATAAGGTTGGGGCTAAGCTGGCCATGTGGAGAACCCATTTCCTTTCCAAAGCCGGGCTCCTCTGTCTTATTAAATCTACTCTCTCTAGCATCCCTACTAATTACTACATGCAAGTCACTTTTTTCCCGGCTGCCACCCATAAAGATCTAGACACAATTAGTAATAATTTTCTATGGGGGACAAGAAATAAAGAAGGGAAGGACAAAACTTTCACCCCAATTAGCTGCGGGGGATTGGAAATGAGAGCCCAAGGCATCATGAATAAGGCATATATGACGAAACTTCGTTGGAAATTATCCCAAGCCGCTCCCAACCTAGCCCGACTAGGAGTTCATTAGATCCAAGTATGTTCATGAAGCTCACGTTACCAAGTTTTAAAATGGTTCAAATTTATGGAAAAATGTAGGTCGAGGGTGGGATATCCTTAGGGAAAATAGCTCTTGAAGTCTTAGGAACGGTAGAAGTGTTAAGCTTTAGGAGGAAGATTGGTTAGGTTGTGATCCCCGGCACACTAAGGTATATGTCCCGCTCGTTGAGGAAGAGGCGAACATGGAAATTTGTGATCTTATCAACGGTGACCGGTGGAAGTTTAGTAAAATATTTGTTGATCTCCCGACAAGCAGTAAGGATAGTATCCTTAGTCTCCTTCTCCCCCTTCACGAGTCTCTTGAAGACATGCTCATTCCCCACTGCGTTAACTTGCAAGAGTTCTCGCTTTCTAAGGCTTATAAGTCCTTTATAGATGTGCCAAAGATTAATTTGGACTGGTTATGGAAAAGTACGATAGAGCCTAAAATAAAGTTTTTCTTTTGGCTTCTCTGGCTAGATCGTATCCCGCATAAAGCCCTCTTATCCCTAAGATACATCACCCCGACTCATCTTGTCCTAGATGCTCTGCTAATGTTGAAAACTCGCCTCATGTGATTCGTGATTGCCCCCAATCGGTTTTATGTGGGAGTCTTCAGCCCCTATCCCTCCTCCCAATTTATCTTTTCCGGATTGATTCAAGTTTAATATGGAAGTTGATTTTGAGTTTAAGAATTAGAATTGCCATGTCTTTTCTCCAAACCTGTGCCACGAAATATGAAAATATAGGAATGAGTGTAGCTTCAGAGGCACCGCGCCCCCCATGCCAACCTTTGGATTCATAAGGCCTATATCCTAGCTCGTAATCGGGTTCTCGCGTACAAGTCCTCCGCTAAAAATAGTTTAACCCCTCGCCCCTCCTACTTTCCCAATCCACGAACCTCAGTCCCACATTGTTCATGTGGATGCTTCTTTGTCTCATGTGTCGGAACCAATATGGGTATGGCCGGAGTTGTTAGAGACCATGTAGGATCTTGGGTTTTGGGGTTCGGGAAGAAAGGCTATGCTTTAGACCCCCTCATGTCTGAACTTACTATTGCCAATATATATCCATGGGTTCACGCCAGCTACTATCTACTCTAATAGTCAGTTAGGTGTCAATCTTATTTGTGACCTGAATGATTATTCTAAACAAGTATGCGAGTATTCTGTCCTACTGCAGAAAGTTGTGGAAGAAGATGCCGTAAGTGAAGATTGCACATTGTAACGGGATCTATAACAAAAGCGCTGATGCTATAGCTAAGCAGTGCCGCATGACGAATTGTAGTAGTAATGTAACTGGACGGTTTCCCCTCCCTTGTACTTATTGTATGGATACTTATCTAAAAGATTGTATGGACATGCTTAAGTTTTATTAATTGAAGGTTGCTATTTTCACCAAAAAAAAAAAAAAAAAAAAAGATATAAATGATGATAAATATTGTGGAGCCGCTCAATAACTGCCATTGCGGCAACGAATATTAAAAGGATGGGAAAATCGACCAAGCATGTGCGACTTTAAAAAAG
This sequence comes from Beta corolliflora, assembly GCA_947648045.1. NCBI lineage: Eukaryota > Viridiplantae > Streptophyta > Magnoliopsida > Caryophyllales > Amaranthaceae > Beta > Beta corolliflora. Next base: position 433,547 of record CANSZD010003137.1, on the reverse strand, counting down.
CTAAAACCTTTAATAACATACGGTTCTACATATTTTTCACATTTCTAGGTTTGGCATCGACGATTAGTAAACAGAAATTTCTCCAGCAAGACTATCATATTAGACATTTAGCATTTAAGTTACAAAACCATTCATCCAGTATGTCGTAAAGGATGGAAAAGATTATTTCTACAACTTTAATGATTGAATCCAAATTGCTTTAGTAAAAGAAGATAAAACTTAGCGACTACTCAAAATAAAAGAGAAAAAAAAAGAAGTTTAGTCATTCAAAAAGAAAGATGGACCGGGCAAAGTAGCTATCAATTAAAAATAGTATGAATTATAAGATGCAGAAGTGAAACCATTTTTTTATACTGTTTAATAAAGAAATCAAGAAAAAAGCGGGCAAAATTAGTAAGAATTATATTGGTGAATATGGAAAGGGAGCTATATAATAGTGCAGTAAGAGGTGACGTAAACTTCCTTAAGGAAGCACGAAACAAAGAAATAGAAAGTGGAAGTGACGAGTATTTTTTGAATCAAACCTCCTCAAGAAATAATAATATCCTTCATTTAGCAATCCAACATGAGCAAATTAAGCTCATAGAAGCAGCTCTAAAAGGTTTGTTGCCTAGAGCAGTAATCAGTAAGCTGGTAAGTCAGGCCAACTGCGACGGAAACACCCCGCTCCATGTTGTCGCCGAGGTCGGAAACACCAGCATTTTGAAGCTGCTACTCCATGAATATGAATTTGGGCATGTGGCCGACAAGACGGAGCCGTGGAGGGCGCAGAATATGGCGGGTAACACGCCATTACATGCTGCGCTTATTCATGGCAATATTGAGATTGCCTCATTGTTGGTGGAGCAGCATCCTTGCCTGGCTCGTGTAACCAATAAATCGGGGGAGACGCCTCTTCATCTTGCAATCAAACTCCAAGATAATGCTGGCAAGTCTTCTCTTATTTAGTTATTTTGACATATTTTAGAAAATTCTAGTAAATAAATAGACTCAAAATATTATTATTAGGTTGTCATGCCAACTTACTGACTTAGACTTGTGTAGTATAAAAAATAGAGTGGGATCGTAGTACAAACATGTGGTATTTGCAAATATTATAGAAGCTTGTAATACCAAATTAAGCTTGGCCTAGTGGAAAGAAAAAAACCTTCCAACCTCAAGGTTGGGCCTGTTCAATCCTTACTAGGGGCACTTTAGGAGAAGGGATCCCTTTACATTTCCCCATACCCCACTCCCAAAGTGTCTACCTCTCTAACCCTGGTTGGGTTAACCAAGGGGTGCTTACCGGTCGAGCTGAGCCCAGAGCCCGGACTCTTGTTAGCTTGGCTCATGTTCATTTAAGTTTATTCAAACTCGAGCTGAACTCGAAACTTGACAAATCGAACTGTGACCGAGCCGAGCTTTGGCTAAACGTTGACCGAGCCGTTATCGAACTGTTCTCTAACAAGCTTGGCTGATTATTATCTTTAGTTTACTCGTCTTTTTTATATATTTTTTTTAAATATTTTTGTTTTTTGAGTTTATTTTTTGACAATAAAACTATAAATAACTTAATATTGTGTAATATCTAAAATAAATATACATATGTATACATATGTAATATATTATTTTCATATAATAAAAAAATAATCCAGCCTAATCACGAGCTTTTCAAGCCGAGCCGAGCTTTGATCGAACGTTGATTGAGCCGAGCTCGACATGTTTACGAACAGGTCACGCTCATTATTACCCATTACCCCTAGGTTAACCTATGAGAGGTTCCGGCCCAGTAGGGCCCTTCATCTTACCCACCCTAAAAAGAAGAAGCTTGTGATTCCTTAAGGTTTAAAACAACGTACTAGATATTGATGGAGCAGTATTATTAACTTTTACTCACGTGTTGTATTTGTAAAATTAAATCTACTCATCACAAATCTATAGATACAATAACTAAGGAAGGAGAAGCCACTTCTGCGTTGATAAGATTACTGGTAGAGAAAGAGAGCTGTGTCGCATGTTGGCGCGATGCAAAAGGTTCAACTCCACTCCATGCAGCAGCATCAATCACCTCAGTCTACAATCTACCGATCATTAGAATCATACTTGAGCATTGCCCAAATTCTGCGGAGGTGCTTGATAGTTCTGGCATGACTATCTTACACCTTTTGAAACGGATACCAAACTATAGAGATGGTAAAGAATCTAAAGACTTGCTCGAAATTCCAGAGATATATGAGCTGAGGAATTATCAGGATCGACAAGGAAATACGCCAATGCATATGGCTGTAAAGAATAAGAACCTTAATATGGTGCGGATTCTACTAGCTTACTCGGCGAAACAAAGCATCAGAAACAATGATGGCGTCTCTGCAGCATCTTTGATTCAAGAACTTTTTGAGGTACGAACATGCATCATTGCAATTCTGTCTCTTTTTTCTTAATACACGCATTGGTTTGTTAATTAAATCATGTAATGGGAATCTTCTTCTCATTCAAAACATAACATATCTATACTAATATATTAAAAGGCGTTCCAAAACAAGGAACAGCGCCACGTGACACTCTACCTAAGGGGGTTTTACTACATGTAATCTACATACAATAAAAAAAATAGAAATTGCATAGTATAGGGTTTGATCCCATGACTTCAAGTTTGTATACTAAAGTCTTAACCACTAGACCAAGTGATATCTAGTGTTATCATCTTAAAGTATAATATCATAAATGAAAATTTTTGTTACCCGGGGTATAGCCCGGGGCTAATAACTAGTTTGATAATTAAAATTAGCTCTGAGCCGAATCACCATCTTAAAGCAACTATTAGAAATAAGTCAGAAAGTTTCCCAGCATACAACCATTACACTACATGCCAATACAACTTAATTCCTTGTCACCCTAGTTGGGGATTCAAGAAAAAGAATTTGACAAATATTTTCATTGGATGAAATGAATTGGGTTGTATATAGGATACTATAATTTGTTATTATATATTGGTAAAAGTAATAATCAAGATAGAATATGTGATTAGTGTAAAAAGTCAAAATAGAACAAATAATAAAACGGATGGAATATTGTTTAAGAAAAAGATTGTCATTTGCATGATAAGAAGGTCAAAGTCATCGGCCATTCGTCAAGCAAAACTTGTCCATATATATCCCTTGATACGACTTACTTCCTCTATAATTTTTTTTATCTTTCCTACTTTAATTGTGTGCGTTTGTCAATACACTTATTGGACTTTAGATATCTTTCATTACATATTAGCAAAGATTATAAAAATTGAATATTAATAGAGTATTTATTGATAGGAATCAAACAAGACCATATATGACTATATTTATCCTTATATATTCAGAAAAATTTAGAAGATTCTCTCTAATTGTGAATAGTGTCGAATTCCAATAAAGTGAGAAAGATAAAAGAATATAGAGGGAGTATAAGACAACAAGATGTAGTACTTAGTAGGGTTGAACAAATCTATCCGAAGAAATAAATAAAAATTATTCGATATTGATATTGGTTCACGTACCCGACTTAAGGATTGCTTCATGGATATTGAAATTAATATTATTATCTAATTATCGAGTATCCAATTCGATGTTGATATTGATTTTGGTACCCAACCCATGTTCAACCTTACTTACAAAATTGTGGTCGCTTGATTGACTTGTGCTATTGACAGCCTCTTGTACCATTTGAAGGAAATATAGTATTACAAATATTTATTAGATTTTTCTATGGGGTACCCTTTTTTATTGTAAAAGGAAAATTTATCACAACAAATTTCTTATATGTCATTTTTTACGAGAAACAAACTTTCAAATTTTTTCTAACAACTTAAGACCTTAAAAAAAAATTATTTGCGAGAAAAAACCTTAGACCACATCTAGATATTTATCCAACCTTTTAACACAAAGGATGCACACAAAAGAGAAAAGCTTCAGTGCATAGATTAAAGAAGAATAATGAATGCATTTTTTTTTTACTTTGATAATTACTATTTAAAGTGGTTGTTATTGAATTACTTCACTTCAATGATGCCTACAAGTGGCCTAAGGTTGTTTTTTCTCAATTTTTTTTTTATTTAAAGCTATCTTAAGTTGCCAAAAAAAATTAAAAGGTTGTTTCTCGCAGAAAGTGACACATAAAAGATTTGATATGACAAATTGTCCTTTAAAAATTGTATGTTGTACCCCTTATGTTTCTTTTTTGGTTCTATATAGTACCCTTCACCTTTTTAAATTTTCTCTATGGTACCCCACTTATTTCTTATTCATTACGGACATTAATGTGAAGATGTTATGGCGCACCAACTCCGTCATTATTTGAAATCCAATGGACTTCTCCTCTAACTCCAAATTCTACTTCCAGATCCTTTCATCTTCTAACAAAAATTTGAAGATTTCAAACTTGAAGAAGTAGCAATTAATCCTATAGGTTGAATTTTAGTGAGAGATTTTTCCTCCAAATGTTGGAAAATAAAGAAACTAGGGCCTTTCTACATATTTTTTTTTTTTTGCTAAATGAGAAAAACTTAGATTGCTCAACCAAACAAGGGCCTTTCTACATAGTGCCCATGATTTTACGAACTTTTTACATTGTATCCCATAAAATTTTAGAACGGCACACAAAATACTCTTACTAATAGAAAATAATACCCCTAACCCCACTCATCCTTCAATTTCTTAGGATTATACCCCAAACCTCGGTCAACTAATAAGGCCAAAAAATTCTACCCTATCCACATGATAAGAAAGTCACTGAATTTGCTGCTTGGTATTAGGGTATTTTGTGCAACATCTAGAAAACTTAGGGGTACAACATGGAAAATTCAATAAGGTTTGGTGCAACTTAGAATTTTGTAAAACATAGGGGCACTACATAGAAAAATCCAAAAAACTAACAATCAACTTAACGTTGACTTAATGAAGGGATAACATAGAGAAAACTTTAAAAGTGGAAGGTTACTATTTAGAAAAAAAAAACACAATGGAAAAGTTAAAAAAAACAGAGGTACCCTATAAAAAATCCATTATTCTTTAAATCAATTTTGGGTTTTAACATGGGCTAGTGTAATGGAAGTGACTAACTCTAGGGATGGACATATAGAATTTATTCGAGTTCATTTATCTGCCGACCAAGTAAATTATAAAAAGGCTTGGGCTTTTACTTCATGAATGTAGAGTTTTGCTATTCGACACCCTAAAATTCCTTACGTTCTAAACACATATTTTTATACTGTATTTTATAGCTTTCATTTTCTTCTGCCTCTACCTTCCTTCCCTTCACTTCCCCTTTCCTTTTTTCTTCCACTACCGCCACTGAAACCGCCGCCACCACCACCACTGGAGCGGCCGCCTCCACTACCACCAGTCTACCCCCACCTCCAAAAACACACAAATATGATAATAAAAGTGGTAGATTATGAAACCATACCTAAATGATTGTGCCTCTGTCACCATCATTCAACCTCGTCCCACAAATCCCATAAAACAAAAATCACATCCACAAAACAAATCCCACAAAAAGAAAAATTAAGATTTGAATTTATGAGAAAAAAATTGATTCTTTTAAAAAAAATATGGTGACGCCCCACCATAGGTGCAGGCGTGCCTATGGTGGGACGTCTACGCTAGACGCTTGTGCCTGTGGTGGGGCGTCTACCATGGACGCCTCACCATATTTTTTGAAAATAAAAAATCAAATTTTGGGTTGTCGGTAATAATATATCAAGCTCACCGAAGGAGATGATGTGTCGTTCGAGTAGTGACGCTCGTCGAAAAATTGGTGGTGGTGGTGTACTGGTGGTGCAATTCGTAGTGGTGGTGGAAGGGGAAGGGGAAGTGAGGAAAGGGTAAAAAGGGATATACAAATACTGTAAAATAAATACGTATTTAGGGGGTTAGTGAAAATTTTTAGGGTGGCATTTAGCAATTCAGTTGAGGTTGAGGTGGTGGAGTAGTGGCATCGCTTCTTACCTCATATCCCTGATGTCTAGGGATCAAACCTCATGGGACTCATTTGAGGATTTCCCATTATCCTCTCTCAAGTGAGTCCCCTTCATCTTACCTTAAAAAATAAAAAAAAATTAGCAATTCAGTTAATGGGTCTGTTTGGCAATACTTCTTGAAATGTAGCTGAAACCCGATAAGGTAGTCGAAACCGATAAGGTATAGCTGAACCGATAAGGTCTTGAGCCGATAAGGTAGGCGATTAGTTTCTTGTTTGGCGAACTAGTTGCATAAGTTGATTAATTATTTAAATTTTGTAATTTTTTTATTTATATATTTCAACACTAATTTATTTCAATGTATTTAAATAATAAAAAAATAATATAAATATTTCAAATCATAACTCGAACAAAAATATTTCGCTACTTCGAGTTGATTATTGCGGGTTTAGCAAAATCCGTTGACTTGGTTCAATTTCTTTGGCTCTATCTTCGAAGAACGCTTTATATTTTCCAATCAACGTTATTTTTCAAGATTTTAGGTACCTGATTTTCAAACGTTACTTTTTTTACCTTGTCAAAATCAGTCATTTTAGGAACTGAAATTTTATTTTAGCTATTTCCCAAACACACCTAATTCATTTTAGCACCTAAAAGTTTTAGGAACTTATCATTTTAGGCACCTAAAATGCCTCCCCAAACAGAGCCAATTTATGAATCAACATTTTATCTATTCATTTGATAAGCTTCATTGTACTTCGCCCTTGTCATAGCTCTATTTCTAACTATGACATGCTTGTGATTTTGGGAACAAAGAATCATCATAAGATGACAATGGAGGAATGCCAAGCAGCCGACTGGGCAGACATGACCTATCTGAGGAAAAGATTGTACAAAAATGGAACGGATTTTTTACTCACACGAGATTCTACCGGAAGCAATATCCTTCATCGATTATTTCATATAAAGGATGGAAGTTATATAAATGGTGAAGATCTTCTAGACTTCGTCAAACAAGCTCTAGAAAGCTATCCTACACTTGTTTGTCAAACAGACCTTAACAGGGACACCCCCCTTCATATTCTTGCGCGAAATCATCTGGACGAATCGTCGTCATTGGAGATTTCAACTTTGTTATTAGATTTGGTGAAGTTATGCAAGGAGTATTTTGAAAAGACTCAAACAAAGGCTAGCATCATCGGAATTCATTATGATGCACCATGGTTAGTACAAAATGTTCAAGGCAACACACCGCTTCATGAAGCACTAATAGCAAATAGCTTTGATTTAGAGCTCGTGAGATATTTGTTTACACTCGATATTCAAAAGACGGCAAAATTAATCAACATATATAAGGAAACACCACTTCATTTGATCTCCGGCCGCCCCACAAGTAAGTCATTATCGTACCCTTAACCCACTTTTGCTTCTATTTTACTCGGTTTTCATCTGTTTTCTTAAAATCTACATTGTCATTACCTCACCTTCCGTGTAATGCATCAAACACTCAAATGATATATGGTATGACATTCTTTATGTTTATATATATATAATTAACTCATTCATTAAAAGCCATTCGACATCTACAAAATAATTCAAAGGAAACAAATAAATATAAAATTGGAGCAACAAAATTCTATTATGCCAAAATCACGATCATTGATACGATGGAACAATTCTGCAAACCCTATTTCACATTGCTATTTGATACAAGATTCTACGAGAGGGTCTATTGATCTGTTGTAAATTTGACGTAGAACTTAATTTGATTCAATTTTTGTAGATGAAGAATTGACATTTTCGGTGAAGCCGCACAATTTCGCATCAAGAAATCAAACTGTAAAAGAATACAAAATACCAAAAGTAAAGTCCCCAAACTCTCACAAGGATAGATATAAAACCCGACATATGGCCGGGTAGATATAAACCAATATACAGGTATAATAACTCTCCATTAGAGAAAGACTAAAGGTTTTTTTGGTAAAAAAGACTAATGGTTTATTGTAAGCAAAAACTTAAAAACAAACAATAAAGAGAATAAACGGGGCTTACCAACGTCCAAAAGGGTGGTGGTGGTAGCCACTAAATAAAAAATGAAAACTAAGGTTTTTACAGACAAAAGAGAGAGAAGATAGAGAACGACTAGGGTTTTAAACTATGTATATTGGTACGACATTAATTACGAGTAACTCTAAATTCGCATTATGAGTAACCTTCTTTGTACTTGTCAGTAATCTCATAAATGTATTAACCACCTACAAACCTAGTAATTCTTATATATATATATATATATATATATATATATATATATATATATATATATATATATATATATATATATATATATATACGCCCCTTTAAAGTAAAGAAAGAAGGCATCAAAGTAAATCATATTGACTGAAAAGTAAATAACCAAATATGCAACTTCTTATATTGGTAACTTTAAAGGAAAAAAATCACATTAATGACCATACAATATCATCATGGACAACTAACATTCCAAAATCTATTTGGTAAAAGTACCGTTTTGGATAAGATTAAGTTAATTTAATATTAAAAGTTCAGGAAAAAATAGTAAAATTAAATAAAAATTGGTCGAAAAGTAAATGAAACTTTTGTAAAAGTAAAGAAATTGGTAACCAGTTTGAAAAGTTGCATAATTAGGAAAATACTATTAATGACACGGGAATGATGTAGACCATCCGGTTTTGATGATCTAAGGGCTCATATTGGTTCTTAGTTCTCATTTTAAAGTGTGATTCTCACTCGATCTTGAATATTTTTTATGTGAGAACGAGATCATATGTTCTATAAATTAAGTGATGTGTGCTAAATTATGTCTTCTTCTAAAAAAGACTCCGTTAAAGTTTCAAACTCAATTCAACCAAGTTCTTCACAAATTTTACTAAATTTTTCATTAAATTTTTAAAAATTCAATATATTTAGCTCGCATTCATTAACTACAAATTTATTTCGTTTCTATATCCTCTAGAGAAGACTAATTCTCTCTCCTCAAGAATGCCCATTTTCTTTACTCAAGTAGACTTAGTTGAAGCTCCAAGTTCAACTTCAATCAAGTTCTTCGCAAGTGCAACGAAATTATTCATAAAAGACTCAACTTATTTAGAATGAATTCATGTTTGTTCACCTTTTTCAAGATGACCATTTTCACTACTCAAGAATACCCATTCTCTCTCCTCAAATAAACTCAACCAAATTCAAGATAGAATTCAACAAAGTACTTCATATATAAATCGGCAAAAAGTTACATAAATTCAATAGAGGTTCTTACCAAGTTTAACGAATTCTTCATCAAAATTTCTGATGTTGGATTTTATTTAGGTTGAATTTCAACATTTCATGTTCTAAAATTTAGTATTTCATGTTCTAAAATTGTTTAAGTTCTAAAATTTGTTATTTCATGTTCAAAACTTTGGAAATTCATGTTCTGAAAATCATCGCATATGTTCTATAAGTTATTGTTCTAATAAAAAGTGTTGCATATGTTCTAAAAAGTGTTGAATATGTTCTAAAAACAAAAAGTTTAGTATCAAAAAAGTATTGCATATGTTTTAAAAAGTGTTGCGTATCCCTTAAAAAAAAGTGTTGCGTATTTTCTAAACATAAAAATTTGTTCTCACATAAGGACCCATTATCGCCGATGATTCGACCCTATATATATATATATATATATATATATATATATATATATATATATATATATATATATATATATATGCACCATTAGCTAATGGTATGCGCAGCGCATATAAAAATCTACTCATGTTATTTTATATCATATATTTATTTATCATAAAATATCAAGTACACATTTATTATTGTCATACGATGCAACACACTTATATTTGCTTTGGTCTAGACACGGAACCTGTCGACAGCGAAGACATCAAGTTAGTGTACAAGGCAAATGATGAAGCGGCCTTCCAACTTGACAGAGATGGTCGTACCCCTTTTTTGAGGGCGATTCATTTAGGTGACTTTTCTTCAGCTAAAGATTTGTATGAGTTATCTCCGGAAAGTGCAGCATTTCGTAACATTAAGAACTAGACATTTTGGCACCTGCTTGTAGATCATCCATCAACATACTTTGTCTACAAGTATATTAAAGAACAAGAATTGAGAAAGCTTTTGAGAAAACGCGATAAGGACGGAAACACACCATTGCATCTAGCGGTTGAACGTCGACGGTTTGATCTTGTACGTATATTCCTAGACAAACCTAAACGTAACGAAGAGTCATCAGATGAGAGAGACAAACGTCTTAAGGAACTTCTATTTAAGCGTAAAAACAAAGTTGGTACCGCCGCTGCCGATTTAATTGGTTCTTTACCAGATCTTCCTCATGAGGTAAGTTCATCATTTACTGCGTAATTAATTAATATTTCCTCTGTTTCACCAAACTTCTCATATATCCCTGTCCTGGCTAATATTTTTTTTCACCCTTTTTTATGTTTAAACACATCTTCTCAATCTATCATCAATTGACTTGTTTTCTCTCTTCACCCTCTATTTAGTGAACTATACTTTTTTTTTTGGGTGATTTAAGGCTCCTTTTGTTTTGGAGGAAAATGTTTCCAGAGAAATGATTTTTCTCATTTTCTGTTTTTTGATTGGACAAGGAATATAAAAAGGAAAAGTATAGTGGAAAAGAGTTTTTCATCCCTTTGTAAACATTTTCCTCTAGAATTTGAAAAAAAACCATTTTGCTTCACTTTTTTATCCCCAACATCTCTATTTTCTCCTTCTTAGCTCAATAGGATTCCACCAAACCAAACAAAGGAAAACTAATAATCATTTATATTTTCCATGGAAAACAATTCTCAGTGGAAAATGTTTTCCATCAAACCAAACAGACTCTAAAATCAACATTTAACCACTCTGTCTCATATTGGTTTACATATTTTGAATTTATACCATAAACTTATGGGAAAGAACATAGTCAAGCGAGATCTCATTAGATTTGTCTTAACATTTATCTTTAAAATATGAACTTTTATAATATACTTCCTTTGTTTCAAAATACTTGATACACTTCTATCGACACGCTTGCTAATGCATATTTTTAACACTAATAACTCTAATTCCCTATAAGTAAAAATTATGAAAAGTTGATATGAAAGTATATGTCCAGACGAGTCTAACAAGATCTCACATGACTATATTTTTTCTTACAAAGAATTCACAAAACGCAGTCAAAGGATAGAGTGCGTGAAGAGTGGAAAAGTCAAACCATGTCAAGTATCTTGAAACGGATGAAGTATTACATAAATAATTAAAGATGTGTTTTAGTAAAATGTATACAGTAATCTAGGGAAACATGAAGTACTAATGGCATCCAACTCTCTTGATAGAATCATTTCTTTCGATCAAAATTGATGTTTGCAATTCTAATCCTTTCAATAATGGAAAGATTAATTCGGGTTCCTTTCTATACAGTTGGAAGAATTCTTTTGGAATGAACCTGCAACCATAGGTGTAAGAAGTGTATGGGGAATTACTCTAACCGATATGCAAAACTATGTAGACACAATGGGTGTAATAGCAGCTCTTTTGACTACAATAACATTCACAGCAGCATTTGCAGTTCCTGGTGGAATAGTCTCAAATACAGGCACACCACTTCTGATAAAAAAACCAGCGTTTCAGGTGTTTATGCTCTTTGACGTAGTTTCGATGTGCTTATCCACGATGGTCTTATTTTGCTTGCTTTGGATCATGGCTACCGGCGAAAAAAGCAAATCAGTGGTGTTGATGGATTTCAGCATGTTATTGCTCCTTATATCAATCTACACAACTTTCTTGACTTTCATGGCAGGTCTTTATGCTACAACCTTCTCCACTGAACCTTGGATTGTAGTCGTCGCTTTGGTTTTGTGCTCTTTGTTCATGCTGCTCATGCATAAACAACTTGTTATGAAGTTGGTCATTCCTCTTGGAAAAGTCGTACTCATCATTGATCAGATGGTTTTTCGCTCTACTATTAAATTAGTAAAAAAATTGCAACTGTCCTTTCAACAATTGAGGGAAGGGAGCCCGGCCTAGCCAATGCAAGTTTATATATTATTAGGTAAACCTTGATGGGTGAAATTAAAGTTGAGTGCATCTTGAGTGTAACATCTTTCATGTCATTATTGGTATCTTTTATATCATTTTGGAGTTGTTTCATGTCAATTTAAGTTTGTTTCATCATATCATTTATAATAACTTTTCCATGTCATTAGTGGTATGTTTAAATACTTCTCGTTCCAAAATAAGTGAAACACTTGTCTCAAAAAGCTCTCACATAAATGAGAGAAGTGTTTCACTTATTTTGGAATGGAGGAAGTATATTATTACTGACTAATATATCATAATTTTCAGCAAACTTGTTATGTCATTTTTCAGCAAACTTGTATCACTTTTCCCTATTTCATTATCATTTGTCAACTCATTATATACCTTATCATTATTACACAAACTGATATCATTTATATATAAAAGAAATGTATCGTAATTACTCAATTTTATTTCATTTTTTTAGCAAATATGTATCATTTTTCCCATTTTAATAATTATTTTTTAACTTTTTATATACCTTATCATTATTAAGATAAACTGATATCATTTATCAGAGAAATGATATTATTTCTACTCACTTTTATGTCATTTTTCAGCAAACTTGTATTATTTTTCCGTTTTTCTTTATCAATTTTCAACACTTTATATATCTTATCATTAATACACAGAACTGATATATAATCTATAAGAGAAATGATATCATTATTACTCGAACGTATGTCATTTTTCATCAACTTGTTTCATTAATCATTGTTATCTCTTTCTCTCTCCAATATATTTCCCGAGCCACCCTTATCTCTACCTTCTCTCTCTCTCTCAATATATTCCACTAAACCATTAATCCCCATCCACCGCCTTCAACCACGGCCACCATACTCTTCCATTAATCAATTAAGTATGAGATTTTTTATAAGAAAAAATAATGAAATTGATCTGCGAGTGGAGAGGATTTTTCGACTGAATTGCAAAATTGAAGGAGAAATCAGCAAAAACAAAGATGTTGGAGAATTGAGATTGCAGAGTAAAAAGAAGAGAATAAAAAGTATGAGGTTGAAGGTGAAATTCCGAAGAACAATCTTCAATAATGAAAACCAATAAATTGCGAAGAACAAATCAAACAATTGACCTAATGCTTCTTCTCGACGAAATCGAACCTCCACCTCCACTATTTCTTCTGCCGCTGTATTGCATTGTCGCCAATAAATGATACAAACTTGCATTCTTTTTCGCAAAACACAACACCAAGATAATGATAATAGTCTTCCTCAAAAGAAGAAATCTCCAATTTTCTCATCTTAAAACTAATAGAGAATAACAAAGTAACCTCATTCTTCTTCGGAAAATGATACAAACTTGCTTCGGCGTCCCCACCATCATTGTGGACGTCTTTGATGTTGTCGACATCGAAGGATGGTGGAATTGAAGGAGACATCCTCTTAGTGATCCTTGAGGATTTTTTTAGAATTCGATCGGCGCATGAGAGAGAGCTTTTGGTCCTCTGATCCTCGATGACATTGCAATCATGGTGGAATTAAAGTAGACTATGGAGAAGGAGATGTCGCAGTCGAATTCGATCGAATTTATCGTCCTTTGTTAGTTCCCAAGATATTGATCACAAATGAATATGATCAATTTGATTAAAATTAATCGTGCAAAAAATCGGATTTTTTAAGTTATGGCACTGTAACATGCACTGTGTTTCTACTGAAATTGAGATTTCGAGATTGAGTTGAAACACACTGCATAAGCGGATAATAAATAGCAATGGGGACACAAAAGAGTTCTAACGTGGTTCAATCTCTACTCCGAGATCTACGTCCACAAAATCCACTAATAGCGAATTCCCCTAATACCTCACTCAAGGTACAAGTCCCCACTACTAACTCTAGTAGTGCTCCCCAACACTTAACTATAAGTGTTGCTAAGTTGAATCAAATACAAACTCATGTACCCAACCCAACACTTTCTATAATAATGTGAAAATTACAGAAAGATTTTATCCTCAAACAAGTGCTTCTCAAATCAGCAGATAGAGGCTTCGATAAACTCCTAGGTAACCACCTTAGTAATGTCAGAACACTGTGCTATACTCTGTGCTTCTGGGATTTCGTTTTTCATAAAATACTCACGATAGCTCTGGAAAAACGTATCTTCGAATGAGATGTACGCTCAACTATTTAAAATAAGATTGAAGATCAATTTCCTTGTTAAAAGATATGATCCTATCTCACAGATCTATCATATCTTTTAATATGGATGTTTTTCTTTAATCTTCTTGAAATATTATCTTTCTAAAAACTTATCTCTTTCAAGATATTTATTTCTTTTCCATAGCAAATTAGCTTTTAGAAATCTTTTATCTTTAAAAGAAAAATCAGATTTTTCAAATTCCCTTTTTTTTTCAAAGGAGTTTTATGTAATTTTTATTATTGTGTTATTTATTTTACTAACTCTAGTAAAATTAAATAAACACAATAATGTCATATTACATAATACTCCTTTTATAATAGCACACATATTCAAACATACTAATTTGGTTACTTATTACATGTTCGACTATAATTAGAAGTCTAACATTCTTCCATGATTAGCAATCTGATCATCCAAACTTCTTTTGACAAATTTGTACCATGAAATCAGCAAACATGTTATATATACAAAAATGTGTTAATCATCATCAAAATACCTAGGGACATAGAGTCCTAACATCCTTTGTTCCTCGATTTGCGCATCGATTTGATCTGAAATTGTGCCATTCTATAGGGTGCTTTAGATATAGGTGCAGTTCCAGGAACTAAGTCTATGGTGAACTCAACAGCTCTAACCGGCGGCATACCCGAAATCTCACTCGGAAACACGTCCATAAACTCATTCACAATCGGAACATCGTCAATTTTTACCCCAACTTCTTTACTCACATCTTGCACACTACAAAAATATAACTCACACCCCTTCTTCATCAACTTCTTCACTTGCATTGCGGAGATGACCCGGCCCCAAAGTTCTTGGATTTCCCAAAACGTCGATACGAAGTCAGCTTACCCAAAGGACTCCTTAAAACTACTTTCTGAACTTCACAATCTATCTTGGCCTTGTATAAACTTAGCCAATCCATCCCCAGAATTACATCTAGGTCTCCCAGATTAAACTCTATCAAGTCAGAAGGAAAAACACAGTCTCCCATCTTCAGAGGCAAGTTTTTAAACAATTTGGTACACCTTATGGTCTCACCAGTAGGTATACTAACAGGCAAATCAATTTCTTCATAATCTACTAACCCCAGACTCTTTAGGACAGATGATGATATAAAAGAATAAGTTGCCCCCGAATCAAATAATGTTTTAACAAGGACTGAGTTGATATAAAAATTACCAGAAACTACGTTGGCAGATTTTTCAGCTTCCTTTCGACTCATCACGAATACTTTTCCCGCAGGCTTACTTTGGTTGGGGTTCTCACTTGCAGGCTTACTGTAGTTCCCCTGGCTATTCTGTTGTCCTCCAGACTTAGGACCTTGGTTCCCTGACTGGTTAAACCCTGATCTGACCTGATTTCCACTCCCTTGGCCTTTCTGTTCCTTACCATGCTTAGAGTAGCAATCATACTCCCTATGACCCTTCTTTTGGCAGTAGCTACAAGTCACTGGTTCTCCCTTACAATCTTTCCCAAGATGGTTTTTGTCATTGAATTTGCAGTGATGCACTCTCTCAGGTCTACCCTCGTTGCGGTTATCTTGGTTGTTTCTCCCTTGGAAATTCCCATTACCATTCCGGTTTCTCTTGAAATTCCCTTGGTTTCCCCCAGCATTAAAATATTTCCTCTTTTCACCTACTACTCCATTTTTCTTATCTCTCCTTGACTGTAGACCATAGATATGAGATGCTCTCCCATACACAACATCTAGGGACGTAAAGGTCTCTCCTCCTAATCCCAATTGAATCTCCTCAGTTAATCCTTGCTCAAATCTCTGAGCCTTAAGCTCTTCAGTGGCTACAACCTCAGGTGCAAATCTGGATAGGGCTATGAATTTGCCGTAGTACTCAAAGATGGTCATACTACCCATCCTAAGGTTAATGAATTCTTGGGCTTTTTGCTTCCTCATAAAGGCAGGGTAAAACTTCCCTCTCAAAGCAATCACAAATGCCTCCCAATTGAATCCTTCAACAGCACTCAATTTAACTCCACTTTCCCTCCACCATAAATCAGCCTCATCTTTCAGATATAGCACAGCCTGACCCACTCTCATATTTTCAGGGCAGTTCACAACCTCAAAAAGTTTCTCAAACTCCCTAATCCAGTTTTCTAAGAAGGTTGGGTCAGCTTGCCCCTTATAGTATGGTGGCTTAACCTTAACTAGTCTTTCGAACATTTCCCCAGCAGTCTCAGGACGCTCAGCTCTCTCCTGAGTCAATTTCTCCGCCAAGAGGTGAATAACAGCAGCTAGGTCGTTGTTGTTAGCCATTCTACTTCGGGACTTGTAAGTAATATAACTCTACTTTAGGTTCCAGTATAACTTACATTTCCATCTAGAAAAGCAACATGTGATTTGATCATTAAAGATCACATCAACAAACAATTTTCTCAACTAGTTCCAAGTTCAACATGAAATGTTCTCTAATAATCACATAATCATCCATGTAAAATATATTCACATCAACATGCAAATAGAAACAAGCAAGCAAGAATATGATCGCATAATGAAAATAAAATATTCCTATCACGTGCCCAGAATAATTTCCTACTCACTCATATAAATAAATAATAGCTTCTATTCTTCCATAACGGGTATTTAATAAAATGAATTCTACTATGATATTATACCTTTCTAAAAAAAACAATGGTTTTATAAAACTATTCTATCACTGTTGGTCAGCTATCCAACCTTATTGTAAAAAAAAAATATAAATAGTAACCTAAGATACCACATTATCATTTTTGTCCTCAACTTCTATGTATAGCTCAGGTATGAAGATCTCATCTTCAAACTCATCTATGTCCTCATCATAATATTCGACATATCTCCTTTGTCTTTTAGATCTCCTTGACGGTTGAGGCTCTTCATCCTCTGACTCTGATTCAGTTTCAAACCTGAAAGATGCACGATAGATGTCCAACCTAGTCTGACCTCTAGCACGGTCGAACTCCACAATGAGCTCTTCATCACTGGTCACTTCTCTCCTTAATATTTTACGCATAGTCCAATCTAGACTGGTATAGTTATTATCATCGCCTTCATCATCACTTAATACAATGGGATTTTGGTAACTTCCTATTCTGGCAGACATGATTAATGATCTATAACAAATACATATATTCAGTAACATTTTTAGCACTATCCCTGTACGTAATTCCCAATAATAACAATAAGGAGTAACCATTTACATCATCGGCATGAGAACGTAACACTTAGCATGTAAGAAATATATAAACAGTTAGCAGGGAAGAAAAATAATCATGAATAGTTAGCAGGGAAGAAAAATATTAACATGCTGAACTAACTATTCAATACAAGCATATAATATTTCTATCATATATGCCCTTTCTATACTACCCATTCTCACAATGCAACAAGTAAAACTTTAAAGGCAATAAAAATAATGCAGACTCTCCTTATAATATAATAATAATTAAGTGTCGAACTAACTAAAAAAAAATTCGACGAATAAAAATTTCAGACTTGTAACATTCGGAAAAAAAATTCGACTCTTTAAAAAAAAATTCGGTTATCTAAAAAAAATTTCCAACCATCATAATTTGAAAGAAAAAAAAATAATTTCGACTTAAAAAAATTTCGGCTCTAAAAAAAAATAATTCGGCCCCTAAAAAAAATTTCGGACCCTTTAAAAAAAAAAATTCGGTCCTCTTTTTTTTTTTTTTATAACGAATAAGTAGGAGCAATTCTAAGAGTTTATTCAAATAACTAGCAAGTTAATTAGGCGCCTAAAAGTTTTGAAAATAACCTAAAGCTCCCAGATACCACTTTGCAACACCCCGATAATTCTCTCTTTTCAGAAATACCTTTATAATATAAAACTTAGAGAATTACCCAAGTATTATCGCCCGTATAATAACGTATCGGCTTATTCAGAATTTTGCAGCGGAAAACATCTAACTAAACCTCATACTTTATTATCATAATAAATAAATAAGTAAATAAGTACTTCAAAAACAAGCACTCTAAAAATGTCTACTCAAACAAACTTATTAAAATATGTTCCTACTAATGCAGAAATTATAATATGTAGGTTACACAAGCTCTCCATTTCCAGATTCCCAATGATGCAACATCTGCGAACCTGTAAATGTCAATGCTCTAGAGAATCTGCTCACCAAAATTGGGTCATCACAGGATCAATAAGGCAAAGTCATGATCAACACATACAAACAACGCACGTAATCAGCAAAGCTGAGTACTACATAATAATACATAAACGTTCCTAGCAGGATACTAAATAAATAATGTGCAGGGCTAAATAATAATATAATCATATAACAATCTGCAGACAACTTTAACTGAACTAAACTCGACACATCTTTTTATTACTCAAAGGGAATAGTTATTGGACCTGAGTTGTCTTACTACTACTGCCTTCATTACGAAGACGAAATACGGGAGCTACCACGCATTCCAGAAATGACCTGCGATATCGAGGAACCTTTGCTAACTGAAAAAGGGATGGTGATCAATCCATCTCCTGTAAAAAGCCATGGCTCGCTCACCATGTACCCCAACTCCTAATGTCCAACTCTAGACGTGCACTCGTCTAAAGTCTATAACTATCCTCGTTACACTTTACGTTCTTTACAAGTTATTACTTGTCATGACACACATACAAGCAACACAGAAATACAATACAAGCAACACAGAAATACCATTCAAATATTCACAACTGAACTTCTTTTATCTTAGGATTTAATAAGTGATCACAACTTACAACCCAAGACTTACTTTCTTTTAATCTCAACTTTCTTATTTGTTGAACCTAGCCAACAATCAAACTTACCTTTAAAAGGCATACTTATCAACTTACCAAATAAGGCCTACAGTCCTCATAAAGTAGTGAAAATAATACTTGTAAGGGAACACATGAATAATCATGAATCAATCTTAATATCATATTAATTCCCCCATGTGAATTAATAAATAAAGTTCCCATCCACATGCTTGCATCAATAAATCCATACAAACATGACAATTCTTTACTCATAATAAATCTCATAATTAACATGCTTGCACACAGGCATAAAACATGTAGAATTCAATCATACTAGAAATCACATATGAACTTATAAAGCTCCTATACATGATACTACAACTTTTTCCTCCTTAAATCAAGATACTAATCATATAGACACAAGTATGTACGTACCTTGGGTAAACTAGTCGACAGACCACTTTTAACCCTTTAAAAGTCTCCTACAGAATACTCTCCGCCTAGAAATCAATATAAACTAAAATCAATATTCTTAAATAAAAAGACAGCAACTTTAAAATATTTAAAATCCCCTTTAAACATATTCAAAAGTTGATTTTACTATCAAAACTTCAATTACTTTTAATTCCTAGCATAGTACTACCATACTAGTAATTAAAATTCTTAAAACTCTCTAAATAAAAATCTTTTCTGAAATTCCAGCAACTTATAAAATCATAAAACCCTCTTTAAACCCACTCAAACATGCTTAAAATCATAAATTAAATCAATTTCATAGTATACAACATGCTACTATGGTTTTCTAATAATTAACACCCTAAAAATCCATGCTTTAATGATTAAAACCTCAATCTAACAATAATAAACAAATCTGAATTTTTATTCTTATTATATATAATATATATAATCCATGATTAATCATTAAAATAGTAAATTAAAGTTATTAATCATGATTAGTACTAAAATAAAACATAAAAATATGATTTTTAATTGAAACTTGAGGAAGAGGAAAAGAATTAAACCAACACAAGAAGGAAGTGGAAGGATGCGCCGGCCAAGGAAGAGCAGCGGCTGCGGCAGCGGCGGTTCACTGGTGTTTGGCGGTGATGGCGACGTTTCTTAGCGAAGAAGAAAGCGTTACTTGAAGAAGAAGAAAGAAAACTTGAGAGGAACAAAAAACAAAATTCACATGGAAGAGGAAGAAGAAAGTGCCGGCTGTTTGTGAGGGAAAAAGAGAAAATAATTCTTTGTGTGGTAAAAATAATTGGGTCCAAGGTATTTATAAGTAGGGTTTTCTTTTGGGCTTAGGAAAAGGAGATTGAGTTTGAATAGAATTTGATGATGACTAGGATTGATAAATTAGAACTCCTAACATCAATATAACTCATTTCTCCTAATCTACTTAGAATTTGGGTTCCTCAAGTCCACTTAGACTTCTTTTCCAAATCAAATTTGTATTTCAAACCTTTTTCAAAGCATGCCTAATTAAAATGTTTTCAACTTCCTTAAATCCTTCAAATAATTTCATTTGACTTTTAAAATAGTCAACCTTCTTTAAATAATAAAATCATTTCAACTAAAATATAAATATATAAATGCTAAAATATATATTTATAAAATCCTTTAAAATTACGGGGGATTACAGAAATTGGTTTGGATTTGAGTTTTTGGTGTTTGTGGGAGTGTGAGGAGGATCTGCTTCATGGTGGAAATTGAATTAGGGTAAAAATGGAAGTTTAATGATGGGGGCTATGAGTTGAGAGATGACAGTGGTGGATAAGATTTCGCACGTAGAGGTAATTGTTACACCATAAGTTATGGTGTTAAAGTTACACACCCAAAGTTACTCAAATATTCCACAAAATTAAAATTGAATAAGTAATTCTAATTGAATTTTTTTTCTAGATCTCATTGGACTTATATATACGTTCTTTAAAAATTGGATTTTGGGATTAGATTGGATTGGATTAGGTGTATTCTAAACCAAAAAAAAAATTAAAAAAAAGTTATATGGATATTTAATCTTCTTTTAAGAGTTACTAATAAGTCATATTTATATAGTTTTTAGGTGCATTTAGGTTGCATTTTAGAGCATTTAGATTCATATTTAGGTTCATTATATTCTTAAGTTGTGCGATTCTACTCCTATTTTGTATGTTTTCATGTTTTTGATGAATTTCAGGTATTGAGAACGTATTTGGAGTACAATTAGCTAAGCTTTAGGATTAGGAGCATTTGGAAGAAGATGCATTTCATAAGGATCGTCATGGATATCTCATACTACGAGTTTGAGCGAAAACAAAACGGAAAACCATTAGAAGAAATGTGGAAAAGGCATCACGTATACTATTCTGGCCATAACTTTTGATGTGCTTGCTAGAATTGAATAATTCCAGCAGATTTCGAAACTAGACTTAACGATCTTTCCAACGATAGGTGGCACACCCCAAGGAGACTTGTAATCAAGGAGTTATGCGTTCCAGAAGTTCAGACTGTTTTTGCTGGAATCTGTCATGTGTACGCGTTGAATCACTAAATTCGCCCATTTAATGAATATTTCGACTTTCCTTATCTTGTAACTTATTTTCCTAGTCTTATTAGGTTACTTAATATTATTTAGACTAGCCTCGTATGCACGCAATGCATGCGACAACATATTAATATTAATACTTATATTTGGAATCGTAAAAAAAATTAATATATATTAATGCGAAAAATAAACATTTACTTCGTACTTACAATTTTCTGTTACAAAACATAGGATTGAAAATGAAGATAAGAGAAGTTGGCCTATGTTTACTTTTTCTAATCAGATTTAACTATTTCGCTTGAATAACATCTTGATTATGACAATTATGAAATTGAAAAATAAATAGATGAGTTATACTCTCTCATCACGTTATTTTTATTTCTTAGGAAAAACTCCCTTCTTTCTCCTACTCTCTCATCACGTTATTTTTATTTCTTAGGTTTTGTTTAATTCTCTTCTTCTTTTTCTCTCTAGCTTAGTACTAAATCCTAGTTTTTCATGTTCTTCATTAATTCATGATTTATATTGATTTATTTCATTGGTTTATTTGATTATGCTTTCCTTTGTAGATTTAGACTTCATTATTTATTTCATGATTGAGTAGTCTTATTTTCTAGGGTTTGGGAATCCATGTTTATATGCTTTGAATCATAATTGATGTTATTGATGGTTTGATTTTTCATTGGTATGTCTAATTGATTAGTGTTTTTTATTGTTAAACTTGCAACCTGATTAATTATTGCTAATAAAGAGTCATAGATCTAGACATAGTACTTTTTAGAGGCTTATATACAATTAGCAAATCTGATTATGTTAGCAAACGTACTGCATATGTTGATTTGATAACGTTAAGACCCGACCGTAGGATTAACTTGTGTTCTAGATATCTGATTAATCGAGCTATTGATGATATTTTGATAGATTATAAGTACGAATATGGTGAACCATTGCCTTATATCCTTTTAGTTTGATTTTCATATTTTATTAGTTTATAATTAATTTCCACATCTCTTATCCTATTTAGTTTTCTCACACCCTAGAAGATAGATTAAAACGACCATCTCTCTGTGGATTCGACCCTACTTACCCTATTACATTGTTAGAAGGTATTGCAGGAATCATTTTTGACAGGTGTACGACAACCTATCAAATTTTGGTGCCGTTACCGGGGAGACCGTATTGTTTTATTTAGCTTTTATTATTGGTGAGACTAAACTGTATATATATTTTTTCCCTTTTGTGAATAGTTCTATTTTTTTTGTATCATGGAGTCATGTTATTTTTTATGATGGGATGATTCTTTTGCTAGGCAACATAGTCATACTTTTTGGAATTATCGTTATAGTTTTGATACATTATATCAAAATCCTTCCAATTTTTACATGAGTTTTCCTGAATTACCTCATATGTTCTGTGAATCCCATGTACATGCTACTAATTCTGGAGCAATTTTTTCTTTGCCTCAGTATGAGAATGAAATGTTTTGGAAATACTATCATAGACTTGGTGATTTTACTGGTCCTAATCATGGCATTGACCTGTAGGATATGTGCCTAGTGATTTATGAGGGGTTAAATGAAGAAACTAGGATGGTGGTAGAATCTATGTCTAATGGAGGATTTCTATTCCAAGCACTTGATTATTGTTGAGATTTAATTATGTGTTGGCTAGGGATACTTACGAGTGGGAGATGTCTTCATATGCTATTTCACCCCAAACTTACATGACACCACCCCTTATTATATTGTTCAAATTGTCAGTCTACTTTTCACGTATTTTCTTCGTGTGATGTGACATTAGTAAATGGTTTTTACCCCTCTTCCCAATATGAATGTCAGTCTGCTTAAAATTCTAGCCCAAATCGTTTATTTATGATGATAATGATGTTGCTTGGATAATAAATGAGAGCTATTGGGATAATGAAAAGATTAAGAGAAAGACCAAAGTGATGGATGTTTTGCAGGAGGAAGAAACTATGGTTGAAATTTCCTCTTTAGAGGAAAGTCAAGTTGAGAGTGAGGTGATTTATGAATCTTTATGACTACCACCTACTGTTTTTGAGTCTCATGTTCCATTCTCTTAAAAAATTGACCTTATTTCTTCTTCTCCTATATTATACCCTCCATTGTTCCTTCTTTCTCCCCTTTTGAATAACTATTATGATCATATAACTAATGTACACTTAGTTTCCTTTCTTCCTTTTGAGTCATGTAAAAAGACTAACGTGTTCTCTTCTTCTTTCTCTTGTAAATATAACTTCTCTTTTGGTTTTTATTTACGGTTTTTTCACCATATACCCCTGACAAATTTTTTTTTTGCATCATATACCCTTTCAACTTTCCAAATTCCCCATATACCCCTCACGTTTGAAAAAATTCATTCACTTACCCTTAATGACTAACGGCGTTAAACACCTTTAGTCATTAACCCTTAATCCCCCATCTAACCTAATTAACTTACCTAAATCTACCCCTAATCATAACCCTAATCCTAACACTAACCCTAATACCTTAACCCTAACACTTAACACCTCCCCACACCCTCCCACCACCCCCCTTACCCCAAAGACCCCACCTGCACCACCAGCCCTTACCCCACTGCACCACCCCCCCTTCCCCCTCCCTCCCCCCCCCGCCCCCTTCCCCGTAGCACCCCTCCTCTCCCCGCGACCTCCCCTTCCCCAGTAGCCCCCCCTCCCTCCCCCTCCACCCTCCCATGACCCCCCTTCCCCTTTCCCCGCGAGGCCCCCCACCCCTCCCCTCCCTACGAATTTCGAATTTCCCCAAATTCATTCGCGCGGATGTTACTGACCCAAAGATCATCCGGGTCGGGTTTCGAACTCAGCAACGCTCTTTGACCACGATGGTTTTTGGTGTGACAAATCATTGAGGAGAATTTCGAACCCAGATTTTTGGTTTCGAACCCAGTTTTTCGATTTATGGATCGGTTTTTCGAATTCAGCATCATCCGGTTCGGTTTTTGGTTTCAAATTCAACAAGGTTTCGAGGGGTGCGATTCAGCAGGGGGAAAGGGAGGGAGAGGCGGGGTTGCGGGGAGTGGGAGGGGGGGGGGTTGCGGGGAGGGGGGAGAGGGAGGGGGGTTGCGAGGGGGGGAGGGGGGAGCTGCGGGGAGTGGGGTGGTGGGAAGGGGGGCTGTTGGAGGTGGTGGGGGCGTGGGGGAAGGGGGCGTGGTAAGGGGGTGGGGGTGGGGATGGTTGGGGTTAGGGTTAGGGTTAGGGTTAGGGTTTGGCTTAGGTTTAGGTTAGTTAATTAGGATTATGGGGGGATTAGGGGTTAATGACTAACGGAAGTCTAACACCGTTAGTGAAAAGGGTAGTTTGATGTATTTTTTGAAAAGTGGAGGGTATATGGTGAATTTGGAAACCTGCGAGGATATACGGTGCAAAAAAAAATTGTCAGGGGTATATGGTGAAAAAACCGTTTTATTTATCTAGTTTCCATAGATATTTAGAACTAATTTATTTCAATTTTCGTTTTCATTCTTATATAATATATATATGCTATGAGATGTTTGTAGGAACATATGATAAGCTTCTTATAGCATTGAACTATTATGAGTGATCTACTAATCTTAAACGGTCATGCAAGACTTTAAATTTGCACTTATCAAGAGGCAACCCGAGCATTGACTTATTTTCTCTTTTCTTTACTTTTTATTTTGATTTTTATCTCTGTTTCATTCTGTTTGAGTGATTTTAAAAACTTTGATTTGCTCTTTTTTGTGTTTATTGTTGGTTGAACGAGATTAAAAAAGAAAAAAAAATTATTGAAGTGTTGGTTACCCGGTCTACCGGGCAAAGTCGCCTGACCGGGCGCACAAGTGGTTTTGGAGCCAAACTAAAAAAGCAAAAAATCTTGGCTAAGTGCTTCTCTCCCGGTTGACCGGGCGAGTCTGCCTGACCGGGCGGACTGTTCGACTGACCGGGCGAGGGATGTTTTGATAAAAAAAAAAAAAAAAACCTAGCAGGCTTCCATCATGTTTCATCTACTCTTCGTCCTCTTCACGCACACCCCCTTAACGCGCGACCCCCTGTCATCTACTGTCACCAATCACCATCACAGCCAGCCCCAGAACCGGCGCACCACCACCATCAAATCGCCGGCCTCCGGACACCGCACCTCCTCCTCGCATCTCCCGCCCATACGCCACCACCCTCCCCTCTCCTTTTTCAGCCTCGTACCACACCAGTGCAACCGCTTGTCTCTTAACACTCCACCGCCTAGTGCCGCCACAATCCTGGTTCTCCTGGCCAGACTCTTTCCTACCCTTGGCCGTTCTTTTCCCTCTCGTTCTTTTCTGTCTTTCTTTTATACTTTTCTTTTATTTTTTTTATTATTACCTTTTCCCATTAAGCACCTATTTTTGTTTTCTTCTTTTCTATTGGCAACAGTTGTTCTAGGTTCTTTCAAGTTGGTCTTCAAAGCAGTTCTATGTGATTGTAAAGCTTCTCAACTCTTCCATTGGGTTGTAAGGTTCTATATACTATATTGTTCATATTCTTGATAAGACTTTCAAATTTTTGCTTGGATTTTTGTTTGGCATGCTATACTTGTTTCTTTCTTATGACAACTTTGATTTGATGGGTCGATTGTCGGGATGTGTGGCGTTTTTAGTGGTGAATTGTGGCTTCTGTGGGGAGTATCTGGTGATTCGTTGATTGTTGGGTTTCACATGTGTTCTTTCTTGATCTTGTTTCTTGCAGTGAGAATACTGCAGATTCTAGCTTGGGGGAGGGATATTCTATCCTTTATTGCTTTCTAGTATAGATTTTATTGCTTTCGTAGGATGTTGCATGATTTGTACCATTCATTAGGAGTGGGAGTTTACGTGTAACCAAAATAATTGTACTGCTTTCTTAGTTGCATTAGCATATTTCATCTCATAGTAGACTTCATCTCATTTTAGTTGCATCTATGGGACTACTGCAAACACTTTTTGAGAACTTTGTTGATATTTTACGATGGTTCCTAAGCATCATTCATTTTGTTCATGATTCTCCATAGCACGATTGTTTCGTAATTGATTGTTTGTGGTAAGATTGATTGATCTCTCTCTGGCTCGATTTAGCTTTACTATGCAGACACCTAATCTAAGTGAGCTTTTGTGTCTGATAAACTGACGTATATGTGTCAGTTCTTTTATTTCATGTGTGATTAGTTCCTCAGTTGTTGCATTGATCTTGACTTTGACTTGGTTCTTTTTGATATTTGATAGTGCATATATTTTGATATGATTGAGGCGTTTCATTTCACAATCTTAGCTTCAGAGTTATTCTAGTTTTCATATTATCCTTTATCTAGCTCCGCTGAGCCTTTTCTTACTGTGTTTGATTGATACCCACATTACAATCCCTTATCCTTATTTAATTCTTGTCCCAAGCCTAGCTTGGGGGAGCGAGTATTTGCTTGGTTCAGTTTGTATTGGATTAAGGTGCTCTATTTGTGGTTTAGATGGATGGGATGTTATGTGAACTTGGAAATTGAATTGAAATAAAAAAAAAAAGAAAAAAAAGTCAAAACAAAATGAAAAAAAAGTGAAAAATGAAATGAACAAAAAAAAAAGCAAAAAAAAAGTTGTCAATAAAGTAAAAGAAAAGGGTTATTCTTGAATATCTTGAGTGGAAAATGTATTGGTTATATTTGGAGATTGTTGGTTGTTTTACGGAGTTACTGTGACCTTTTTTGTTCATGTTTTCAATTATATGATGCCCCCCTATTGGTTTTTCCACCACAATTCCCAAATTATTTTCCACACCTTTGACCTCAGCCTCATTACAACCCTTAAAGTCCTCTTGATCATTATTTATTTTATTGTTGAGTATTAAGTGAGTCAAAAAGTCAAAATTAAAGAGTATATGTTTCATCTGAGTTGACTTGTTTTAGGTTGAGTGTCATCATTTATCCTTTAAACACATGAGAGACTTGAGTGCACATAACTATAGTGAGGTTTGGAAAGTTTGGTTAAGTCCAGCTTGGGGGAGATGGTTTATGGTATGATTGGAGAGTCGATTGTGCTACATGACATGCTTTGCGGCTTTGTTCAGGTGTGTTTCAATGCTTGGCTTGTGTAGTGATTATATCTCTTGTGTTTTTAGCCGAGTGTTTAGTCCTGTTTTAGTCCTATATTGTAGGTTGTTGTACTCTGCCCATGTCTATATTTTATTGCTTGGGGACAAGTAATGGTTGAACTTAGGGGAGTTTCATAAGTCATATTTATATATAGTTTTTAGGTGCATTTAGGTTGCATTTTAGATCATTTAGATTCATATTTAGGTTCATTATTGCATTATATTCTTAAGTTATGCAATTCTACTCCTATTTGGTATATTTTCGTATTTTTGATGAATTTCAGGTATTGAGAACGAATTTGGAGTATAATTAGCTAATCTTGAGGATTATGAACATTTGGAAGAAGATGCATTGCATAAGGATCGTCATGGATATCTCATAGTACGAGTTTGAGCAAAAACAAAATGGAAAACCATTATAAGAAATGTGAAAAAGGAGTCACATATACTATTCTGACCATAACTTTTGATGTGCTTCCTAGAATTGAATAATTCCAGCAGATTTGGAAAATAGACTTTAAGATCTTTCCAACGATAGGTGGCATGCCCCGAGGAGACTTCTAGTCAAGAAGTTATGCATTCCGAAAGTTCGGATTGTTTTTGCTGGAATCTGCCACGCACGCTTACACGCGGATCACTAAATTCGCCCTTTTATTGAATATTTTGACTTTCCTTATCTTGTAACTTACTTTCCTGGTATTATTAGGTTACTTAATATTATTTAGATTAGGAAACTTCTTTCTCCCACTCTCTCATCACGTTATTTTTTTTTCTTAGTTTTAGTTTAGTTTAGTTCTCTTCTTCTTTTTCTCTCTAGCTTAGTAATAAACCCTAGTTTTTCATGTTCTTCATTTAGTTCATGATTTCTATTTATTTCATTCATTGATTTTTTTTATTATGCTTTTCTTTGTAAATTTAGATTTCATATTTTATTTCATGATTGAGTAGTTTTTTTTTTTTAGGATTTGGGAATCCATGTTTATATGCTATGAATCTTGATTGATGTTATTAATTGTTTGATTTTTCATTGATATCTCTAATTGATTAGTGTTTTTATTGTTAATCTTGCAACTTGATCAATTGTCTGATTAAATCTTGCTAATAAAGAGTCATAGATCGAGAGATAGTACTTTTTAGAGGCTTACCTACAATTAGCAAATCTAATTATGTTAGCGACCATACTGCATATGTTGATTTGAGAGCGTTAAGACCCGACCGTAGGATTAACATGTGCTCTAGATATCTGATTAATTGAGCTATTGATGATATTTTGATAGATTGTAAGGCCCTGTTCTTTTGAACTAATTTTGGCTGAACTGAACTGAACTTATTTTTGCTGAACTGAACTTATTTTTACTTATTTTTGCTGAACTGAACTTATTTTTGCTGAATTAAACTATATTAACATAATATTATCAATACTTATTATTATTATTTTATTATTTTATAATAATAAATAAATAATAAATAATAAATAATAATAATAATAATCAATAATAAATACTAAATAAAAAATAAAATAAAAAATAAAAGAAAATAATAAAAAAAAAAAATAATAATAATAAATAAATAAATAAAAAAGAAAAAAAAATACAAATTCATTGTGATTATAATTATAATATTAATAATAATAACAATATTAATAGTAATATTGAAAACAAAAATAATAATTACAACATTAGATAAGACTGAACTTATTTTTGCTGAACTGAACTTATTTTTACTTACTTTTGCTGAACTGAACTTATTTTTACTTGTTTTTAATTATTTTTGCTTTGACCCGAACTTATTTTTTTCGAAATGAACTTATTTTCTTTGAATTGAACTTATTTTTACGTATTTTTGCTGAACCGAACTTATTTTTCTTGAACCGAATTTATTTTTCTTTGAACTGAACTTATTTTTACTTATTTTTGCTGAAAATAAGTCCAAAAGAACATGGCCTAAGTATGAACATGGTGAACCATTGCCCTAGATCCTTTTAGTTTGATTTTCATATATTATTAGTTTAGAATTAATTTTCACATCTCTTATCCTGTTTAGTTTTCCCACACTTTAGAAGCTAGATTAAAACGACCATCTCTCTGTGGATTCGACCCTACTTACCCTACTACATTGTTAGAAGGTTTTGCAGGAATTATTTTTGACAGGTGTACGACAGCCAATCAGTTATAAAATGATGATGTTACAAACATTTTAAGACTCACAACATGATTATATTTATTTAGACTTTTTTTATGTCCTATTTATACTTATTTTAAGGCTTATAGAGAATGTATGGGTTTGTAAATATTCATTTTATGTAGGCTTGATATCATTAGTATATATAGTTTTATGGGACATTATTAGGCCAAGATATAACATTAATTAATATTATTAGTTTAGATTTTCGGATTGGATCCAAACTAACGAGCTAATCCCAAATCTGATTGGATATGGTTAGATCGATATCTTTGCACTTGGTCTTGCTTAGCCTCAACTTCACAATTTTGAGATACATATATAATACATATGTCCCTATATATATTTTCTTTTAAAAAAAAGGTAAACACCAGAGGAAAAAACCTCATTTGCTACATGACATATATGTTGCGATTCTTAATAAGTATTTAATGGGAGCACAAGTGCTTCTTTTGTTAAAAACATTGTCCATGATCACTTGATTTTACCTCCGATCTCGTGCCCATGTTTGTTGGAACATTTATAGTTAAATGTGTTCATAGGTTATACGTAAGTATGATATTTATTATACTTGGTGCTGTGGAGCATAAGTGTAATACAAATTAAGAGGACTAATATTGAAGTTTCAGACTTTAAATAGGTGCTCTGTGCCTCTATACATTGTTAACCCGGACCTAATTGTCTGCACAAGTAGCAGAAATTGTTATGCTCCAGCACAAGAGAATTGGTGCTCCCGCACCTTTTGATCAGACGCATTATACTGTTTCGTGTGTTTTTTATGTGTCTTTTGGTGTAAAATAATACAGTGTTTCGGGCAATTTCTCTGAGTAGCTCCAACATTATAAATAGGTGTATGTCATATGCATTTATATGTGTGAAGAATCATTCTTACGACTTGCTTAGAGAAAGAATCCTCTTGTGTTTCCAAGGCACAACTCAACCTACAAGCTCTTGTTGAATTGTTTCTTATTAAAAATAAAGATTCAATTATTTTTTCTTCGTATCACATGATAAGTATTATTGTGATACTCTTTGTCCATATATGAATCGGTAAATAACTTAAAGAAAATCGTTTCCTATATATAAGTGATTGGAAGAATCCTTTATTCATTCACTCACTATTATATCCATACGTATTTCTAACAAGGTTTATCTTCTACATTTTTGTTGCATAAAATTTAATTTTCTTCTCTTGTTCCATAAAGGTAAAATGATTTTGCTAGAAATATGATGGGGTAGACCGAGCTTTTTTTTTTTTGGTTAAAGGGGGCAATATATCAAAACTTAACAATCCGAAAGTACAAGTTTGAAACCAAAGTAGCAGAGGGATTATGAGTCCCTATATTACAACACATACACATATGTTCAAAGTTAATTTCCTCTAATCCAATGTTGAGTTCCTCCCAAGGTGGTTTGGAAAATTGGCGGAAAACATTGACTTCCATACTCCCCTTTCTAACAGCTTTTGCCAAAATGCCAACTTCTTTTGTTTGCTCCCTATCAGCTTTTTGCACTAGCTTCACTTGTCCCTCCTGGCAATAACTCCCTACAAACATTCGTAACATGAGTATATATATCCTTGATTTTAGATTCCCATTAATATTGCCATTGCCACCAAAGAATCCGAGAGAATTAGGCAGTCATCAGTCTCTTCTTTTTTATCCATTTTATGGCTTCCATGATCCCTATGAGCTCCGATAGAGTTGCATCGTTACTCATAATATTACCACAAATACCTTCAACCCATTGGCCTGATTTGTGCTTGCAAACAGTCGCCATTCCTGCATGATAGTTAGCAGAGCAGAAGGAAGCATGCACTATAATAGTGAAGGAGTGATTTTGGGAAATTTCAAGGGGTTGAGGGATTTAGGAAGTTAATGTCGGAGCAGGGCTTGAGCAAGTGAATTCTATAGCAAGAAAAATAGATTGGTGCAAAAAGTGGTGAACTTTTAGATCCATATGATTAAATACCCATTGGTTTCTCCTGACCCAAATTCTCCATTACAAGAATGAAAAAAGTGTAGCCCAGGGAGTATTGTGCGATTTTTCATGATGACAATGGATGTCACATTTTTTGATACCCAACTATTAATGTCCAGGTTATAGAGGTGGGAGGATACATTTGTTCTACACCTCAATAGTTCTAGGGCAGTCTTTAAGGACATGATTTCTTGTCTCAACAATAGTTTGGCAAAAAGGGCAGTTGGAATTATCACTAATTCATCTACTATGGAGGGAGGATTTTGTGGTTATGCCATTCCAAAGACACTCCCATAGGAATTTTTGGAATTGAGGGTGACAAGGGGATTCCCAAATGCTATTCAAGTCAAGCTCCCGAATATGAGAAGGGGGGAAAGCTGTTGCAATTCCTCTCTATAAATTCTGTTATAATCAAGAATTTCCCTTTGAGAGCCTTTTTGTTGAGTGGGAATGCTTTTAGTAATAAGCACGGGGCTGTTGCTTGGGAAAACTTATGCTTGAGTAAAGCTTGTGGAGGATTGGGTTACAGAGATGTTTTTGTATGGAACGTAGCTTGCATTGGAAAATATGTCTGGGCTATAACCTCCAAACAAGATAATGTTTGGATCAAATGGGTAAATTCAGTGTATTTGAAAGGGGAAAGTTGGTGGAGCTATGTTCCCAATTTATGAGCTAGTTGTTATTGGAAACAGGTTTGTCAAGTTAAAGAAAAGATGAAGCAATTCTATACTAAAGCTGAGCTTGGCAAAATGAGCAAATATTCCATACATGATGTGTATGAGAAGATTAAAGGTGATAAAGAAAGGATCAATTGGGATAAATTGGTTTGGAACAGATTATGTGTTCCTAAACACAGATTTATCAACTAGTTAGCAATGCAATCAAAGGTACAGACAATAGCTAGAATGGCTCAGATTGGGGTCAGTAATTCTGATAGATGTTTAATATGCAAAGATGCTGATGAGGATCATGCACATTTATTCTTCCATTGTAAGTATAGTGAACAATGTTGGTTGAAGATCACAGAATGGCTGGAGATTACGGTTAACAGAAACACATTACAGGCTGTTACCAAATGGAGTGCAAACTGCAGGAAATCAAAATTTTCGAAGCAAGTGGTAAATGCTAGTATAGCTGCCATGGTGCACTTCATATGGCAAGCAAGGAACAGTTGTGTACCAAGCATTGAGTATACTGTTAGACAAATTAAGAGTGCTGTTAAGATGAGAATTAGCATTGTAATGCCACAAAAACTCAATAGGCAAGATTAGAATTGGTTTAGCCAATTATAGATTGTATTGAGCAGCTTGTAATCCTGTTGGATTAGTGTTTACATTCCTTGGTGCTAAAGGGTCCAACCTAGTTGGTTCGTTTTCTCCTTGGTTTGTTTAGGTGTAATTTGATTTGATGCAATGAAACTTACTTAATTAGCAAAAAAAAAAAAAAAAATCCCTTTGGCAGCCCAACATACTAGGATATCTTCCTAATCACGAGGGTCAAAAGGCGGGTTGTATGTACTTTAGAATCCACCGGGATATATTGGGGGCATATCCAAGGTTAGCTCATCAAGATTCCAACTACCATGGTTTAGGACATTACTCCCTCTTCTATTCTCCTCCTGCTAGTAATAGGGCCATAAACAACATTTCTAAGGGGCTCAAAGGGAGTCCAAATATCTTTCCTCAAAAGTACAGAGTTGCCCTGCCCATACTCTAACCTGAGTACTTAGTAAATATGACCTATCCCCTCCCCATGTCTAGCCAGATATGAGAACCATTTTTGAAGGGTTTAGGAGTATCTCTATTCTTACTGTATTTATTAAAAATGACATGTGCAACAAGGATATGAGAAGAGTTCATTTTCCAACAAAGTTTGGCTAAGGCAATCCTATTTGATATAGCATTATTCCTTAAAGCAAGCCCTCCATATCCTTGGGGCCATAGATTTATCCCAGGATATAAAGGCCATTTTTTTTTATTTTCCCTCTTTACTCCCCCAGTTGAATTTCCTCACATTGGATTCAATGTTATTGGTGATCGATAGACAAAGGAAGGCTAATACAGCTCATAGAGTAAGCAGGGATGGCATTTAGGGTACCTGATATTAAGGTGGTTCTCCCTACGTACTTTGGTCAAGTGTTTGGCCTTCCGGTTTGCAAGCTTGGGGCAGTCCGACTTTGCTCTTAGAAGTTATGATTCTGTATTCGCTCATATTTGTGGTCTGATTCTATTATCTTTTACTTATTGACACTCTAAATTTGAAGAACAGTGTGTTACGGTGATTTCTTTTGTTATTACTTTTTATTGCTATATATTATTAGTATTTACCACTCTTAGAAGACATGATTAGGTTATTTGTTGTTTTATTAAGCTGACTCCCTCTATATCTTTTATCGTTCCTGTGTTTAACTATTCGTTTGCCAATCTGCTTCTTCGCCCTTAAATATATTTTATTACATAATAGTAAAAACTTATAATAATTGATTATTAATAAAGTACTCATTGAGACGAATTAAACAAGATAAAAAAGGGAGTACTACTTCCTATAATTTTGTACCTAATCATATAGTAAATATAAATCTTCTGACATACTGGGAATTAGTTGGAATTACTAAACATATATAGAGTGCGTCTTGGGTGTAGCATATTACATCATAACTTACTGTGTAACGAAATCTCACATGTGTGAACTAATATAAATGTTTCATGTCATTATAAAAATGTTTCATGTCATTATTGGTGTGTCTTATATCATTTTTCAACAAACTTGTACCATTTTCTTTTTTTTGGTAAGTAAGTAATATATTGAGCTCAAACACAAACAAACGATCCTATAGGCAAGAAGCAAACAACAAGCTAAAACAGTTTACAAACTATACAAGCACTGGACATCATCATCAGCCATATGCCCAGGCAACCTAGACTTAACCCTGCTCTTTACACTATATTGAATTTCTTTTACAGTTTTCTCTACAGTATGTATTCTATAATGCCATAAGGCATTATTTCTTTCTTCCCAAATTTTGTACACAGTAGCCAAAATGCTAGTAATTATCACTTGCTTCCTGAATTTGCTTCCCTTCAATCTTCTAGAAACCCAGCAAACCAATTGAGGCAAATTACAGCACAAAGTCCTGATACCCAACCATCTTTTGATCTTGATTAATCACTGCTTATTGTAAACACAGCTGAAAAATAAGTGACTATGATCTTTAACCGCATTCTCACATAGAAGGCATGAATCATTCACACACACACCAATAGCTGCTAATTTGTTCCTGGTTTGCAGCTTATTCTTCATAGCCAACCATCCTACAAAGCTATGCTTTGGGACACTATGATGATCCCAAATAGCCCTACACCAATGCTTAGTCTCCCCTGGTGTCTGCAGCTTCTTGTATGTTTCAGTAGTAATAAATCTAGCTTTATCAAACCAACCAGGTCCACACACTCCAGTTATCACTTGCTTAGCTTTACAAATGTGTTTTACCACCTAGCTAGCAGTACTAGGCGCAGTATAGCTAAGCCAATCATGCTCCTTAATGTATCTGTCATGAATCCACTTAACCCATAGGTTGTCAGCTTTCTTTGTAATATCCCACACTAGCTTGCCAATGATTGCAATGTTCCAAGAAATAAAGCTTCTAAAACCAAGCCCACCTTGAATCTTAGGTTTACACACCTCAGTCCAACTAACATAACCTGGCTTAGGACTATTACAAGTGCCTGTCTAAAGAAAGGCCCTGCAGATAGAGTTCACCTGTTTCAGGACAGCCTTAGGAAGAATAAAAATTTGAGACCAATAGACATTGATACTCATAAGCACTGCATTAACCAATTGCTTCCTCCCAGCAAAAGAAATGTGTCTAGAACTCCAAACCCTTATTTTTAGCACCATTTTCTCAACCAGCTTCTCACACTCTGCAGCATTGAGTTTCGTAGTGCTAATTGGGACCCCCATGTATCTAAATGGTAACTTACCATGTTTGAATCCCGAGTGTCCCTAATTCTGGTGTTCTCTTGATCAGAAAGCACACAACTGTAGAAATCTGATTTGTGAGGATTAGCTTTGAGCCTTGAAGTAGCAGCAAACAATTGAATCCCTTGCAACATCATGTGAACAGATTGAAAGTCACCCTTGCAAAACAAAATCACGTCATCTGCAAATGATAAGTGATTTAGAGCCATAGATCTGCATCTGGGATGAAACTTAAAACCAGGCTGTTTACCAATGTATTTCATTATTCTGGAAAAATATTCCATACATAACACAAATAATAGAGGGGACATTGGATCACCCTGTCTGATACCCCTCTTAGACTTGAAGAACCCAGTAGAACAACCATTAACCATCAAAGAGAAAGTAGGGCTACTCACACATACCATAATCAGCTCCACAAACCTTCTAGGGAACCCTAAAGTCATTAAGATCTCCTCTAAAAAAGCCCAGCTAACAGTATCATAAGCTTTCTGTATGTCTATCTTCATGAGACAACACTTCTGCTTTTGCTTAGCCTTATACATCTTAACAATATCCTGGCATAATAGCACATTATGCAAAATATATACTTCTGTTTGCAATAAAAGCCCCCTGATTTTGTGAGATTAAATCTGGTAATACCAACTTGATCTTCTTACAAATCAATTTTGTGATGCACTTATAAATCACTGAACAACATGATATAGGTCTAAAGTCACTCACATGAGCAGGACTTTTAACCTTAGGAACCAGAGTTAATGAAGTAACATTGACAGTCTTAAGTAATTTACCAGTGTGGAAAAAATCCAAGACAACATCTGCTACCTCATTATCCACAATCTCCCAGCAATGCTTAAAAAAGAAGCTATTAAACCCATCCATAGCTGGAGCCTTGTCACTTGGTATGGACAACATTACCCTCTTCACATCTTCCCTAGTAAAATCACACCTCAATAGTAATTGTTGTTCAGTATTCAACACAGCTCCTTCAGCAATTATTTGACTTTTTACAGCACACCTATCCACCATACTTTCACCAAGAAGACTCTGGTAATAATCCACAAAAGCTTCTTTCACCATTTTATCATCAGTCTGCCAATTACCATTTTCATTATAACTTGTACCATTTTCCCCTATAACATTACTTAACAAGTTGATATAATTTATAAGAGAGATGATATCATTACTACTCACTTCTATGTTCTTTTTCCACAAACTTGTATCATTTACCCCTATATCATTATAATTTGTCAACTCTTTATATACCTTAGCATTATTACACAAATAAACTGATACCATTTAGAAGAGAATTGATATCATTATTACTTACTTTTATGTTATTTTTAGCAAAGTTGTATCATTTTCCGCTATTTTATTATAATTTGTAAACTCTTTATATAACTTATCATTATTACACAAACTTATATCATTTACAAGAGAAATAATATCATTATCACTCACTTTTATGTTATTTTCAAATAAACTTGCATCATTTACCCCTATTTCATAGTTATTATCAAAATAATAACTACTTACCCTATCCTCATCAACAACCTCAAGCTTCTTGTTCAACTCGCCTATCCATTGAGACAAAATGAGAGACCAAAATGAGACAGAAATTGAGCTCAGAGGTTGAGACAAAATGAGAGAGAAATTATGGTTGTGCGGTGATCTATGGAGGATCGAGGCTCGATGCCGGAGAATTGCTCGCGGCGTTAATGAGGCTAACCCCATATTCTGCTAGAATCTGTGTGTGTGAATGGTTAAGAGTTGAACAATCGGCCAGAGTAGAGAGAAAAAAAGGGGAGGTTTTGGATTGGATTTCACACGTGTGAACGGGTGGTTACCCTGTAATTTATGGTGTAATAGTTACACCTAAGAATATAACCTTCTCATTATTAGTAAATGATTAATTTCCACTACTAATCATGTGACGTCAACGTTTCCACCTCCTCAAAAGGATTTTATGCTCAATATAGTATTGCTATTAAATTTCAATCATTTGTACTATTCAATTGTATTTTCTCAAAATAAAAAGCTATATACTTCCATAACCAATTTCAACCCATGTATTATAAATCAGTTACAAGTCTATTATATGAGTAATCTATATGGCTAATTAAAATCATTTTTTATAAAGTATAATATGACAAACCCATCAATCTATTACAAACTAAGGGCAAGAGAATTAATATAAAGAATTCAACATATTTGCTATTTTTTATTTCAACTATTACTATTTCATGTAGTCATTAATAATTTAATATATAGGAATAATGATATATAGTACTTCCAAAAAAAATTATGCATAGTACGAACTTTATTTGCTTATTTTGTTTCCAATTTTTTTTTTTTTTGTAATTTTTATGATAAACATATTAATAGATCAATAATTAATTAGATAAATCTTTGTATGTTTTTTATTGGTGCTAGATACATCCTCATATGTATGTGGTGACTCCTTTTCTCATGAAAAATCCACATCCAAGAAAAAGTTGTAAGTGTCGTGATCGAGGATTTAAGTAGCGTAAAGTTCTTCAATTGTATGTTAGGAGCACATATGACATAGGAAGATTAGACAGTTCAACGAAGAAGTCCATCGTCGAAAAAGTATGAAATGATTTCTACTAGTCAGGCTCCCGGTATCATAATGCTTAATAAAATGCCTTTTTGGAAAGGGAAACGGTGTTTGTTCGTATTAGGAATTACGCTTACTTTTCCTTTATTAATTCCGAATGCGTCAACATAGTACAAAAATCGTAAAAAGTTCCCTACTAATACTATTTATGCATGAGAATGTGAGAGATTGAACAAGGGAGCTAAGCCAAGCTTCAAACTAGAGTTGCTCATAAGTTTGGCTCATTACACTTATACACAAGCTTCAATAGAGTCTCAACCCTTTTCAAGCTCAAGTTTCCAAGTTAGGCTCAGTTCAATATGAGCTAAGACATTGTGAGCAAGTGATACCCTATGAATATTATACCATTCTATAATACCAGAGGTTTTATTATTAATTACACAACAAATTGAGTAGTTACAAATATTTGAGTCTATTCATAACCTTCTCGACCAGAGTTTGCTCTGCCCATATTAACTTGTGAGCTAGTTAGACATTGTTTATCAAGTTTCTCCATCAAATTTCAAGGTTGCATATTATTATAATACAAGAGAACTGATGATTATTTTTTCTAATAAATTGAACATGAAAAAAAATCTAGTCCTATAATAGATTTCAGGGTTATATACTTCTATCAAATCACTTAATATAATAATACTTCAATTTTTTTTAGTCTAAAAACTAAGTTGTACATCAATATTAAGAAACGTGAGTATCATGGAGCCTTTGAATAATTGTTTTTTGTGAATATATAAGGAAGTGGGAGTTTACAAGCCATTCGACTATTTGAGAGACTTTAGAAAAAGACGAAACTTAACTGAGGTATAATTCCACGTATTTTTCAGCTTGTTAAGTTTGGAATCAACAAAAATAAGAAAAGGCATTTCTTAAAGCCATAAGATAGAAATAGGAGTCTTTACTCCTCCTCCCCCTGCTTCCCCTGAGAGGTTTGAGATATACAATGAGTGTGTGGCCGGTTGACTATAATCCCTGATATCTGATGATAATAATTGCTCTCCCTTTACGTAATTACTATCTACTTTTATCTATTATCAACTTTATTTTTTTGACTTTTTTCTTCAATTACACCTTAATACATGACACCCAATATATTATATATAAGCATTAAAGCATGTTCTTAGAGCATCAATTAACTTAATCGTGATAAACTAACTAGGTGGAACTTTGACCTTATCTAACTTTGTAATCTGTCTATATTTTTTCAGAGAGTAAACTATCTAGGTTTGATACAAAAACTAGTTGTTGGCACGCTCAATGCACGACATCATTACATGTAATTTAATAGTTTTTTATTAAGTTTTTTGGAAAATGGGGGCAACACATGACAACCTACAATTTTTTACCATACCTTTTAATAATGATATTAGACTATACTGCTTATTTGATTTTTTTGTTCTTCTATTTTAATAATCTAATTTTTGTTATAAGACTTAAGATTTTAGTAGTTAGAATTGGAATTTGATTGCATATTAGAGATGTAGTTTTGTGGTAAGATCATGATATCTAAAGTAAAAGAGGTCAGAGGTTCGAGACCTCTTACACAAATATTTGATCATTTTCTAGGATAATGTCATTTC
This sequence comes from Beta corolliflora, assembly GCA_947648045.1. NCBI lineage: Eukaryota > Viridiplantae > Streptophyta > Magnoliopsida > Caryophyllales > Amaranthaceae > Beta > Beta corolliflora. The sequence goes on along the minus strand of CANSZD010003137.1, from coordinate 393,633 downwards.
AGAAACAAAGATAACGTCATATCAACATATGAATGTCATATCAAAGAAATTGGAGTGACGTCGCATATGAGTTGAGAAGACACGTGGCATCTTACAATACTTGCCTGCGTATTTTTGATAATATTTATTGATATTGGTTGATTGATTGATATTGATATATATTGATGTATTAATAATGGTGACAAAGTTGTAATGCTTTTCCTGGATTTCCATAATAATTAAAGAGATTTATTTTTTGGTTTAAAATTTGGCCATTCAACATTTTCGTTCGAAATAATTGCTACAAATTACTTTGTAAGAGCATTATCACTCATGAACTAAAAAAACTTCTCATTCCTCTCTCACTCTCTCTACAACTTTCTCTCTCATCATCAATAAATTAATCATGTCTCATGACCAACTTTACTCAATGCATCCCATTCATGATCACAATGAAGTTCATCGTCCCCTCCATTTTCTTCAAGTATGGAACTTTAGATGGAAAATGAAAATTATGGGTGTCTACATATAGAGCTCAACAAGCTTTGGTCATTGATATTTTCAAAAAAAAAAAATTATGTATTTTTTAGATATTGCAATTTGAAATTTTGAATTGAAAAAAAAAAAAAAAGTATTTGTACACATCACCATTCTACTAGTTCAGAAATCTCATGACATTTTTTTCTAAATAGGTCATAAGACGATGACGTATTCTAAAATTGATCATGGTTTATGACACAAAAAATCATGAGTATAGTGCAATTTTTTTTTATCATGGTTGATGATCAGTTTGATGAAAAAAAAAACCATGGGTGAGCTAGACTGCTCTAAAGGATGAAAATTATTTTCAATAAGTACTTTTTCAGAATATAACATTAGGTCCATTCTAAAAAAATGTATGTATATGACTTCAAAAACAAAGAATGGATGAGGTGGTAGAGTAGTAAGTTACATCCGAATGTTACATCTTTAGTAGAGAAAATATTATTTCTGTAAGATTGAGGTGGTAGAGTAGTGACATCACTTCCCACCTCATATTCCCGAGATTTACAAATCAAATCACATGAAACTCATTTGAGGAATATATTCCCCTTATCCCATCCAAATGAGCCCCCTAACCACTTCATCTCACCTTAAAAATATTAGGGAAATTAATTTCCATATATTATCCAAAACATGTGTGGTCAAACAGCATATACTTTAATGATGACAAAATGTTAACATAAAAGCAAATGGGGGTGATTCATATAGAAATAAAAATAGTCGTATATATTTTTGTTAGACTTTTTTTTTGTAATGGGTATCTTCAAACAAACATTAAATTATGTTTCAAAAAAGAATGAACATTGATTCTAAGGAGTAAAGCTATAATATTTGTTCCAAAAAGTTTAACACACTTTCTAAGGAGGAAAAATTATCTAGACAAAAAAAAAGGTAGGTGGGTGAATGCGCAAATTTTTTTTTTTGGATGGGAAGAATATATAAAAATTTAGAGAATTTTATAACAAATGTAAAACGGTGAAAATAATTTCAATGGACAAAATATAAAAATTGAGAAAGCTTTTGAGTAAGAGAAATCACAGCGTAGTATTATCCTTATTTCATTTTGATCTAAATAGTTTGACTTTCACTTTTGCTGATTAAAAAAAATTTGATCACTGTTATCTTTAATTACGTACAAGTTAGAAATATTTATAAAAAATTGATATTTGGAAAATATATGTTAAAATGACTCTAGCTAACAAAATATTACATGAATATGTTTTAGTTATGTATAACACAATGGTCAAATTAAATTACGTAAATAGTGCAAAAATTCAAAATGGATAGAAGAGAGTATAATCAAAGTTATTAAATAAAAAAACATATAATTAACTTATTAACCTTCTTTTTTGGTGCTAAAACATGTCTAATAAGTCTTCTTTTTTCTTAAAAGGTAAGGAGAAAGACTCTATCTAGACCTCAACCTGCACGATGTTCTAGCATTTGCGGACCCGGCACTTGAGAGTAGGAGGAAAGGTAAGGGGAATCCCTACCCCCACGTATTGCAGTTGGGATGATTCGACCTCGTGACCTTATATTAAGAGGTTATAAAATGAATCTCCAACTAACTATACCAAGCAAGCTTTAGTATAAGTTTAATTAAAGGAGGTTGTGTGGATAACACTACTTCTTTGTTTTGGTAAGATGTAAGAATCTCACTACTTTAGTACAAGTTTAGGTTGGCGGGCCAATCCAAATACTTTAACTATAGAAGGAGCTAAGGAATAAAGGAAGTACATCAATCTTACTACTCAATACCATTACATAGAAAAGATGAGCACATGGTCCACAGCTAGTAGTATAAATTAAAATCTGACGGTGAAATTAATTTTCTAAACAAGTCAAATAAAAAATTGATAATTTATTACAACAAAAAGATAAGATGGAAAACACAGAAAAATTTGTAGAAATGGACAAAAAGCTGTACAATGCGGCAGTAATAGGCGACGTACAAAGCTTCCTAAATGCAAAAGACATAGAAAGTGGAAGTGAGGAGTATTTTCTGAGGCAAAGTTTCCCTCAGGAAAACAATATCCTTCACTTAGCAATCCGGCATGTGAAATTTGAGTTTGTAGAAGCAGCAATATTGAACGGGTTCGTATCAAGAGCAGCGTTTGATAAGCTGATCATTCAGGGCAACTGCGATGGAAACACCCCTCTCCATGTTGCTGCCGAGGTCGGCGACACCGGGATTTGTAGGCTGCTCCTTCAACAGGCGACTGATTCGGCAGAGATGTTGAAGAATGCAGACGATGGCAACACGCCATTGCATGTTGCAATTATTCATGGCAATGTTGAGTTTGCCACATTGTTGATGGAGCGACATCCTTGCCTGGCTCGTATTATCAACGGTTATCGGAAGACGCCTCTTCATATTGCAACCTACCGAGATATTGGTAAAAATCCTTTCTTATGCTGAGTGACGTACTTATAGTAATATTCTGTCTTTCTTTTCGGGTTTTTCTTTTAGCTACTTGTGTTTTTTTTTCAAGTGTCCAACTTAGGGGTGTCCAGGTTTGGTTTGGTGTGGTTTAGGATATAAACCAAATTAAACCGCAAAATTGGTTAGGAATTTATAAACCAAACCACACCACATTATGAGTTAAACCACACCAACCAAGGGCTGCTTGGCGGTTCGATTTCGAATTTTCGGAAAATCAAACCAAATTAGTTATTCCCTACTCTGAACCAAACCAAACCAATATTTGTGAACGCTTTGGTGGTGCTCAGGCAAAATTGTGAACATCTACACTCCAACCTATTGTTAGTTAGTACCTATTAGAAAGGGGTTTCATACATCTTAAAACCATATGACAATAAGGAGAGTAGTCCTTTAGTCATATAAAGTAACTAGTAGAGAAACAACGTTTACGTCTATTGCGGGACCCCCATTTGCGTCGGTTTCGGGTTCGACGCGACAGGCTCAAACGCAAATTGGCCAAAACTCATTTACGTTGGTTGGGAAACTGATGCAAAGGGTGCACCATTTGCATCGGATTTGGGAGCACCAACCGACACATATAAGAATTTGATGGGATGCAATAGGGAGGCTATGATACATGATTTGCATCGGATATAGTAAAAAACCGACGCAAATAACATATATTTTTAATTAAAAAATAATATTTTGTACAACAAATTAGATCTTTCATTTTTTACACTAAGTCCAACAACAATCAAATATGCTATTTTTCCCCAAGAAATCAGAGCAATTATAAAATAAAATGAAGTAATTTCCAAGAAATAAACAAGAAATTATACCAACAATTGTCTCGCTGGTTACGATAGTTGGGATGATGTTCCACAAGGCCTAAAAAATAGTTTATGGGAAGATGCTAAAGTAAGTAAACCTATGTATTTTTAAAATCCATTCTTTTAATTTTATTTGAATCATGATTATTATACTAATCGTGTATTATTGGTTCATTTTATATATTGAAGAAAGAGTTTGGAATACAAGAGGATGAGAGGAAGAAACGAGATGTGTTGACTACTTGTGATAAGCGGTGGAGAGATTTCAAGTCAAGATTAGTGAGTCGATGGACCACAAAAACGAGGCTGGGGCCTAACAATGATATGCAACCGTACGTGCTCTATCCTTTCATCACGAAAGAGATTTGGGACGAATTTGTGAAAAAGTGTAGCTCTAAAGAGTTTAAGGTATATAATATGTACGTTACAATTACCTAATATGTTATAATCAAATTTTTTTTTGTGAATATTAACTAGTTACTTGTTATCATATTAGGCTAAAAGTGAAAGAGCAAGAAAGTCTCAGGCTGCCAACATACATCCTCATTTTTTGGGTCAAAAGTCATATGCGGAGATGATTCCCGTTTGGAAAGACAAAGGGTATATCCCTAAATCCTCTACAGCATCATATGTTGACTCATCCACATCATCAATTATTTCCTCCTTGCCGGATCAAACTTTGCCATGGCTTCTCGCTAGATCGAAAAAAGATATGGAAGGAAATCTTTTCTTCCCTAATGAAGAAACACAAAAGATAAAAGAGTCCATTGTAAGAATTCTTCAAATTTTATGATATTTTCTTGTCTAATTATTCGTATTCTAGAATTCTACTAATCATATGATTTTTTTGAATTTGATGCAGGATGATTGGAAAAGGAAAGAAAAGGAAGGAGAGTTTGTTCCAGGTTGGATGGATGATGTTCTATCCCGTGCTCTACAGAGGAAAGACCGTCCTGGGCGTGTGTTAACAGCGGGGCGTAGCATTGGGATTACATCGGTTTGGGGAGATCCTGATCGGAGTAGTACTGCTCGAAAGGGTAGGAGCATGGATGATGAGGAGATGCAGGAGTTGGAGGCTAGAGTGAGCCAAAGAGTTAGAGAACAGACGATGCAAGAGATGAACGCGAAGATTGATGCTATAGTTCAAGAAAGGTTGATGGCTTTTGCGGCGCAATTAGGTCTTCAAGCACCAAATCAAACAAGTCCTCACACTCCAGTTGATCCTAGTAGCTGTCACTCGGGGGGTAATGATCCATTTGTGAACTTGCAGGTATATAATTATTTTATATCTTCTACGATTATGATATTATGTTTCTAAAACACTTAATTAATGACATTGTGTTTTCATTGGATGTTAAGAGTCCGGTTCCATGTCGTTTGGCAATAGCGGATAACTCGGGACCGATCATTGTAGCAGAGGGTACCGTACATCCGCAAACGGAGTCATCATCACATCCTACGGTCGTGAAAGTGAGTGTTGATGATTTTTTTTTTGGACTTACGCGAAGCTCTAGTTCCACTACCTACTCCATACATCATGAAACTCAGTCAAGCCGAGGGTTCATTCATAGAATGGCCGAAAGAGTTGGTATTTTTAGTCTCAGATAATCAGGTAACTTATGTTTAATATTTTGATTTATATACTAAGAAATGTAAATATATATACTAAGAAATCTTGATTTATATATGCTAAGTAATCTTTATTTTGTACACTAAGTAATCTTGATTTATATATGAAATAATCTATATACATATATAATATGAATTAAAAAGAAGTCAAATTGAATTAGGAACATATACCTAAAGAAAGTGCGATGAAGAAGAAGAAGAAGAAGAAGAAAAAAATAGTTGGTAGTGATCCTTGCACCGATGAGTCTGCACATAGGCACGTAGATCCTTTTATTGACTTGACACTGGATGATATGGATGATAATATCAAGGAGATGCACCGACTATTTTGCGACAAACCCTCAGATGAGCCTTTTCACATGTAAGTTCAGAAGGGTACCGTCTTCGACTTTGATAGAGATCATATGATCATTCTCTCGCGACAAGATGTTTTTCAACTTCTCACGGGAGCATGGATTAATGTATCCATTTTGCAAGTATTTATGATGTGAGATTTCTCAAACTCTAAACTAATTAACATTGCTATTTTATTTTTATTGTTTCTCCTAACTATAAGTGTTTGGATCTTAGGTACTTGGCAGAGCAGTCTGAGGAGCATGGAGATAATAATATTGGTTTCATGTGTCCAAGTATGATTTCAGCGACCATGATACGCAATCACTTAGATGCCGTGATCAACTACATGGCAAGTTCAATGAAAGCGAATCAATATATGTGTTACATCCTATGTCCGTATATTGAAAAGTATGTTAGTTAAACTAATCTTTACTTTGTTTTATATTTATGAACTTGTGGTTATATATATAAAACATCACATTTTGCTTCATGCCTTAGGGATCATTGGATTCTTCTTGTCATTTGTCTATCTAAGAGAACGATATATATATTTGATTCGATCAAGAGAGATAGATCCTTAGCTATCAAGATACCGTTGAATACGTAAGTTCATAGTTGTTATACATGTTAATAAGTTTACATGCATTTTACGATATTTTAAATAATTTATAAATGTTTATAGTAATTAATTGTTACAAAATCTCTATACTTAGTGCATATACAAAATACACGCGGCTTGAAGGATCAAATAAAGGAACTAAATTGTCTTGGACATATATGCGGGTAAAACTCTTATGGTTTTGTATACGTATTTGATACTTTATAATTCTATTTAGGATTTTTTTTCGATTCTAATATATATCTTAAATTTGGTGTAGTGTGCTCAACAATCGGGAGGAGTGGAATGCGGCTATTTCGTGATGAGATACATGTTTCTAATCATCCGCTTATACTATGAATCAGAGAATTTGTATGAGGTATATGTATGCTGTAAATTCATTATTTATACTTATAGAATTTTAAAGTATATTAACTAGTTTAATATATTTCTAGGCTTTTTCGTCAAGTCTTGAGCCATACTCCATATATGAGATCAACGACCTCAAAGAACTTTTTGCGGAATACTTTGTACGGGTCGTTAACAAAGCAGAGTAAGTTTGATGGTTAGTGTATGTATTTGTAGGTTAGAATGATATTTTGTTACTTGAACCTTGTTGGTTGATTGATTGCAACATTGGTTGCTTGAACCTTGTTGGTTGATTGATTGCAACATTGGTTGCTTGATTGAGATGTATGAAACAGGTTTTGGTTATATATATGCAAAATTTTCCCAACGATTTATTGGGTTGTCCAAATTACAAAGGAGACTCTGCCGAATTTTCTGCTCATAATTATTAACATACTGTTTGTTTAGTTTTGAAAAACAAAAAAAAAGCTGAAAAAAAAACAAAAAAATTTACCATTTGCGTCGCATGCAGTGCCATATGCGACGCAAATGGTACTTCATCTGCGTCGCATATGGCATTGCATGCGACGCAGATGGTATATGCGCAGCAGGCAGCAAGAGCCTAGCAAGCACCATCTGCGTCGCACGCTGTGCTATATGCGACGCAGATGAAGCACCATTTGCGTCGCATATGGCACTGCATGCGACGCAGATGGTGCTTGCTGGGCCTTCTGTGGGTGCATGGGGGGATGGGCATGTGCGTCGCATGTTTGTTGTGTCCGACGCAAATAGTCAGATTAACTGCGTCGTGTCTTATCCGACGCAGATAGCTGTCTTCCCATCTGCGACGAGACTTGTGCCGTCGGACCAAGGTCCGACGCAAATGGGGGTCCCAAGTCCGACACAAATTGTCATTTCTCTACTAGTGTTACTTTCTTTTTATAATAGATAAATTTTAGTTACATTCAAAGTTTATATTAAAATCAAAATGTTTAAACTTTAGCTTATTCAATGTCAAGAAAGTTAGTACTTTATCCAGCCCAAGATCTGAATACATCAGAGAACAAAATCATACAACTACTACTACAAATACGATCACCACAATATAGGTACCAAATTTAGCTTCTCAATAGAACTATACAAGTATAATAATTTATGGGATCCATTATAGGTCTCTCACATGTTTTTATAATGAAACCCATTACAATATGCAAAATGCACAAAAAGCCCGTCATATAACCAGAAAGTAGAAGGGCCCAAGATACATAAATTTAATATATATATATATATATATATATATATATATATATATATATATATATATATATATAACCCAAAGCAAAAACATGACATGCTGCCACATGTACTCCCCCCTTCCCCATGCAATCAAATGACATATTAAACAATAAAAAAGGTGTGTTATATGCCTCGAACCCATGACCTCTCATTTAAGATATAAGTGTACTAACCAACTACTCTACAATCTTTTTTTTGCTAATTAAGTCAGTAATTATTATTAACCAAGAACGATTTACAACTAAACTTTCCTCAAGGGCAACAAACCAACTAGGTTAGACTCTTTGACCCAAGAAGAAACAACTAATCCCTAAGATTAGCTATACAACCTGTTACAAACTCCAAAACCAATTCTGATCCATTCTAGACACTTTGCTAGGCATTACACTATTAACTCGAAGCTTCAATTTAGCTTTGACAATTTTTATAGTACTATGAGTAGTAGGTATACATTGATTCCAGTAGCTTGAATTTCTACTTCTCCAGACTTGATACATTACAACAGCAACACCAGCAGCAAAAACCTGTTTTCTAAACATTGAACTCCTGCATCTTCTTATCCCTTTACAAACCTGCACCAATTCATTTGCAGCACATTTGATCCCCAACCATTGCTTGATTTGTACCAGACATGTCTTACTGTATACACAGCTAAAAAATAAATGACAGTGAGTTTCATCCTGAGATTAATGCAGATCCACTTATGCCTATTTGAGCGAGTCGAGATGTCGTCTGTAACTTCTTTTGAATTGCCAACCAAAGAACAAATCTGTGCTTAGGTGTGCTAAGCCTATTCCACACACATTTAGCCCACTCTTTTTTAGGCTGCTCCCCTTTCATTTTCTCATACACTGCCTTAATAGAATATTTAGGCATAGTTTGCAGTTCAGCATTTGTATAAAAATTCTTCAATTTCTCTTTAATAGCACATACTCTTCTCCAATACCAGCTGGCATCTGCCGTTGGAGTGTAGTCCCACCAGTCTTCTTCTCTGAGGTATATAGCATTGACCCACTTAATCCATACATTGTCCTGCTTAGTGGAAACAACCCATACATATTTTACCATGCATGCTATGTTCCATAACTTCACATCTCTGAAGCCTAAACCCCCTGCTTCCTTCTTAATGCATATATGTTCCCATGCTACTTGACCAGGCTTACTACGGAAATGTTGGCCACTCCAAAGAAAAGCTCGACAAGTCTTAATTACCTCATTAAGTATTTTTTGAGGTAAAATAAAAACTTAAGCCCAATATACATGTAAACTGAGCAGCACTGAATTAATTAATTGACATCTTGCCATGTAAGATAAATGTCTTGTACTCCAGGTTTGAATTCTTGCAATTATCTTTTCTGTCAGTACTTCACACTGTGCTGCAGAAATTTTCTTTGAACATATAGGGACACCAAGATATATACTTAAAAGGCAAAGTACTCCTCTCAAAACCTTATGCAAGCATGATCCTCTGAACTTCATGCTCCTTCATCCCACAAGTATACATAGCTGATTTTTGCACATTTGGTTTTAAACCAGATGTATTTGAAAACAGCTTAAAAGCACCCAATAGCAGATAAAGTAAGGCATAGTCACCTTTGAGTCAATCTCATGGCTTTGCACTTAGGATGAAAATGGAAACTCTCTAAATTGCTTATTTTGCATAATACCCTTGAGAGGTATTCCATACATATCACAAAGAGAAGGGGAGACAAGGGATCTCCTTGTCTCAATCCCCTAGCAGACTTAAAGAACCCTTCCATAGATCCATTTATCATCAAGGAGAACATGGGTGTACTTACACATTCCATGACCAAATGAATGAATCTCTCTGGAAATTGTAAATGAATGAGCATTTCTCTCAAAAATTCCCAGTTCACTGTGTCATATGCCTTTTGTATGTCAATTTTCAGCATACAACTTCGAGAAGTCTTTTTCCTCCCATAATGCTTTACTAGATCTTGTATCACCATAATATTGTGGACTATATATCTACCATTGGACAAAACCCCCCTGATTCTCCATTATAATGTCAGGTAGAATTTGTCTCAATCTCCCACAAAGCACTTTTGTAACACATTTATAGATTGTGTTACAACAAGATATAGGTCTAAATTCCTTCACACTCTTAGGGCATTTAACCTTAGGAATGAGTGTGATAGTGGTTGTATTTAATTCTTTCAACAGCTTCCCACTTTGTAATACATCAAGTACAGCATTCACAACTTCATTACCAATAATATCCCATGAGTTTCTATAAAAGTGTGAACTGAATCCATCTGAATCTGGTGCTTTGCACCCAGGAATGGATAATAGAGCCTGCTTCACTTCTTCCACTGTATATGGAGCTTCTAGAATGCATTTATGATCTTCAGTAAGCACAGGTCCTCATTCAATAATCTGAGGTGATACAGGTTTCCTAGGTTCAGTTGAACCAAGCAAATCTGTATAATATGTCAAGAAGGCTTCAGTAACTTCTTTAGCATTATCAACCCATCTACCATCAGCGTCAAATATGCTATAAACATGATTCTGAAGTTTCTTAGTCTTGATACTTTGGTGGAAAAGAGAGGTGTTTTCATCCCCATTCTTAATCCACTCTATCTTGGCTTTTTGCTTCAAAAAATCTACATATGCTTGATGTTTACATGTGTAGTCTTGAACAGCAGCAAGCTCAGCATCTGCATATTGTGCATCCCCTGGCTGTTGATGCATAAGAGTCTGTGCTTCCACCATTTTATTATAAGCTGCCACCTCTGCTACATGAATCTCTGCAAAGCCAGTTTTGTTCAATTCTTTTAATTCTTTTTTCACAGCTTTTAACTTCTGCATCACCACATACATCTTGGTTCCTTGAACATCTACACTTCATCCCTTCTTCACTATGTCCTTGAACTGCGGAGCACTTTTCCACATTGTGAAGTATCTGAAAGGCTTCACTCCAGTGTTATCTCTTGGGTATACTGTTATTAATGCAGGTGAATGATCAAATTCACCTTCATTGTGAAAACATACCTCTACTGAGCTATAAGTATCTTGCCAACTGGAATTTGCCATCACTCTATCCGGTTTTGAGTATACTCTTTTGCTACCTTCTTGTTTATTGTTCCGGTGAACATGTTGCCCACACTCTTGATATCGGATAAACCACGATCGACATACATAATCTTATATCCCCGGTTTCATTCTCTCTAACCAATGACCCAATTCTTTCCTCTGAAGTCATTACACAATTCAAATCACCACATATTACCCAAGCATCTTGTGTATACAAATTCCTCAAATCACTCCATAATACTTCCCTGCTTTTACTATCATTAAAAGCATATATAAAAGTACAAAAAAAGCCAGCACTACCACTTAAGGGTTGAACAAAACAATGAATATACTGGCTAGAAGCACTTACAATGTTGATATGAAAGCTCCCTGCCTTCCATGCTACTATGATCCTGCCACCAGAGTGATAGGCTGAATTTGTTGTAAAACACCATCCAGAAAACATTCTTTGGTAAAGATTTCCTAAATTAGAAACCTTCACCTTAGTCTCCGGGAGACTAACAAGGCCAAAGATCATTTTGTTAATATAATGCCTAACATCATCTCGTTTCCTAGCCATGTTAATCCCCACATTCCAGCATAAGATCCTATCCATTAGGATTGAGAGAGTTCCCTCTCTCTTTTCCTGATGGATCTACAACCAGTCCATTATCTTGCATTCCTGCCTCCACAAATCCTCCTTCATGCAGCAGATTGAAAGAATTAGCTACACTTGTTTCCTTAGTAGCAGTAACCCTCACCCTGATTGGTCTAAGAGTCTTTTGAAATCCATCTGGGTCAACTTCAGTAGGCACAATGGGTGCAATCTGTTCAACCACAGGTTGCATAACATTTTGCTGCACTGGTTGTCGTGCTTTTTTGACCTATCTCTTCTGTTGCTTCTTAATCCTACAATCTTGTGTAGAATGACCAATACCATGACAATTATTGCAAAGCACTGGCTTCCATTCATTGCTCACTTGGAACTTCAAGTGAGATCTCCATGTTCATTCACAAAATCAATCTTATCTGGTAAAACTTGATCCATTTTCACCTCCATCAATATCCTAGCAAATTGCAACTTTTCACGATTCCTAGTTGCATCATCCCTTTTAATAGGGTCTCCCAGTTGAGCAACAATCTTATGAAGAGATTTCTCTCCCCAATATTTAAGTCCAATTTTCAATTGAACCCATATTGGTATAGTTTTAATCTCATCTCGTTCAAAATCCATTTCAGCATACCATTTCTTCATTATTACAGGCTTGCTATCAAAGAAATAATGCCCATTCATAACCTGATCTCTAGAATCCATCGCAGCAAACCTCACTAAGAAAATACCCTTCTTAACAATAGCAACCTTATCAACCCTAAAATTCTTCCAAATTCTCCTCACAAATCCTTCCATCACCTGAATTGGTGGATTCGCACCAACTACATAACATATTAGTGAAGAACTCCAGTAGTTGATTTCATCCTCAATATCCTCTAAATAAATTCTTACATGTTCAGTTTCCTGATTATAATCCAGATTAATGTGTTGTTTATCCACTTCAACATCAATTCTATCCACATCAACATCAATTCCATTCACATTTTCATCAACAACTTCATTAAATTGTTGTAGAATTGGAACTGAAATCATACCTTCATTCACCTCTTGATGTGTCGGAGGTTTTGAATGCAAGGATTGAAGCCACTCATTGAATGTGTGACGAATCGTCGATTGCTTTTACAAATTTTGGATTGATGATTTTGGAGTAAGAACGGAGCCTAATCCAAAATCAAGAGCTTCAATACCAATTATTTCATCCATCGAACGAGTTCTCAATGCCTGTGAATCCAAGGAAGGACCACGAGGTTTCTCCATTGATTTTTCATGATTTTTGTTCTGAGTTTTCCCGCCATTTTTCCTTGCCATGGCGACTACACTTTGTGTCGAGAGAAAATCTGGAGAGAATTTCTCAGTACCTACTCTACAATCTCATATTGGTATTTATGGCGAAAAAAAATATATAAAGACAAGATAATTTTCTATTTTTAAGACAATTAAATACAAATGAATATATTAATACTCATTAAGCTAATGTTAATAATAGCATGTCCTACCCTTTCAGTAATCTTTTAATATAAAAAAGCTTTTCAAATTTTTATAACCTCCGTAATTAACACTACTACACCGTTTCATTGCATCGGTTATATTCTTACACATCAACCTACGTTAAAAAAAATATTGTATTATATTTTTTATAATTAATTATATATTTATATATATGTACTCTATTGACACCGAGGTTATACTGATGAATAATTCAGGTTATAATTTACGATGTAGAAAATTTAAAAAGAACTCGAAGATCATCTAATTTCCTAAGCACAATCCAATGCCTATAACTCTTTTTTTTCCACTTTTCTCAAGTGTTTGATTTAACACTTCAAATTCACATTGATAAATGATTAGGGGCATCACCCAAGCCAACAACTAGTTGTAAGCTAAAAATGACAGGCATACATTTCTCTCTCATCCTCCGCCTCTTTCTCCTCCCCTTTCTCTCAGTTCCTTTAAAGTCACCATTAACAATCACCTATGTCCTCTCCTCCACTAATGGCTGCCGCAACCACCACCACAACTAGAACCTCTGCTGTCGTTGACGACATCGAGAAGTTTTGAAGCAGACCCGACTGCATAAGCACCTTCAATAATTTATATTGGTGATGACGTTCGCTTAAAAATAAATATTGCAAGAAAATATGGATATTTCTCAAAATTCAGTGAATTGTGCTAGATTTGGATGCAGATAGAGCAAGAAAAAAGATGAGATCAGGGATATTTGTAAATATTTCAAAAAAAAAAAAAAAAAATAGGAAACACTACTTTTTCTCATCAACGCTATAAATTATAACGTTTGCCAAAAGCTATCTAAACACTACTTCAAACTCTAACCACTACTCCAAACTCTATCATGCCAAAACACTTAATTAGTGTTTTGACTTGGTTAAAACAATAAAAGCTAGTTCAAAAGCTGTCGCCGAACAAGCCCAACGTCGAATTTTGGGCAAGGTCGTCTTTTTTATTTTTTTGCAATTGTTAAATTATACGACAATTCAAAATACTTAATTAATTATTTGGTAACATCGAATTTGGGGCAAGGTCGTCTTTTTTTTTCACAATTGGTAAATTATACGACGATTCATAATACTTAATTAATTATTTGAAACCGATTTTTTTCCTCTACGCTAATACCTTCCTTCATTTCTTAATTCTTATAACAATTGGAAAGTGATCTAGAGCATGAAAATATATCGACGAAAATATTAACGATGGAAGTAATAGAAAACTTCTTAAAAGAGTACATGCATGGTACACCCTAGTGTTAATTGGACCGGTCCAAAGGAGAGCGATCTGAAAAGTTAAGCACAAAATCGTTTTAAGAACGCAAAGTCTATTTATTTATTTAAAATGGTGCTAAGCCCACTTTTAAAATCCCAATTAATTATCCATGATAGTTATTGTATTTTCTAGCCCAATTCTAAATGCACAATCAATTGTTCATGATATTTAATTTCAAGCCTATTTTCATAAAGCCCAATTAATTATTCTTGATAATCAATTTTAATTTTAAATATTTTCTAAATTAAAAGATATTATAAAAATCAGATTTTTATCTTTTTGATAATTGATTTTCGAACTTTAAATGACAATATTTAATAAAGGATAAAAGGAATATTTTAATTTTGGGTTACATATAAAAAATGTTCTCCAGAATGCGCACGCGCAACACGGAGGCAGTTAGCAAAAGGCAAACATGCAACAGATGATGCATGCCTCATATCCCTCACATCAGTGATGCATGCCGCGCAATACAATTTTATCCAATTTTTATGATTTTTCCTATAAACAGACCTCGTTCCATTTGGTTTCCAGACGAACTCTTCCACGAGCTTTTCCACATATATTAACTCATATTCACCATACTGCACATCTTCAAACACTCCAAATATTTCAAACACTTACAAATACATTCAATCTCTATTCAAGATTCAAGATTGCTCCTCATGCGGATGTTATTTAAGACCCAGACGACAAAGATATAATTCCTGAGGATTTATTCCAATTTATTTATAATTATATTAACTGTAACAACCCATAATTTTGCTCCTAGTTTTTCCGCAAAAGTTTTCCCTAAAACTATTATTTTCTCTAGATTAATGATTTTTTTATTCTTTATACTTTGGGAGCCGAATTATTATTTTTATTATATGGTGTGTTAATGTGTGCATTATATTTATATCTATAATATAATTTATTAGAATTATTTTCATTATTAAGTATTTTCAAAGTTTAGGCGCGATTTAGGAATTTATCGATTTGTCGCGTGACGGACTTTTGATGCGTGGACCTTTGATGACTTGGGCCGAAATCATCTTGGTGTGTTTGGGCTTGGACAGCCGACCAAGGAGAAGGAGAAGAAGAGCTTCTCTTCTTTCTTTTCTTTTTATTTTCTTTTGTGACTCTTGGTAGTTTGGAACCCCCATAACCCCCCCTCATCATTTTTTCTAAATGAAACCATTTACATCACCCTTTAAACCATTGCTTAATGAGGTTATTAATCAGATTTTCTCTGCACTCTAACCCCCATTTTCGTCCAACCCTTAGAGAGGAAGATAAAGAGTTCTTCTCTTTTCTCGGATTTTCGTCCATTTTTGCGCACCTATTTTGTTTGCATCATATCTCCTTCGTTTCTTATCCGAATTGGACGTGTGAGTAGTCAAAATTCATCTACTCGGAAAGATCTTGCTCGTGGTACAATTTGTTTTTGAATAAAGGGAAAGACGCAACTGCAGTTTTCGTTTTAATCAGGCGAGTCATCCGGTTTTTGTTTTCTAGCACACCTTCACGAAAATAACGGTAGCCGGAGATCTAACCGTTGGATCATCCTCAAATTTGGATAGCACGTTTATTACGTCTTTATCTTCTCTTTGACCTGAGAGATTGTGAAGCAGAGTTTAGTTCATCGGGAATCATGGTCAGAACAGAAGAGTACGAAATGTGATTTTTCAACGTTCAAGAAGAAAATGCCTAGTGACTTGTTGCTACAATTATCGTTCATGGAGGAATTGGATTGCTCGCATATTTTTCGAAATCCCTTTAGACTCAGCTCTCCTCCCGACGTTCCAGGTAACTAGTAGTTATCTTAGAACAATAGTGATTAGGGTATTATTCGGTATTAGATTATTACGCTAGGAATTATTTAAAATACTTTTTGAACGAAATTATTGACGAAATTTGACATGAATATACTTGATGCATGCTGTGTGAATACTGTATAAAGAAAAATAATTTTCGTCTGATTTTTAGTATTTATTTGATTTAATTGGTGTTTTGTGTGTTTTTGGCTTATTTGCATAATAATTATTAAACCAATGTTAAAATTGCTGAAATTATTTTTCTTGGATCATGTTATATGTTTAATATGTATTCCATGCCTTAGAATAATTGTTTCATTCTGTTTACCAGTTTATTTAATTGATATATCTGTTTTTGCAATTTCGTTTTTGTCAGTATATAAATCATGAAAATTATTTCTGGAGGCCGAAAATTTATATCTTTGTATATTATGTATTTCCGTGAGTTTATTCATGTTATGTAAATTTTTGATAATTTTTGGGCGTTTATTTTTATTTTTAATTATTATATTGGCTTTATTGAGTAATCTGTATATTAACGTTTAAAAATACTTTTGGAGTCCGAAAATTATAAATAAAAAATTGTACCATGTCAGTAGAGCAATTAGGTTCGTATGATAATTTTTTTGTGATTTTACTGCTCGAAATTATTAGTTTAATAATTATTATTGGGTTTTTGTTGTGAAATTGAGGATACTCTTTTAAATTATTTGAGAGCTTGTTAATCAGAAATAATTTGTAATCTATTATGTTCTTGGTTGCTGATGTTCAGTAGGTTGCAGTAAGTATTATTGGGTATCATTATGTTTATGTTTGATTTATGAGGAAAATGATTAATTGTTACTACTCTTTTATTGAATAAACCTTGGAGTTAATTGGTGATGTATTTTTGATTGAATTGTTGGTGCTGTAAAAACTAGTTTAATGTCATTGTTGATGTTTAGAGATGTTCAAGTGTTTATCGTGGGAGACATTTGTTGAAAGTTTGTAAGTTATTATTTTTGAGGAATTATGAAGAGTTGTTTTGATAAATTATGGGTATAAGACCGGGTGGCATCCCTTTTGACGAATATTTTTGATGAATGATACTTTGATGATATGCATGATTTTATTTTGAGATAAGAATATCCGGTGGGATAGATGTAGTCCCCGGTGAAGAACATGCCAACCACTCGGTTTGCGAACTAGGGGGTAAACTCGGGTTAATTGTTGTCGTCAGAGAGGTCGGGGGGTTCTCGCGTGTTCTACCACCGCACGGAGTTTGGCCATTCTTAGACACGGGCGAGTGGGGAACGTAAGCCCATAGGCGACTCGGAGATTGCGATCTGACAAACCTTAGGAAGTGAATTGCGATTCACTGGCGTTCGGTTTCTGACTCAATAACTTGTTTTACCTATACTTTTTATTTTTATAAAAGTACTCTTGAGATGATTTATTTATTTTTATCCAACTCACTTGCTATTTATTATTCATTTGCTTTATTTGTGAGTTATATGGAAGTGGATGCATATTGTGGTTGACTTGACTTTATTATTTCCTTTCTTATTAATCTATGTCTGAATCGTGCTTTGATTTCTTTTATTCGGGAGAAGCTGCTAGTTACTCCCCACCGATTGTGGATTGTTGTTATATATTTTGCGGAGTTATGTTGATGAGAATCTTCTTTGGTTTTGGGTTCGGGTTGAGATGTGATTATTAAAAAGCTAGATGTTTTAGGCCTAGACTTTTAGTTAGTTGAAGAGTTAGTTTTCTCATTTGAATATTACTCTAATTAATTTAAATTATTTATACTATTTATTTATGTTGGTTTTATCACTTAGTTATTTAAACGCATTTCTTGTAGTAGTGACATTCCCAGAAGACGATGTTTCCGCCATCGTCCTATTAATACTATTATTATTTCTTTCTTTTCCGCTTTGAAATTCTGGGGTGTTACACTAACAATCTACTTTT
This sequence comes from Beta corolliflora, assembly GCA_947648045.1. NCBI lineage: Eukaryota > Viridiplantae > Streptophyta > Magnoliopsida > Caryophyllales > Amaranthaceae > Beta > Beta corolliflora. The sequence continues at coordinate 375,479 of CANSZD010003137.1, read as the reverse complement.
TCATGATGTAGATCCTCAAAGAATTCATGCTTATTTGTATATTCCAACTCTCAATCTTTTCTTTTCATATTCTTTTATATTTCTTTATATTTTTCAATTTATTCATATATGCATGCCTTTGTGTTTATTGTTTTCAGCACCCTTAAATGTTTATTTTTGCTAATCTTCAAATTTTTTACTGAACATTAAATTGTAAAATTTTGATATAAAAATCAGCTTTTAAAACAACATACATTAGCATTTAGAACATATCCATAAGTTATTCAGAACATATTTGCCTCATTATTAATAGTAGAACATAAATATAACCACATTTGTATATTTTTTTTGTTGTTTCTAATATCTAAATATATTTCATTGTGGAGTGATCAATTGAAGAGATTGAGGGTAGAACATTGTTGGAAAATTTTTGCACTCAAATGTAATGAAGAACATCATATTTTGATTTCAAAGTCAAGATCATGGCAAAAAAAACACCATCAAATATGATGTTACCATAATCAATTGTGTATATAACAGTTGAATTTCTATTTTAGTTACTTTAATTTACACAATAATGATGGTTTCATATTTTGAATTTTGAATAAATCGATTGAATTAATATTTTAGTTTCTTTAAACAATTGTGATTTCTTAGTTTGGTTATATGAACAAAAGAACAATTTGTGAATTTTCAAGCATTGTTGAATGATTGTCATCTATGATTTAGATATTCTCCTAAAAAAGTTTTTTTTTCTCATTGAAATATCAGTTTTTTAAGAGAATAAAAGACCATTCATTTTTTATTTTTTCATAAACTTATACATTAGGAACATCTGACTACTAGTACAACTATTTAAAATACGTCAAGAACTATAGAACACAACAAAAAATATTTAGAACACAGCAGGAACTATTTAGAACAATAGAAGAACTATGTAGAACATATGGTACCTTATAATATATTTTAAGCATAATAACTATTTAGAACATATATTGTTGAATGATTATCATCCATAGTTTAGATATTGTCCTAAAATTTTTATCGTTTGACTTATTGAAATATCAGTATTTAAAATGAATAAAATACTATTGATCATTTTTATTTTTACAAAATTTATACGTTAGGAACATCATACCACTAGTAAAACTATTTAGAACACATCAAAACTATTTAGAACGCAACAAGGACTATTTAGAACAACAAAAGAACAATTAAGAACATACATTGTACTATATTTAAAGTATAAGAATAACTACAATGAACATCATTTTTTTTTTGTTTATTATCAACAAATTCGACACAAATGTGAATTGGGAAAAAAGATATTACAAAACAAGTCTAAAATTTATAATAAGTTCATGATCAATAAAACATAGACATATTTTAACAACATGATTTAATTAAGAATGGATTAGTAATTAAAAATGTGAGAGATTAAGTGTAACCCATGTGATTAGTACGAAATTAGAGATTATTACATAATGTGTGATAAAGATTTTCTTATAAAAGTTTCTTTATAAAATGAGCATTTTATGTTGTTATATTTGTGTGTGATTATAAGTTTATGATTTGTAAGCTAATGAAAATTTGCGAAATGGAGTATTAAGCACGCATCTTTATGTATTAGTTATGTGTGATTTGATATTAAGAAATTTTGGAGGATTATTAGAAATGAGAAAGGTTAATTAATTATTAAGTGGAAGAGTTATGTACTTATGCTAAGATTGTTAGAGGAACCTTTGCGAGATATAAGGACTTAAGTTTAAGTAAGGGGAAACTAACCTCATTTATGAAAAGTGGTGAACCATGTGAGGCCTCAAGCCACTAATAAGAAAACAATTCATATTATTAAGGTAGATTAAAACAAGAAGAGAAGATTAGAATTTTACTGATCAACTACTTGGGATAAAAAGACTTAAGTAACCCTATTGAAGATGTGGAAGCCACGAGATAAATCATCCCGTCCTCCATAATATATAATCACACTTGATGCAAAAATTGAAGCCCCAAATCCTCACAAAAAGAAGTTGCCCATAAACTTCTTCCATTCCCTCCTCCTCTCGCCATTTTCATGTCCAGATCAGAGCTTTGCTCCACTTCAATGTGCAAGTCTTGATTCATGTTCGACTGTATACATGAACATTCACATAAAATTTGGTAAGAAAATTCCCAAAGAAAGTACTCCAATTAACCCAAAACAATTACAATACTTAATGATTTCCTTAGTGCAGAAGATGACCCTATTTAAGTGGTTTCATGTTTATGTAATTGAGAAAAGGTATGATTTTTTTAGCTTTTAAAGGAGCTTTGTGTTAGTTAATGGGTTTTATGAAAGAATTTGTGTGAGATTGTGGTTTGCTTTTGTAAAGCTTTTTTTTGTTTGATTTTGGAATGAATGAATAGTAGGTACATTTGGATTTATGAAGTTGCATGTGAGGTTTGATTAGCTAAAGATTTGTATAACAACTTCTAAGTGATTTAGTCACATAATGTGATTAAAGGACACCTTATTTTCCCACAAAATTATGTTTTAAATCGCAAAAATATGCATTTAAATTATCGAGATTTAAGATTTGGCAGTATGTATGAGATACTCAGCAAAATAAATTTAAATAAATTGAGTGCTTAAGATTTGTAATGTAATTTCTTCCAAATCCGCTTAAAAACCATTGATTTTGTATACAACTTATTTTACTCTTCAAGAAAAATCTAAGGACAGAATTTTGAGGCGAAAATGAATTTTTTCAGTAGCTCAAATATAAATGTGTGCTAATGAGATTTTAAAATATAAATATGGTAATTCTTTTGGAAAAATATCGATAAGAACTCAAAAAACAACGTTTTTGAACACTGCTTCTGAGTTTACAAACCTTCATGTAATTGATTCTATTTTAGTCAATAAATTTGTTAACTTGGCAGTAACTAAGATGTATTTTGGATTTCATTATCCATATTATGTCGTTGCTCTAGAATATTCGGCAAACGAAGTTACCCACTTGGTGTTTTGGTTCACGATAGTAACTTTGATTAAAATCTTTTGAGTAAAATTTTTAGTGAACTTTCCTTAGCACCTCATACCATGTTACCACTGGCCCTAAGCCACTAAACTATTACTCAAGTTCTCAAATAGTTTGGTAAGGGAAACTGATTCCGAAAATCTTGATCAAGCAAATTGTGTGATTAAGAAGTGTGTTCTTTTGGAAGAAATTGGATTTCCAAAAGTTTGATTAAATAAAGTTGTGATTTTGAAATGTGTAACATTAGCTCCACCACTTTTGCTTTTGGGGGATAACCAACACTATTACCCTAAAGTAAGAGAGAGAAAGGCAAAATGTTGAAAGCTTGATGTCTTGATTATTGCATTACTTTTTGGTAGTATTAGTTAGTATTTTAGGGCTTTTGAGTTAATTTAGCTTTGTCAGTTAGTTAATTACTTTAAATGTGCTATTCTCCTCCTAGTATGCTCTTTCTTTGAGTGTTTTAAATCATTTTAGGGTTTAAAAGCATGCTTGATGGGTGTTTCGAGACCGGATATTAGGATCGAAGAGGAAGGTCAGGAAGCATAACCGAGCATAAACGAGTTAATGGGGCAAATACAAGAAGTTTTGGAAGGGTTTACGCGAAAGGATCAACTTCAAATGGACATAACTTTCAGCACACAAAACATTTTTGAGTGATTCAAGTTGGATATAAAAGCTTGGCTCAATAGCTTTCCAACGGATGGTCAAAAGCCTAGTACCGATGAAAAGTGAGTGAGATATGGCCATTTGAATATGCACTGCCAATCTGACCCACCCGGGTCGATTTACTTGAAGCTTAAATTCCTTCTGTTGGACTGGGTGCCCGGGTCGTCTGTTTTCCGAAAATATTTCTTTATAAATCCTCTTTTTGAACGGGGGTTAATTTGTAATTATACTTAGTTTATTTTAGCATAATATAAGAAAAGTTTATCTCATTTTAGGGAGGCTACATTATATTTTAATAAAGGGAGATTTTATTTTGTTGAGCATTCAAAATTCTTAGAACCCTAGGAGAGAGAACGTGAGAAAAATCAAAGAGAAATCGAAGATCTTGAGATTCAAGGGTGACAACTTGCATTGAACCTTCAACAATGAATCCATGAGCATATCTTATTCTCTCTCCTCTTTTATTACTTCATTTTAATTATTTTCATTAGTTTAATTTGTTCATGATTAGTTTAGTTATTTATGTTTTGTTTTGCTTAGTTTAATTAGTGTTACGTTAATGTTTATTATCATGTTCTTTAGTTGTTAATGTTTTTATCGTATAATTTGTCATGGGTAGTGAGTAGCTATTTCTTTGGGAAGGGTTTGAATCCATTGATGAGTTCATGAACCTCTAAATCCATCATTGGGTTTTAACTCGTGATAATTTTGGTTAATTGATTTGGCATTTTCATGAATGTTTGTGTGATTGGCCATCATAGGAGTATAATTTAGGTACCTTTAGTGACGGATCGAGAGATGAAGTTAAGGGGTTGCCTCAAATCGATTATTAGGTTTGAAGGACCATGAAAATAGGGACTACCTAGCCTAGGGGACTTTGTTTGCTTCTTTATGTTCATTATACTTATAGATATGCTTAGTTGAATGTCTTAGCCATGAGAATGTGTCTTTGGTAAGAGACTAGGCCGATCTAGCTAGCTCGAGAGAGTGGTTAGAGTACCAATGGATGAACAATTCCCCTCAATCGATTCCCATTGTTGATTTCCATTGTGATTGCTTGGTTTGTGAATGAGTTGGTTGGTGAATACCCCTTCCCAAAGTCATTTTTCTTACCGTGTTTGAGGAGAGAGAGTATAAAGTGTAGAGATGGGTTGGAATGGTGGGAAAAATGATGGAAGATGCTACCAGCATTTTTAGATATAGTGAAAGTGTGTATATTGAAATGAAGCTGCATAAAAAGGAAAGTGTATAGATTAAATAGAAACGGATATAGTTAAAGGTTACGTCACCATGAGAACAGTAAATAACATTTCTATCATCTAGAATTTTTGTAGAACACAAGGTCATCATTTATGATTTCAAAAAAAGTTATTAAAAGTGATAAGACATCGTATAAATAGTCTAGATAACTTAACATCTCCTGCAAAACAATTAACAAACTCTTGGCATAGATAGTCTTAGTCAAGAAAATGATTGGGATGACTCAACCAATATACACAATCGAATACTCTAATCGCAATTTTATCTTCTTGTTCATATGCTGCTATAGTGGTATATGCTCGCACATTCATCGGCTCACACACAATACATTAGTTGCCACGAGCAGCAATAGGCCAGTGGTGTTATCGACAAGAGAGAAGAAATGGGAGGAAAGAGAAGGAGATGGTGAAGAATCGATATGAATGAGCACAAAAAAGAGAAGTTGAACATAAACTAATAAGGTACGTGTTTAAACTGATGAAATTACGGATAAAGTTATAATATCAGTTTAGACCCATAAATCGAAAATTGTATGCCATTAACTGATAAGTATATGCCATAAACTGATAAGTGTATGACATATAAGACGGATAAGCTTATACCCATAAACTAACTGATAAGTTCAATGTAAGCCTATAATCTAATAAGTTCAGTTTATGGCAATTTTATGCCATAAATTGAAAAAATATATATAAACTGATAAAAAAATGGTTGGACCGATAAATATATAGCTAAAATTGATAAAAGAACATGCTTTAAACTGATACAAAAGTGTAATAAACTGAAATCGTCTCTGTCATTAAACATGTCTCACTCAAGACAATGTGAACAATTAATAAAAAGATAAAACAAAAACAATATAACTCATTACAATACAAATCTCAAATATATATGCTAAGACCTGTTATATTAAGAGGACATCTCAACATATCATCATTACATACTACTACGTAGAGGAGATCACTTGTTGAAGAATCAAACAAGGTCACTAAAAGTCCAAGTTTCCACCAGAACAATACATTATCACTATACTTATTACTACTGCGGAAGAGTTGTTATCATGCTGTTGAAGAATGAAGAGGACCATGCAATGATGTAATAAATTTATAGGTTAAAGCAGGCGATCGAACATACCCTGAAATCTTCTGACCGAAAAGAAGTAAAGCTCTCCCAATTGGAACCATACAATCCATGACAATACGTTTGTCCATAAGAAACATTAGCAAAGAGCATAAAGCCAAAGTGATGATTGCGATCCAAGGACTAACAGGGAAGGTGGTAGCATACAAACCCGCCATGAAAGTGACGAGAGTTGCGTAGAATGAAAGTAGGAGCAATGTTATGCTGAAATCCATCAACACCACGGCTTTGCCTTTGTCGGCACAAGCCACGACCCAAAGGAGGCAAAACAAGACCATCATGGATAAGCACATAGCCAATATGTCTGAAGTCAAAAATATCTTAAACGCTGCACTATTTATAAGGCGTGGAGTTCCATTATCTTCAATTAGTCCACCAGGAACAGTGAATGCTGCTGTGAAGGTTATTGTTGCCAAAAGTGCCGCTGTTACACCCATTGTGTTAGCATATTCATTCATTTGTGTTGTAGGAACTTCCCACACGCTTCGAATTCCTATCATCATTGGTTCATCCTTCATGAACTTTTCAAACTGCACCAGAATTACAAGAACCCAAATTAAGCTTTTAGATTAGGAGTTTGTATTGACTCTCGAACCCGTGCGATTCATGAATTAGAATATACTAGTAAATAATAAAGGTAGTACTCTGATCTCTCTCACTTGGAATCTTGACACTACTCACAGTCAAAGAGAATTTTCTAAGTTCTTTTCAATATATAAGAAAAGATATAGTTATGTGGGGTATTGTTTGGTTCTTCTCAATGAGTAATTTATTTATATTCAATCGTTATAATTATTTACTAATATGTATGAAAAATATTTAAGGTTAAAGAAGTGATTGACAAATACGAACAATCAATACATGAAAGATAAAAAGATACAGAGGGATCGCTACACATAATGCTCCACCTGGCTTGGGATATAAGATCAAGATTTTATTTGATCATCATGATTTCTCCACGATAATGATTATCTAAGTTGGAGCAATTATGTCGGCATATATTGCAGCGTTCAAGCTAGAGAATATAGATAAATTTCGGATGCAACCTGGAGCAATTATAACCTTAATATGGGAATTGGTTTTTGTTTTGCATCATAACCAAGATCAACCAACAAACAAGAAGCCATTACACCACAAGCCTTCCTACATTACAAGCCCTCGTATTAGTAATATCTTTCTATTCCACTATTTCTCTTTGTATTACTCCATGAATTTGTACTATAGTGAGAGATATAATTGTATGTTACTCATCCTAATAATAATTACGGTTCTTAAACCCCCTATGTTATATAATGCATTTTTGGGTGCTCGTCGTTTGTGTTTTTTTGCCTCATTTTAGAAGATTTTGCCCACGTTAAATTGATTCTCCATTTATTTTACTCTTTTTGGAACTTTTTCCCTGCATAGTGGTAGGTTAAGAAAATAGAATTGCTTTACACTTAATTCAAAAGTATTTCCATGGGTAGCATCCAGGTAGGACAAGGACGCGAAATACATTTGCTATTTGGCCCATCCATGACTGCTACTGTTTAACTATAACCACTAATTCAATTAGCGGTTAACAAAAAAAAACCGCTCGCTAATTATGAGAGAAAGCTACAATGTATATTGACAGCTAATTCAAATGATGGTTTATGAAAGTTAATTGCGCTAATCTAATTTGCGGTTTTGCTTTGTAGTCACCGCTAATTCACTAGCGGTTTTATTTCGAGTTAATGGAAAAAATAATTTCCGTGTGGTTTCATCCTACGTGGAAGGTATCCATGGAAATACTTTAGAATTCACTGTAAATCAGAACTATTTTCTTAATCTTTTCCTTCAAAAAAAAAAAGAAAAATATTTTCTAAGTCTAGCATTATCTAGGTAAAAAAATTCTTTTCTTGCCACATATTATCTGAATTTAATCTTGTCAAACTCTACGTCTTTGCTTCGGCTCGCACTCACAACCCTAAGTCCCTAACACATATAATTGTTCCATGATAGAAGTTGTAAGATGAACCTATAATATAAGCTAATTGTAAAGTGAACTAATATTAGTCATACTTATAGTAATCATCTATATCTTTGATAACTAATAACAGAAAAATCAAATTTCACTTTTTTTTTTTGTTCCATATTATTCCTTTCAGCTTTAAAAAAGTGGAAACTGAAAGAAAATTAATTATAACAAATAGGCAAAATTGGCCTCAACTCCACAAAGTATGGTGAGGGTGTACCCAACACCACCGACTTTGAATCGTAGTCAAAACACCCCAAACTATAGGCTTGGGTGTAGCGAGTGTCATAAATGACGCTGTAGCTAACTTTTTTCTTGGGGCCGAAACATTTTTTGGGGTTTCCTTAATCCTTTTTGATAGAGAATATGCAAATATTCTCTCCTTATTCTATGTAGATATACTTGGTATATATGGTAGATATTATTGTTTAGCAAATATCTTGTGTATATCTATTATTTCCTAGTGTGTATACCTATTTATTCAATCAATGAATGATACTCCAATCAAGGAGATTATCACCAACTTACATGTATCAGATTATTTAAGGAAAAGAATCCCTTCTCTCTCTCTTTTCCTTCCTTCTACTGGCGCCTAGGGTTCGGTTCATCACCATCCAGCTTCCGCCATGCCAGACGCCGTGAAGGAGGCAACGCTTCCTCCTCCTCCTCCTCCCCCCTCTACTCCTGCATCTCAACCTACCTTCCACATCAACAACATCCAAAATTTTATTCCCATCATTCTTTCACAGTCACGCTTGTGCATATAATGTCCTTGATCATGTGGATTCGTCAGTTCCTCGTCCAACTGACATAGATGATGCTACGTGGAAAAGGCTTGATGCCTGTCAAGCAATGGATATACGGCTCCATTCATGAGGATCTCATCTACACCATTATGAAACCCGGGGCTACGGCTTTTGAATTATGGAAGCGCTTGGAGGACATATTTCAGGACAACAAAACCACCCGTGCCGTATACCTTTAAGAACAATTCTCTTCTCTTCATCTTGAGAATTTTGCAAATATGTCTGACTATTGCAAACAATTCAAAGTCATTGCTGACCAACTTTCTAACGTTGGTAATCCAGTGTCCGATCAAAAGATGGTGCTTCAACTCGTGACCGGTCTTCTTAAGGGTGAGTATGACACTATTGCTACGCTTATTCAACAAGCGGATCCCTTGCCTAGTTTCCAAAAAGCTCGTTCTCAATAACTCTTGGAAGAAACCTGTCGCTCGCGTTAAGAAGACCACTCACAACACACTTTGGTGACGAGTCATGGTCCACCACTCACGTCCTCAGTCAACTCTACTCCACCAGATTCCGGCGACCGTGGTGGGGGCAAGGGTGGTAAAGGTAAAGGCAAAGAGGGGTGGAAAGGGGGTAAAAGGTAAAGGAAAAAGGAAAAATGGCAGCAATGCCATTGACCCTCACCTCACTGGGTACGGCCCTCAGTAGGCTCAATATCCACCTGCGGGCCCGGAGCCCACCTGGACAACTTCTCAGCAGCAATGGGCCGCCCCTCCATGCCCATATCCAACGGGCCAGCAACAATATCCCACTGGTCCGCCCAGTTTTTGTAATACCCCTCATGATTGCTTTAAAGGGATTTAGCATGCTACTCATTCCAACAAGATGCATCTTTATTTTAGGGAGCTCATTTCCTTAGTTACTCCACAGTTAAGCGTGCTTGGCTGGGAGTAGTCCAGGGATGGGTGACCTCCTGGGAAGTTTCTCAGGGTGCGCATGGATGAGGACAAAATGCGCCGGAAGAACTTGTGTTGGTTATTGAGGACAGTTGTTGGCCCTGGATGCGCATTGGTGACAATACACTCGACTCCGTATGGGTCGGGGTGTTACAGTTTTGGCTTTGCTCGCCAAACTGGCGTGCTGGATCATGGGCCGCGTGCGTCTGGGCCCCATCAGCAGGCCTACCCTCATCAATTTGTGCCTGCTCCTGCCCCTTACGTGCCCCTAATGACGCCCACCGAGTTGGACCAAGCCTACAGTTCCATGTCTTTGCAACCTCCCGATGACTAGTGGTACATGGACACCGGTGCAACTTCTCACCTATCCCGGAATTCCGGTAATTTTTCTAAACTGTTTAATTTGAGTAGTCCTTAATTTATTTTAGTTGGTAATGGCAATGATATTCCGGTTCATGGTTTTGGTAACACTAAACTCCGCCTCCTTACCCTCCTTTCGCCCTTAAACACGTTATGTACACTCCTGACATTATCAAAAAACTTAATCTCTGTTAGGAAGTTTACAACTGATAATTGTGTATCTGTTGAGTTTGACCCATTTGGTTTTTCTATGAAGGACCTTCGTACGGGAACCACTCTTTCGAGATGCAATAGTGTGGGGGACCTCTATCCTTTCTCTTCTGCTTCCCGCCTCTCCGACTCTTCTCAACACTCCTTCACTGCCATCTCACCCTCCACGTGGCATCGTCGTCTTGGGCATCCCGGCGATCATGTTTTTAGTCATCTATGCACTAAGAAATACATTTCTTGTAATAAGGAGTTTGATACTCAATTATGCCATTCTTGTCCTTTGGGGAAACATGTTAAACTCCCGTTTACTGCTTCTTTAAGTGTTACTTTTTCTCCTTTTGACATTATTCATGCTGATCCTTGGACATCTCCTGTTGCTAGTAAATTGGGTCACAAATATTATCTTGTGCTTTTAGATGATTTCTCGCATTTTGTATGGGTGTATCCTCTCAAATATAAATCTCAAGTCTTTACCACAAATTCTGAAATTCCGTACCTATATTCATACTCAATTTGAAAAACATATCAAATATTTTCAATGTGATAATGGTCGTGAATTCGATAATCATCCTTTTCACCAATTTTGTGATGACTATGGCATGCTTTTTCGTTTTTCTTGCCCTTACACGTCCTCTCAAAATGGCAAAGCCGAACGCATGATTCGCACACTCAATAATATGGTTCGCACCCTTCTCTTTCAAGCTTCTCTACCTCCTACTTTTTGGGTATATGCTTTAGCTACTGTGGCCACTCTTCTTAACATTTTACCCATTAAAACACTTCATAACAAAACCCCCACTGACATTCTTTATCATCGATCTCCTTCCTATGACCATCTTAGAACGTTTGGTTGTCTTTGTTATCCAAATCTCTCCCCCACCACCTCTCACAAATTAGCCCCACGCACTACTCCGTGTGTCTTTCTTGGTTATCCTAGCAACCATCGTGGCTACCTTTGCTATGATTTATCTAAACATGCTGTGATCATCTCCCGTCATGTCACTTTCCAAGAAAATGAGTTTCCTTTCTCTCATCTTGCCACTTTCCAACATCAGGATTACAATTTTCTTGAACCAGATCCCATTCTTCCCACTCTTCATCAGCCCAGTCCACAAAAAGCTTTCTTCCCTAACTCTACTGGGCCGCACGCATTCGCGTTGGGCCTGCGCCCCCTCATTCTAGCTCCTACTCTTCAGCGTCCACCTTCTCCCCCCCTTCCCTATGGACCTGAGCCCATCCCTTCTCCCCCTCCTGGCCCACACGCTGACTTGCCTACCCCTCCCACCAGTACACACGCTCCTTCTCCACACGACCCACTTACTGATTCTGTCATTAGCCCACCCCAATCTCCTTTGCGTGAGCCCCAACCAAACCCACTAACTCCTCACAACTTCCCTTTCTCACCTAATTCTCCTCACATCAGTCCTCAAATGGTGACCCGAGCCCAACGTGGTATATTTAAACCCAAACAAATCTTCACTCTTCATACCCAAACCATTTCTCCAATCCCAAAAAATCCCAAATTGGCCCTCCAAGACCCGAATTGGAATACCGCCATGAATGAGGAATTTACTGCTCTTACTAAACAGCATACTTGGGATCTTGTTCAGAGACCGGAAGGGGTTAATGTTATTCGTTGTATGTGGCTTTTTCGTCATAAGCACAGGGATACAGGTGAACTTGAGCGCTATAAAGCGCGTTTGGTTGCTAATGGTAACTCTCAACAGGTTGGGGTTGACTGTGATGAGACCTTCAGTCCTGTGGTTAAACCGGCCACCATTAGGACTGTCTTGAGCATTGCTATGGGTAAGAAATGGCCTATTCATCAGCTTGATGTTAAGAATGCGTTTCTTCATGGTTCTCTCAAAGAAACGGTTTATATGCATCAACCGCCTAGTTTTGTAAATCCCAAGGCTCCCACTTACGTCTGCAAACTTCGCAAGTATCTCTACGGCTTGAAACAAGCACCTCGTGCTTGGTACCAGCGCTTTGCTCACTATCTGTTGCAGATTGGCTTCACTTGCAGCATCAGTGATTCTTCTCTATTTATCCTCCACTCTGGTACTCACACTGCTTACTTGTTATTATATGTGAATTAATGATATTGTTTTGACCGCTTCTTCAACTGCTCTTCGCGATTGTATCATCTCTCTTCTAAATGCAGAATTTGCCATGACTGATCTGGGCAAACTGAGTAACTTTCTGGGTATTTCTGTACAGCGCACCTCCACCAGTATGTTTCTTTGTTAGAAAAAATATGCTGAGGACATTATTCAGCGTGCTAACATGTCCAACTGCAAATCTGTGGCCACCCCTGTTGACACCAACTCTAAACTTAGTGCAACAGATGGTCCTCTTGTTTCTGACCCCACTCTCTACAGAAGCCTTGCTGGCGCGCTTCAATATCTCACCTTCACTCATCCTGACATCGCTTATGCCGTTCAACAGGTATGCCTTTTCATGCATGCGCCTCGTAAGCCTCACTTTCAAGCTCTTAAGCGTATTGTTCGATATATCCACGACACACTTGATCATGGTCTTCATCTATACCCATCTACTCCGAATCAGTTGGTTACTTACACTGATGCTGATTGGGGTGGTTGCCCTGATACTAGACGATCCACCTCAGGTTATTGTATCTTCTTGGGTGATAAATTGGTCTCCTGGTCTGCCAAACGGCAACCCACTCTGTCTCGTTCGAGTGCTGAAGCTGAATATCGAGGGGTTGCTAATGTTGTTGCTGAGTCTTGTTGGCTTCGCAACCTCCTTCTTGAGTTACATTGTCCCCTGCGCAAGGCCACCATTGTCTATTGTGACAACATCTCGACCATTTACCTCACTCACAACTCTGTTCATCACCAGCGTACAAAACACATTGAGATGGACATCCATTTTGTTCGTGAGAAGGTCGCCTTGGGTCATGTGCGCGTACTTCTTGTTCTTTCTTCCTATCAATATGCTGATATATTCACTAAAGGCCTTCCCCGACAACTTTTCACTGACTTTCGATCCAGTCTGAGTGTCCGACCTCCTCCCGCTCCGACTGAGGGGGTGTGATAGAGAATATGCAAATATTCTCTCCTTATTCTATGTAGATATACTTGGTATATATGGTAGATATTATTGTTTAGCAAATATCTTGTGTAGAGCTATTATTTCCTGGTGTGTATACCTATTTATTCAATCAATGAATGATACTCCAATCAAGGAGATTATCACCAACTTACACTTTTTCCAAACAAATTTAAAGTTGACAAAAAGATAACGAACATAATTGCGTGTTAGGGGTTGTTGAATAAATGTAGTGGAAGTAGAATACATTAGATACTTACATCGACAGGTACTTGTGGTGAAGATCTTATCAAATCACTAGAAGTAACACCAGCGTGTGTTTCTATCTCTAGAAGTTCCATCATCCATTTTTGTGTAGCTTCGGTTTGATGTTCACCTTCCGATGATGAAATAGAAGCAGAATTAAGAAAATTGAGTGCATGTTTAAATTTTCGGCATTCGAGCGCTAGATGCAATGGCGTTTTTCCTTCACAATCCTGTTCTGTTAGCAGACTTCTCAAAGTGGGTTGGATTCGAAGAAGGCGCCATGACAAATATTCTGGTTGATTCACAAGCAGGTGCCACAATGTCTGGCCATTGGCGTCTTCCATTGTGGCTGCTTCTGGGGAAAGATCATACAGTGTTGTAATTCTAGTTAGCAAACCAGCATTAACCGCTCTCAGAAAGGGGGTGAGACCGTCGTCGTCATGCGAAAACACAGCCTGTTCATTTGCTTTCACCAATGAATTTATCATATCGCTCTCCAGTTGTTGTGTATTCATAATATTACCCAGGTGAGTTTGGAGTCCTTCGACAAAAAACCAAGCTAAATTAATTAAAATTTCAAATACATTAGTCTAAATTTTCAATTTTGACCAATCACTACTAAGTTAACCCATTGTTACATTTTTAAAAAGGAATCAACTAACATATCTTATAATTAATTCTAATTTCTTTCTATCTATCAATCAATCTACCACTCAATTGTTAAATTTGTCCCATATAAACTATTATTAGTCTTAGATCTTAATTTAGTAATTAGCACTAATAACACAAAAAAAGAAGTAAATCATTCTCATTATTCTCAATATAATTAACAATTTTGTTGTACTTCTTAAGCATTAAAAAATGGAGGTACAAATGGACAATAACAACTAAAACTATAGAACACTTTTTATGTGAGAACAAATCCTATCTTCTATAGATTAAGTGATACTCCCTCTGTATTTTTTTATCTTTCCTACTTTGACTTTGCACGTTTGCTAATGCACTTATTCTACCTTAAATATCTTTCATTACATATTAGTAAAAATTATAATAATTGAATATTAATAAACTACTCTTTGAGACGAATCAAACAAGACCCCACATGACTATATTTTTTCTTATATATTGAGAAAAATTTAAAAGATTCTCTCTGATTGTGAATAGTGTCAAGATTCCAAGTGAGAAAGATAAAAAAATACAGAGGGAGTGCGTTCTAAATTATGACTTCTTCTCAAAAAGCCTCCATTAAGTTTCAAACTCAAATTCAACCAAGTTCTTCACAAATTTTAGCAAATTCTTCATTGAAATTCAATCTATTTAGCTCGCATTCATTAACTACGTACGAATTTATTCCGCTTCTCTCTCCTCTAGAAGACTAATTCTCTCTCCTCAAGAATGCCCATTTTCTTTTCTTAAGTAGACTTAGTTGAAGCTCCAAGTTGAGCTTCAATCAAGTTCTTTGCTAGTGTAACGAAATTATTCAAAAAAGATTCAAGTTATTTAGAATGAATTCATGTTTGTTCACTTTCAGAAAATGACCATTTTCACTACTCAAGAATACCCATTCTCTTTCCTCAAATAAACTCCACCAAATTCAAGATAAAATTGAACAAAGTTCTTTATATATAAATCAACAAAGTTACATCAATTCATCAGAGGTTCTTACCAAGTTTAGCGAACTCTTCATCAAAATTTCTGAAGTTCGATTTTATTTAGTTACAATTTCATGTTCTAAAATTTGTATTTCATGTTCTAAAATTTATCGTTTCATGTTCTAAACTTTGGAAATTCATGTTCTAGACATTTGTTACCGATTCATGAATGCTCATCTCCGGCGTCGGCGATTCATACATTCTGCCACATCAATGTCTTACGGTAAACTTGACTCCTAGAATCACCATCCTCATGGCAAACTTGCTCTTCTTTATTAATGGCAAAATTTTTACAAAAGTTGGCAAAACAGAGTTGATTGGAGAAGAAACTCGTTCACTTGCCGGCGAAAAGCGTCGATCAAAGCTATAGGAGTATAAGTTTGATTATTGTGTTGTCTTTTTCTGCATTTTTCCTCAAGACATTTCTTCTCAAAATTGGCAGTTGTCCTACTGGATGAAGTAATTTAGTCCATGATGATGATGAGCGAGTTTTCTCAACTAATTTTAGTTGATAATTTTGGATTTTTGGTGTAATTTTGTTGTTAATAAATCAAATGATTAACTTTTTGTTAAAAAAATATTTATTTTGTGTTGATGATACATGATTTTGATCATTTGATACGATGGATGATGATGACCAATAGTTGCTAAGTTGCAATTTAAAGTTTTGTTGAGATGAGATAAGATGATGAGTTTGCCTCACATTGTGATTTTGCATATGTAGTATTACATTTATATGTTCTAAAAGTTATTATATATGATCTAAAAAATAGTGTATATATTCTACAAAATGGTGTACATGTTCTAAAGTTTTCCAGGAATTAATTTAGAATGTAATTGTAATCATTTATAACATACTTGAATTAATTCAGAACATATTAAAAATAAGTTAAAACATACTTGAAATAATTTAGTACACACATAAAATATATTAGAACATGAAATAATTTAGGCCATAATAAGCTTTAAAATTTAAAACATGTATATATCAATATATGATGTGCGAATTAGGTTCTTACTTAAAAGATGTGTTCATGTTCTAAAAATCATACCATATGTTCTATAAGTTATCATTCTAAAAAGTGTTGCATATGTTCTAAAAAGTGTTGATTATGTTCTAGAAACAAAAAGTTAAGTATGTTCTAAAAAGTACTGCATATATTCTAAGAAGTGTTGCGTATGTTGTAAACATAAATTTGTTCTCACATATGATATATGTTCTCACATAAGACCCATTCTGACCGGATCCTGACCCTATATATATATATATATATATATATATATATATATATATATATATATATATATATATATATATATATATATATATATATATATATATATGACAAAGAATCTGGGTTAGCCTAGTTGATTAGAGGTCCTCCTTCTACCATGTGATTGTGGTTCCATTCTTGATCCTTGTAAAGTAGGATCCCCAAACACCCTTTCCCTGCTCGCTAGGGGTCTTCATCCAATTTATTTTTTTAAAAAAGTAGATCGATACCAACTGAAAAACTGGAAGGACATACAATTCGAAATTAAGCGTAAAAATCGTGTGTTTTGGAAGCCAACATAATGCATGAAAGGAAAACTTAATATGACAATTTCAACTTTACATATCATCTCAAAATAATTCCAATTTTTTATTATTTTCTTTTGAGAAGACTTTTTGAAACTAATTCAAAACATACTTTTCTTGCCTTCGCTAGTCCAACTTGGGTCTAATGGAATAGGAAATTAAAGAGTTTTGATTGTTTTGAGAAGACATCACACAAACTCAGGAATTTTTCAGAATTCTCCAAAATTGAAATATTTAAAATCGAGATCGTTTTGCAAATATGAGTAAAATTTTGGATTATTTAAAATGATCCAAAAAACTTAAAACCAAAAGAAACAAAACAAAACTTAAAGTTCTTCATTGTCAGGTCATTCCTGTAAGTGGGTTACCAATATTTTATTGCACCTTTGTATATGGGTTCAATGAAAATGCTAGAAGAAGAGATTTGTGGCAATTTTTGAAGCAACATAATACAAATGATCCATGGTTAATTTGTGGGGACATGAATTGTGTGATGAATATGGATGAAAGAATTGGGGCTCCAGTGAGAAGACATGAATTAGAAGATATTAATCAGTGTATGCAAGAATGTAATATGGCTGATGTTAAAGGTACTGGGAACTTATTCACTTGGAATAATAAACAGCAAGGAGAGGCTCGTGTCTTTTCTAAAATTGATAGGGTGATGGCAAATCCAGCTTGGCAGGCTCTTTATTGTAATGCTGAGGTTGGTTTTATGAATGAAGGCTCTTTTGATCATTCTCCTGCTTTGTTGACAATGTACCCAAGAGCAAATTCAGGAAGAAAACATTTTCGTTATTTCACTATGTGGAGACATACTGAGCTTTTTCTTCCTAGAGTGGCTGCAGCTTGGCAAACTCCGGTGAGAGGCACTAAGATGTTCTCTGTTGTTCAGAGACTGAAAGGTATTAAAAAAGAATTGAAAGAGTTGAATAGACTTGGGTTCACTGATGTTCAGGCTGCTGATGCCAAGGCTTTTCAAGATATGCAACAAGCTCAAAGCCTTTTGCATGCTAATCCAGGGCTAACAGAGCTTGCTGATGCTGAATTACAAGCAATTATTGAATACAAATTGAAGCATATGATTTACACTGACTTCTTGAGACAGAAAGCTAAATTGGAGTGGATTAGGAATGGTGATGAAAACACCTCCCTTTTTCATCAAAGCATTAGGGCACGAAGAATTCAAAATCAAGTCTATGCTAACTATGACAAAGATGGTATTTGGCAAGATACAGGACCAGGAGTGACTCAAGCTTTCCTTGATTTTTATCAAGGTTTATTAGGGAGTACCAGTCAGCATAGGAGACCAGTGGTCAAGCAAATTGTTCAAAGTGGCCTTCTTGTCACTAAAGCTCACAAAACTATTCTCAATAGTAGTTATACAGTTGTTGAGATCAAAGCTGCCCTGATGTCTATAGATGGAGCAAAAGCACCAAGCCCTGATGGCTTTGGTGCTCACTTTTATAAAGTTGCCTGGAGAATTGTTGAGGAGGATGTGATTCATGCTGTGTTGGACTTTTTCACCTCTGGAAAGCTTCTAAAGGAGATAAATTCAACTTCAATCACTTTAATTCCTAAAAACAAGTGCCCTACAAATGTTTGTGATTGTAGACCAATTTCTTGTTGCAACGTTTTGTACAAATGTATCACAAAAGTTTTAAGCAACAGATTGAGTAGTATCTTACCTGATATCATTAATGAAAACCAAGGAGGCTTTGTTCAAGGAAGATATATAGTGCATAACATTCTGATCATCCAGAATATAGTTAAGCACTATGGAAGGAAAAATATTAGTCCTAGTTGTTTGATGAAAATTGATTTACAAAAGGCGTATGATACTGTAGATTGGGACTATTTGGAAGAAATGTTACAGTATCTTGGTTTTCCTGAGAGATTTATTCACTTGGTGATGACATGTGTGAGAACTCCTTCCTTCTCCCTTATGATCAATGGTTCCCTTCATGGCCATTTTTCTTCAAAAAGGGGCTTGAGGCAAGGAGATCCCATCTCCCCTCTTCTGTTTGTTATAAGTATGGAATACTTATCAAGAATTTTGAGGAATGTTGGTGATTTATCTCAATTCAAGTTTCACCCTCATTGTACAGCTGTCAAGCTCACTCACTTATGTTTTGCGGATGACCTCATAATGTGTTGTAAGAGTGTTTTACTTCCATCTACACCATGTTGCAAGTTTTTAAACTCTTCTCTGATGCTTCTGGTCTCAAAGCAAACATTCAGAAATCTGCCTTTTACTGCTGTTGTATGAAGGATGCTGATGTTCAGAGGGTGAAAGATGTTTCTGGTTTTCCTAGATGCTCCCTGCCATTTAGGTACCTTGGTGTGCCTATTTGCTCTAGGAAAATTACTGCTGCTCAATGTGACATTTTGATTGAGAAAATGACTAGTAGGATTAAGGTTTGGAGTTCTAGCAGCCTTTCATACATGGCTAGAGTGCAGCTTATTAACTCTGTCTTGATAAGCATTCACCAATATTGGGCCCAGGTATACATTTTACCTAAAACAATCTTGTATGAAATTGTGAGGATTTGCAGATCCTTCCTCTAGAGTGGGCAAACTTACTCTCAAAAACCTGGGTTAATTGCCTGGAATAGTCTCTACTGTGAAAACAAATTTGGAGGCTTAGGCTTTAGAGACATCTTTTTATGGAATATAGCCAACATGGGTAGATATGTTTGGGCAATTGTAACAAAGAAGGATAATGCCTGGATTCGATGGGTAGCTGCTGTGTATATTCAGAACTCTGACTGGTGGCATTATGTGCCCCAACAAGGGGCTTCATGGTCCTGGAAAAAGATATGTGAAACACGAGATAAACTGAAAACTGTGTTTACAGTGGATGAGTTCAAGGCAATGCCTGCATATTCTGTCAAGATGGTTTATAACAAATTAGTTCATCAGCAACATCAAGTGACTTGGAGTAAATTCATCTGGAACAGACTCAGCTTGCCAAAACATCGTTTTATTTCTTGGCTTGCTGTACAGAATAAGCTTCAAACTACTGAGAAGCTAGCCAAGATTGGTATGTGTATGAATGGTAATTGTCTGCTATATGGAAGCAGTTTAGAAAATCATGCACACTTATTTTTTAAATGCCATTACAGCATGAGATGTCTGCAGGCCATAAAAGACTGGTTGAACATTCAGTGCACTGTCACTGATTTGGGAAGGATCTTAAGGTGAATCAAGAGCAGTAAATTGTCTCAGTTCAGAAAGAAGGTGTTCTATGCTGCTGTTGCAGCCCTCATTTACAAGATATGGCAGAGTAGAAATGAATGTTTTTGGCTACAAAAAGTTCCTCTTATACATAGAGTAATTAGAGACTTACAATTTGTAATTAAAAGTAGAATGTTAGCAGTCCTACCTGATAAGATTTCACAAAGAGATAGGAATTGGTTGCAAGAGTTAGCTTAGTTAGCTTCACTTTTTTGGCCTGTTTTAGGCTGTTTTGGTTGTAAATTGGTTTGTTGATTATAATACATCTTTCTTACTTAGCAAAAAAAAAAAAAAAAAAAAAAAAAAAAAGAAAAAAAGAAAACTTAAAGTTAAGGTTCATTCGACATCATGCTTATTTTCAGTTTTTAGGTTTTAGAATTTTAAAGTCACATGATATAGGAGGTATAATACACTTAAAGTTACTCATATACTCTGAATCTATCAACTTTGAAAGCTAATAACAGAACACAGAAAATTTCTTTTTCTAATTTTCGTAAATCTTTTTCTTGTTTTAAAAAACCTAGAACTAAAAATAAAAAAATGATAACAAATATGCCTAAGTTGTATGAAAAAAATAAAAAAACAAGAAATGTAATACAAACTATTTAGGATATTGCTGAAAACATGAGAAAAGAGATAACAAAAAACAAAAGAAGGCAAAATGTTAAGGACATTGCTACATCTACCCACCGGGTAGACAACCCACTACTAATAGAGCATTAAAAAAATAATAATCATGTTGAGTTGGATTCCATTACCACAACCCTCAACAAGTCTTTATTAATGGTGGGTAGTCTACCCGGTGGGTAGACAAAGTTTTTTCCAAATGTTAAGTATAGGAATTTAACCCACGTTGAAGTTCGGTAAAATCTTGTCGCAGCCTAGCTAGTAGCTACCAATGACCGACCTCGCCCCTTCAACCGCCAAATATAGACCTATCGCTGCCTAGCTGGAACGGGATAGGGTGGTTATCCAACTTGACTCGCCCCACTAATATCCATATTTAAACCAAACGTTTCCATATGCTTTAGTAGAGCGAGGGCTACATATTCCACTTTCTTTTACTTTTCGTTGTTTTTACTCTTCTTTTCCACAGATTGGGCTCAGTTGGACTGTAATCTCCCATATATATTATAAATTTTATAAATATATTTCAATATGTTTAAAATTTATTTATAATCGTTTAATTTTTTTTTTTTGAAGAAATTACTTAAGTGTCACAATTTTAGAGTCAAAGTATATATTTTATTTATTAAAAAAGATTTTAGGACAAAGGTTAATTATATAATTAATTGCTCCACTAACTAAAGCATTTATTTGGTGTTTTTATTAGATGTTTTATTAATTTTTCTAATCCTAGTGGGAGAATCAATAACCATAATTGGGGAGTTCACACTAAAATTTTCCCCTAATACTATTCATAATTTTCTCAAACCCTAATTTTCTTTTCTCTTTCATATTCCACGCACGAGTCACTACTCTCGCTTTCTCCCTCCCTTGCGCATTGTCTCGTTGCCAGTTTTGTTGTCATGGCTTGCCCTCCTTCTTCCTCCTTTTCGTCTTCCTTTCTTCTTTGGTTTTCTTCTTATCTTCCTTCCCTTTCTTTTTCTTTTCCTTTTTTCGGTTTGTTATTGTTTTTGTATTGTTTTGATTTTTTAAGTTTTATTATTATTAATGTTATAATTTGGTTTTCAAAATAATTATATTATGTTTCAAATTTAAAGATTTAAGTTTAAATTGTGTTGAAAGTGTGACAGTATTGATTAGTTTTAATGGTTTTAAATACTTATTATGGATTGAAAATTTTAAATCTTTTAGGTTTAGTAAATTGTTCTAATAGATTTTAGTGGGTTTTTAGTATGTAAATAATTACAGACAATTTATTAGAGACGGAATATCAATTATGTGTTATAACTTGTAGGAGAATAATTCTCCATAGGTGACTTCTAGTGCTTGAAAGTGGCACAAGGTATAGTTTATATGAGGTAAGTATATGTTTAATAAAATAAAATTAAAAATGATAATATTTCAATATATATACACTCCCTCAGTTTCTTTTTTATCTACACACTTTCCTTTTTGGTCTGTTTCTTTTTAATCTACACACTGTTACTTTTTCTATTCTTTGTAACATGTCCCATCTTTCTCTTCTTTTTCCACCCATGTGATTCACTTTTTAATATTTTAACCCACTTTTTAGCTTCTCTCTCATACTTTTGTACTTCTTCCTTGGTTCTCTCCCAAAGTGAAGTGAGTAAATTAAAAAAGAACGGAGGGAGTATATATATGTATATATATATATATATGTATATATATATATATATGTATATATATATATATATATATGTATATATATATATATATATGTATATATATATATATATATATGTATATATATATATATATATATGTATATATATATATATACATAATCACACATGAATTATTTTAACAAGTCACTTCTGCGACCTATTGCTGCGATTCTTTTTTGAAATAACCGTAGCAATAAGTTATTTTGACGCCGATTCTTTTTTCTCCCGTAGTCTATTGTAGTCTATGGTTAAAACTACATCAATTCATTAGTAGCAATAAAAAATATTCTACTAGTGAATGCAATACAAACTTATAGCGGTATATCATTTTGATAGAGAACTTTGGAAAATATATTCTATTTCTTATTTCGATACAAAGGAGAAGGGAGGGGAAGGGAAATGAATGAGAATGATCCATTTTCCCTCCCGTCACTTTCATATATAATGCATTTCCTTTCCTTACCTTTACCTCCATTTATGATAATATATGTGCATATTTTTTTTGCTCTTTCCAATGCTTTTGAGAAGAAACCAAGGAGTAAAGGTTAATAGTGATCCATTAACATGGGATAGTTATTGTACGTGAGACAAAAAGTAAAAGTGGGAAAAATTTAAATTAAAATACACCCCAAAAAGGAAAGTAACATTTAGTATTGTGTGCACCAGTGCGGTGTAATAAGTTTATTGCCATATCAGTTCACTTAAAGCCAGAATGATTACTTTTAAGTTAAAATGGGCTACTTCTCAAGTCAAGAGGGGTTAAGTTTTAGCCTTAAAGGAGTCCCTTCTACATGAGTAAAAGTGAGCCATTTAGGACAAATAGTTACCCCAGAGAGGTACTTATTATCTTAGAGCAAAATGTTATCAGCGTTGTACAATAAATTACTATATACCCGTTCAATTATTTGTGATCATACAATTATTGCTCTAATGCTATCGGAACAAAGGTTTGATCAGCGACTGACCTGAGGAACGTCCGGCTAGAAGATGGAGAGGTGTTTGATTACGTTTGTTGAGTAAATTAGCAGTAACGTCAATATCCCAATGGTAGAGTTTTTCAAGAACCCTTGGATCACTATCTACTATGAGTGCTTCATGAAAGGGAGTATTTCCATCCTTGTTCTGCATCAACCATGGCCAGTCGCCGTAACGATTATCTTGCAATCTACGCGCCTCTTGTACTTGTTTCGCAGCCATTGTACTTCTATAACATAGTTCTAATAATTCAGGCAAAAGGTTTAATGTTGACAATGGTGACAAATTATAGTTGTTTTGCTGCATGTTGGAAGCAGGAATACGAATCATGGTATTATAAGGATTTCGTACAAGGATATGAATTGGAGTGTCCCCACTAAGGTCTTTCTGAAAAAGAAGATATGGAACCATCCCAATAACTTGCTCAATGAAACTGACATAGTCAGTTTGTTGTATTATGGATCCCCTGTTTAGGTGCATTAGCTTATGAAGGATATTTCTCCATTTCGAATCTCGTGACCCTAAAAAATCCAATCCGAACTTCTTTAATTTATTGTCCAAATAGGATATATTTCCCGCATCTACTGCTCTACATTCCTCCAATGTCATTGTTCTATTATTCATGCTGATCTGCAGCATTACATACATGCATCCCGTCAATACAAAACACAGCTGACCTTTGGTTTAAGAACATGGTGCTTAAACTGCTTAATTATTATTTTGTGATTGTTTTTAATAATAACCACCTTATGTTTTACCTACTTTTAGAATAACCACCTTATACTCTTTATTTTTGAGACTAACTCTCTTTAGGCTTTTAAAGTATATAACATCAATTGTCAATATAATTCAATATGACGTTAATTCATTTCAATCAATCAACTTTAATATACTAATTAAGTTACTAACTAGGTTTATTGATGAACCTCGAAGTAACATGTTTGATACTCTTGGGTTCACCATATAATTTTCCTATTTTGTAGGTGGTTAATTAGTTTAGGAACTTGCTATATATGTATTAGTTTCTTACAGTATAGGAGCAATAAAAATAGAGTATAAAAATTTAAAAGCAAATTGTTTTCAACTCCCATTTTCTTTTTACATTTTCATGCTCGAACCATATTTTCTAAACGAAAAGGCATAATTAAAATAATTAAACAATCCCGATACCCTTTTCGAACGACTCAATTAACTTCTCTCACTTTATATTACTAGTTTTGCTACTTCTTTTTGGAAAAAGTTGAAATCGTAACCAATATTTTTTCCCCCAAAATAATACAAAAATAAAATCATACTAATAAATCAAAATTTACATACACCAACATCAACCTACAAAATAAGTTAGGAGAACATGCCCTAGTACTAATAATAAGGAATAAAAAGTTATCTATAGTGTTAGTTAAAGAAACTACTATAATTAGACATACAAAACGGTTAATTGCACCAAATAACACGTAATCTTTTGATAATCTCCAACTTAACCACACCATTATAAAGATATAATAATCCTTATATGTAGCTTTTTCAAGGCTATAGTTAACAAATTTTTAACGTTGGTTTGTCATACTTCCAAGTTCTACTCTAATTATCACGTAATTCTAGAAAATTCTGGCTTAAAGATTTGTCTATCCTCAAAATATAAATTTAAACTACTACCAAAAAAACCCACCCATCTAAAATTTAGATTACGTTGAATATAGCTACAACTTAGTCGCCCCTATATCGCTAGTCCGGAAACTTTATTCAAAATATAGTAATTTTTACCATAATCGAAACTTGAGCGTGATTCCATAAACATAGAATTAGGAGAAAGTCCTAATTGTCGAGAAAAGTAAGGAGAGAGAAAGAAAGGAGAGAGAGAAGGAGAGAGAAATCGGGGGCCCTCAAATTGTTGGCCCGTATTAGCGTTGTCCGTGATGTTGTGCGATGTCTAGTATTTGGGCTCATCGGTTAAAAGAATTTTTTTAAAATTTGGGGCCCCTCTAATTATGAGGCCCTGTGCTAAGTCCCACTTTGGACTTGCTCAGGGCCGGGCCTGGTTTCTTACACCTTATCCATTTTTTTCATATGTGCATGGGAGGGAGTGGGTATATTACATCAATTGTCAATATAATTCAATTTGACGTGAATTCATTTCAATCGATCAACTTTAATATACTATTTAAGTTACTAACTAGGTTTATTGATGAACCTTGAAGTAACATATATGATACTCTTGGGTTCACCATATAATTTAGCCTATTTATAGGTGGTTAATTAGTTTAGGAGCTTGCTATGTATTAGTTTCTTACACCTTATCCATTTATTTCATATGTGCATGGGAGGGAGTGGGTATATTAATGCCCTTCTTGACCCTATTCTTACTTCATTTTTACTATTTTTGGTAGATCTCATAATAGGGCATTAACTATAAGAGATTGAAGAGAGAAATTAGATTAGGAAGCTCCCTTAAATATAACACAAAATGAATTGGCAATGATGATTCCTACCTGCATTTTTTCATCAATCAAATCAAATGCTGAGATGCCATCCTTGTTTCTGATGTTTCGATTCCCGGGAAACCTCAATAGATACTGCAGTAGCTTAAGGTTCTGATTTATTACAGCCATATGTGCTGCTGTATTTCCTTGATGGTCTTGATAATCTTTGATGGCGTATATGACTGGAAGTCCTAGAAATTCCATACCTTCATCGTAACTAGGTATCCATCTCAGAAGGTGTAAGACAGTCTTGCCAGAATTATCACGCACCTCTGCAGACTCTGGGCAATGCTCAACTATGAGTCTAATAATCTGTAGATTGTAGGTTGAGGTGATTGAGGCTGCTCTATGGAGAGGAGTGAACCCATTTGTATCACGCCAACATGTGACACAACTTTCTTTCTCTACCAATAATTTTATCAAGCTAAGATATTTCGAAGTGGCTTCTTCTGCCACTAAATAAACGAAAATTGGTTAGAGAGAAAATGAACTATCATAAATGTGCAAAGCTAACAGAGACAGACTCCCTAAAAAAATTATAGAGACTAGACTATTTATTCAAATATACTAGATTTTATATTTAATTACTCCCTCCATCCCAAAATATACTTACTGTTTCTTTCCGTATGGTCTCCAACACATATCTTTGACCATCAATATCTTTGGTTACGTATTAACAAAAATTATAACAAATTGATATTATAAGACTACACATTGAGACGAATCTAACAAGATCCCACGTGAGTATGTATGTTTTTTATGTATATATCAATGTAAATATTTGGTCAAAACTTTTAACGTTTGACTATGGAAAATGAAATCAACAAGAACTATATTTTGAGATGGAAGGAGTACTACGTAAGATACTTTACGAACGTCACTGTGAGGGGAATATTCTCAAAACATTCTGTTGGAACACATTAAGAAAATGAAATTACCAACCATGTTATTTTATAATTCAAAATATAGTCTTCGGATTTTGCAGGTGGCGTGTAAAATTATGCTGCCTACACAACATAACTTTTATATTTTGGTTTGAGAATAGAGTTGCGAATCAGTTTTCAGGAAAAACTAGTGGGCCAAAAAGGAAAGAGATTTTGGGTTCTAGGGTGGATTTCCTTACTTTATTAAGTACTAGTCTTATATGCACGCGATGCGTGCGTTAATTTCAAAACTTGATTTTTAAGAATATATTATAGTTATGATTACACTTAAAATGTGAAAGATTAATAGTTAGATGAATTTGAGAATATATTAATTCGCTAATGTAAAAATTAACAATTGTTGTGAGTGATTTTTAATATTAATTTTTTGTGAATGAATTTTGAACAAAAAGAATAGACTATGAGTTGGTTTGAGTGAATAAGTATCAAAGGTAGCGAGTGTTACAAACTTTTTAGGTGGACGTCATGTATACCATCTTCTCTTATAAAAAAAGGTCAAGATATTTTGTCCATTTAATTTGTTGATTGAAATATTTGATGCATATACCATTTTAAAGTTGTTTAGAATGGCGAGTTGAAATGATTTAAATTGTTTTCTTTTGTAATTTTTTTTATTCCATTAGATCATTAAGGGTAATTTAGTATTTTCATAAGGGGACACTCCCTCGCCCCTTCCCCTATATAATAGAGATGATATATAATTGCATATGCACATAATTCGATTAATTGCATAAATAGATAAACATGTTAAATGTTGTTTAACTAAGACATAACTAAGATCTAATTATTGGTGATCACTTTATTAAATCACAAGATTTTATAGTTACCTAAATCGGTGTACAAATTATCTTATTAGACATGATTTAAATAGTGGTGATCAAGCGACCGTAATAAAAGGCAATAAAGTTGTAATCCCCCACATTTTTATAAATTTTATAAACATATATTTTATAAAATTTAAAATGTTTTTATAAGTATAAGTATATTTATATTTCATTATATTGTAGGAAGAATTTAATTATTACTACCTCCGCTTCAAAATACATGCAACACTTTCCATTTAAGGGTGTTCCAAAATAGATGCAACACTTTTTTTTCTTTCCTTATTTGGTAATTTTTGGGCTATGAAATTACTTAAATACCCTTACTTTATAAAATTAGTATTGATTACATACTCTAATCTAAACCAATTAAACCACTTATCTCTTCCCTAACTACTTCATGATTATTCCTGCCACCACCATTCCTCTACCCATACCCCTCTTCTCTCAACAACAAACCCACCTTCATAACCTTTCTCTCTCCTCCCACTCCAACCCTCACCCAACTCTCACCACCGAACCCACCCCAACCCCAATCTCGGCCCTGGCTTCAACTTCCTCGGTTGCGCCGTCTCCGGCAACTTCTCCTCAAAACTATCAAAAGACGCCGGCCACGTCAAACAACCACGACACCCACCATCACTATCCACCTTCAATCACCGCGAAATTCTACCACCGCCATCACCGTCCACCATCGATCTCCTTCTTTCTTTCTCCTTCGATCTCATTCTTCTTCTTCGTCTTCATCTTCTTTGTTCTCCTTCGACCCCACCACCGTCGATCTCCTTCTTTCTCTCTCCTGCGATCTCTCTGTCGATCTACTTCTCTCTCTCTCTCCTTCGTTCTCCTTCGTCCTCTACCTTTCTCTCTCCTGCGACCTCTGCGACATCTGTGTTCTTATTTTGTGAATTTGTTTAAGGTTAGAACTTAGAAGGATTGGGTAGAAGCATTCATCCTCAGGCATTGTTGATCTGGTTGTATTCCCTCTTTGTCTTGGATCTTTGTTTTCACGCTATGGTTTTTCCAGTTAGGGTTTTCACGAAAATCTGCATTATGAGAATTTGGGGATTTTTTGGGGAGATGATTGTTGTGATCTGCGAGGGATTTTTTAGGGGATTTGACTTCTAAGGTCATGAATTTTTGGGGAGATGAAGATGGTGGTGGCGGGGTGGTTGTGGTGGTGGTTCTGATGGTGGTGGTGGTTCTGATGGTGGTGGCGGGGTAAGTGTGGTGGTGGTGTTGGCGGGGTGGTTGTGACGGTGGTGTTGTTGGGTGGTTTTGGTGGTGATGTTGGCGGGTTGGTGGCGGCTGGCGGTGGTAGGGTGGTGATGGTGTTGATATAATGTATTAGTTGTATTATTAATTAGTCTAATACCCCTTCCCATCTAATCGTACACTATTGATAAATTGTCTCGGCGTCCGCAATTTGAAAAGTGTTGCATGTATTTTGAAACGGAGGTAGTATTATTTATCTAGAGGTCAAAATTTTTGGGTTGACGATATTAACTTTATTAAGTCAAAGTAGTTTATTTATATTATATTAAAGAAGAGCATTAAAATGTTTTTCAAAAGAATTTATGGTTCCTAGAGTGGCTACAACTCCTAAAAACTGTAAATAGAGGATTAGAGCCTCCTTAAATATTTTTATAAGCCCTAGTTTTCCTCTATCTATGTTTCTCCCTCACAAGCTCTCTTTTTCTCTCCCTCACAATACTTTCTCTCTCTATCTCTCTCTGGTTTTCTTCTACTTGCGTTGCCGCCGCCTGCCGGCTGCTCCTCTTCCTCCCCTCCTTCCCTTGCGCTGGTTGTTTTCTTCTCTCTCTACTTCATTTCCTTTTCTTTTTCTTCTTTGTTTTATTTTTCATTTTTTACATATAATTTTTAGGATTTTTTGTCAGAAAGTACCTTATAAATGTCCTTTTTTGTGAAAAAGTACCTTATATAAAAAATATTGTTAAAAAGTACCCTTTACCATGTTTTACTGGAACATGTGCTTGGCACGTGATCATTAAACCAACCAAAAACCCAGCCAAAATCCCTAAAAAAAACCCGATAAATCCCCAAACCCAATTTCCCCCCAAATTCCTTCTCTTCTCTCTCTTTTTCTTCTCTGTTCTCCAATTCCCCCCCAAATTCCCCCTAAGTTATCCACTGCTCGATTCTCACTTATACTCTAATAAGATATTTTGGTTTTACAAACTTACTGACATTCCACTCATTTCTCACAGACAAATATTTGCTCACAAGTAGTGGCGGATCCAGGATCTGACCCACGTTGGGTTCGGAGTACTTCGAAAAAAAACATGAGATAAGTAAAAAATAAAATTGCTTATGCATTAGCAATTACTCCATTCGATTTTTATTATTTTACCCATTTCTTCGGGCACAAAGTTTTAGGAGAAATAGGTATCGATGTCATAAAAGGGAAAAGAATATTTTTTTTTGCTAGGCAAGTAAGAAAAAGAGAAAAAAAATAATTAATAAAAATGATTCAAATAAAATATTATTTTATTGATAGATTGTATTGAAGTTAATGTTGTGGGTCAAGAAAAGTAGAGTAAGAATGTAAAGATAACAATAAACAATTCTGTGGGACCATTCCAAAAACTGAAAAAAGTGGGTAAACTAATAAGGGACAACCCATAAAGGAAGGTGAGTAAACTAATAAAATCCCATAGGGAGTATATAACACTTACTTAAGTATTCGAAAATATAGATATACAAAAGGACAATTAAATCCTCAATTTTTGGTATCTAAAAACAATGAAGAAAGGCAAATTTGATTTGAATATTCCATTTTTATTTTCAAGTTTTGAGATGGTTCTCACTTGTCATATATAATAATTCAAACTCTTATCTTATTTGCCGTAACGTTGTCACTAGTATATTTTGTATATTTTATATAGGAAATATAAGAGTTTATAGTATTATGATAAGATAGTACTTAAACTTAGGCATTTTTTAGAATATATAGAAACTAATATTATTATAAGGAGATGAGTAAAAATGGAGTTATTTGGGGTGAATTTTTTAAAAAGAGAAATGATGAAAAATGCTCTACAAAACATTAAAGTAAAAGAAAACTAAAATAAAACTAAAAAGTAGCTCTATCTGAATCAAAAAGAAAAAAAAGTAGAAGTAAAGATGCATAGATAGAAAACCAAAACATTAAATAAAGGAAACAAAAAAGTAGAAGTGAATGAAAACCAAAACATTAAATGAAGGAAACAAAAAGCACTCCGAAGACCTTAGGAGTCGAACCTGCGTGTATTGAACAAGGGCTGTAGATTTGCAGCCCATTAAACCACTGAACCAAATATCAAAACATTGGTATAAAGCGGCGCAGGAAGCCTATAAGGTATTTTCTTTTTCCTTTTTTTGTCGATTCCTTCTTTTTTTCTCCGGATTATCGTGGGTTCAGTTGAACCCACTGAACCCACGCTAGATCAGCCCCTACTCACAAGAGCTTTTCTTGATGCACTCTAAAACTCACGAGGCATATCTTACCAGCAAAATTCAACACCTTTTTATACTACTCAATATGCTGTAGCATGGAGCAAGCTTTTCAACTTTTAAAAGGTATGCCTATAACTAGCATGGTGTAGCCTTTACCTTTGCATTTAATATGGAGCTCACTAATTTTGACAATTTACTTCACTGTAAATCAAGAGGAAGACATGAGTGTGAGCTAGAGTTGTTTTATTTTGACTAAGCCCCATCTAGAAACTAGGAGAGAGAGAGAGTTGGTGATGTTTAACACTCCCCCTCAACGACTACTCTCTCTCAGAGTAAATCTCGAACTCATACCAAGTTGTTTCCGGAACTTATCAAACTTTGGTCCTCCAAGACCCTTTGTGAATATATCTGCAACTTGGTCCTCCGTGTTCACCTGATCAAGTTCAATTTCACCTTGTAGAACCTTCTCTCGGATAAAATGATAATGTACCTCCACATGTTTTGTCCTTGCATGAAAAACAGGATTCTTCGCTAAACGTATCGTAGACTGATTATCAAAAGCTAACTTGATTTCTCGATCAATTAGTTGATGCAGATCCTTGAGTAATTGTGTCAACCACACACACTCTTGTGTTGCCATAGCCACTACTCGATATTCTGCTTCTGTACTTGACAATGACACTGTTGGTTGTCTCTTGCTACACCAAGAGACTGCTCAAGAACCTAGATTGAACACATAACCAGTAGTTGACCGACGTGTGTCAAGATCACCAGCATAGTCAGCATCACAGTATCCGACAACATCAATCTCTTTATCATTGCGGCATAGGATTTGATAGTCAATTGTCCTTTTCACATACCTCAATATCCGTCGTACAGCCTCCAGGTGACGTTTCATCGGTTTTTGCATAAATCGACTAATCACACTCACTGCATATGCAATATCTGGTCTGGTTAATGTGAGATAGATAAGACTTCCTGCCAATTGTCTGTACATGGTCACATCTTCTAGATCTTTGCCTTCGACTGAACATAACCTTGCATTAACCTCCATTGGAGTTGACATAGGCTTGCAATCGACCATCCCGTATTTTCTAGAAGATCACGGGCATATTTATGTTGGCATAGAAATATCCCATCCTTAGTCTGCTCCACTTCGAGACCAAGAAAATGTTTTAATTCTCCGAGCTCCTTCATTTGGAATCGTACTGAAAGATTAGCTCTTGTTTGTTGAATATCCTCTTCAAAATCTCTTGTGATGATAATATCATCCACATGCACAAGAACTATTGCCAACTTTCCATCTTGAGCTTTTATAAATAAGCTCGAATCAGCTGGTGCTACAGAATAACCACTCTGTAACAGAAACTCCGCTATATTTCCATACCAGGCACGTGGTGCCTGCTTCAAGCTATAGAGCGCCTTCTTCAACTTGCATACATAGTGTGGATAAGACTGACTCTCGAACCCTTTAGGTTGTTCCATGTATATGTCTCTATCCAACTCACCATGTAGAAATGCATTTTTGACATCCATCTGCCAGAGCTTCCAAGAATTATTAGCTGCAAGTGCTAGTAAAACACGAACTGTAGTAATCTTGGCAACTGGACTAAATGTTTCATCGTAGTCTAGCCCATATTGCTGAGAAAATCCTCGAGCTACTAGTCGTGCCTTGTACCTTTCAATGGTACCATCAGGTCTAGTCTTCACTTTGTATACCCATTTGCAAGAAATAGGTTAAATTTCTCGAGGCTTTGGCACTGACTCCCAAGTCTCGTTCTGGTGCAGTGCTTGAATTTCTTCTTCCATGGCTTTCCTCCAATCTTTACTTCGAGCTGCCTCATCATAGCTACTTGGCTCTTTTTCATCCTTAACCATTGCAGCATTTGCATATCTTGGATTTGGCTTTCTCTGCCTTGTAGACCTGCGTAGTGCTAGGTGAGGTTCTTCTTCTTCAAAATCTTCAGTTTGACTTGGCCTTTCTTCTTCAGTCTTTTTATGATGTGCTCCTATTTGCCATGGACTTTTCTCTCTTTCTTTTGGTGTAGGTTGAGATATCTCAATCTCAAGACTACCACCATCTTGACTAGACCAACCTTCATCTTTCTCGTCCATCTTTTCTTGAAGCTTTTCCTCTATCTCCTTCGAGTCTGGCAATAATACAGCTTGTAGTGACCACCAAGATGATGCTTCATCAAACACCACATTTCGTGACACGTGACATTTATCTGTTGTTGGATCACAACACCTCCAACCTTTCCTCTGATCTTCGTATCCCACAAAGATACAACGAATAGCCTTTTTATCAAGCTTGCTACGCATATGCTCAGGAATAAAGACGTAGCATACACATCCGAAAACTCGGAAATGGCTCACTGCTGGCTTCATCTTTCTTAGCTTCTCAAATGGTGAGACAAAATCTAGTCTCGCCTGAGGTAATCGATTTGTCACATGTGTCGCTGTCTTCATACACTCAACCCAAAAACGTTGTGGTACGTTCTTGACGTGCAACATACTCCTACATGTCTCAGCAAGGTGTCGATTCTTTCTTTCAGCTACTCCAAATTGCTGTGGAGTATTTGGACAAGTGAGCTGGCATCGGATCTTGCAATCTTGCAAGTATTGGGAGAATTCTCTGGAAGTATACTCTTCTCCATTGTCGGTACATAGACTACGAATTTTGCTGCCAACTTCTTTTTCTACTGTTTCCTTAAACAACTTAAATGCTTCTGATTTCTCCTTCATGAAATCGACCTAAACATACCATGATAAATCGTCAATGAAAGTGATCATGTAGCGTAAGCCACTCACTGAATGTTGCGTTACTGGACCAAACACATCTGAGTGAACCAACTCCAAAGGTTCCTTCGATTTGAACTTCGAATCTTCATACGGAAGTTGGTGTGCTTTACCAAATTGACATCTAGCTCAAACTATATCTTCCTTGACATCTAGTTGAGGAAGACCCTTGAGCATCGACTTCTTTATCATCACCTTGAGCTTGTTGTAGCTCACGTGACCCAAGCGTGCATGCCATAAATCAGCTGTCTCATTTTTCCTCGCCTTGTCTACATATGTCGTTTGAGCAGACATCACGTAGACTGATTCAAGACGTCGTCCCTCCAAGATAGGAGAAGAATTTCCTTCCATCGTCTTGTACACCTTCACATCACGAGGACCGAAAACAACATGGCTTCCGAATGCCGTCAGTTGTGAAACTGACAACAGGTTCTTTGTCATACCAGGAACATGGTAGACATTATCCAGCTGAACTTGCTTGTTGCTAAATCGTGGAATCTCCACTGCCTTGCCAATTGGCAATTCTGAGTTGTTTACTGTTATAACAACTCAACCACACTTGTACTCGGTATGCTTAGAAATTTCTCTTTGTCTTCAGTCATGTGATTAGAGCAACCAGAATCGATGATCCAATCATCTTTGCAATGGATCATCTTGTCGTTGACTACGACAAGTGCAGCTTCCTCTGGTTCTTTGCTGTTGGGTGACACTACCTCCATGTCGAAGGTCTGCTCCTCTTCAACTGCGTATGATGCTTGTGCATCCCACTCGACTTTACTTCGACTTTTGTGCTCTGCCGAAGTTGCAGCGTTCCCTTCTGCTTGTTTAGACCAACAGTCTCGAGCATAGTGTCCCTTCTTCTTGCTGTTATAACACACGACATCTCGCCGTGTTTGATTTTTCCCTTCCTTCTCATCTTGTTGTCGATCTTGTCGAGTTCCCCCTCGACGGAAACCTCCTCTACGTGGTCCTTTTCTGAATCCCCTTGACTGTTTGTTTGGCTTGCCAGGTTGATTACTCGACTCACCTGTCTTATCACCTCCCTTATTTGACTTCTTGTTGCCAAAAAGAGCTTTCTCTTCATCCTTGATGGAAACTAGGGACATCTGATTTTCTAGAGCCTCCTGGTTGGCTAACACATTCTCAAACTCAATAAGAGATGGTTGTGTAGCCCAACCTCGGATTGCCGTGACAAGACTACTATATCCAGGCTTTAAGCCGCGGACAATAATCCTACGCATCCTCGTCTCTGTGATGGGATTTTCAGGATCTAACTTTGTGATTTGCTCACACAAAGTTTTGACTTTGGTGAAATACTGATTCACCGTCATGTTATTTTGCTGGATCGACAACAACTCATTCTCGAGAAGCTGAAGTTGAGCATCGTTCTTCTTAGAGAATAAAGCTGCAAGGGTGTCCCACGCCTCCTTGGGTGTCTTCGCATCCTTGATGTGGTATAGCAACTCGTCCTCGACGGCTGCTGCTAGCACGTACATGGCTCTTCCGGCCCTAATCTTCCACTTCTTTAACTCTTCTGGATCGGTTGGTAATGTAACTTCACTACCACCGACTATACCCTAAAGATCTTGTCCCAACAAATAGAATTGCATACATGTGCTCCACGTACTGTAATTTCCATTGTTAAGTTTCTCAATATTACTAGATGAACTAGCAATATCCGCCATTTATGACTTGGTGTTGCTCGGCAATACACAAGTAAGCTTGGTCCCCGACCAACAAGCTTCACAATTCCGGACCGTTAAGGTAGCCAAAAATATTTTTGACTATACCACTGCGATATATCGGTCCTCGACTGATAATTTAATTTGCCAAAAATGGTCCCGAAAAATTTAACGGAACGAATGGCTCTTGATACCAATTGTAAGATATTTTGGTTTTACAAACTTACTAACATTCCACTCATTTCTCACACACAAATATTTGCTCACAAGAGCTTTTCTTGATGCACTCTAAAACTCACGAGGCATACCTTACCAACAAAATGCAACACCTATTTATACTACTCAATATGCTGTAGCATGGAGCAAGGTTTTCAACTTTTAAGAGCTATGCCTATAACTAGCATGGTGTAGCCTTTACCTTTGCATTTAATATGGAGCTCACTAATTTTGACAATTTACTTCTCAGTAAATCAAGAGGAAGACATGAGTGTGAGCTAGAGTTGTTTTATTTTGACTAAGCCCCGTTTAAAAACTAGGAGAGAGAGAGAGTTGGTGATGTTTAACATACTCTCTATTTTTCATTATCACTTCTCTAATTGTCCACTTATAAATTTGGTGTTATATTTAAGAAGGGGGAAGTTTTGAGGCCTTAAGTGGGTGAAGGAATAAACATAGGTTTTGTTGATAATTCTACATGAAGTTTTCTGTTGATTCATTACACTATTCTGTTTCATTCCCAAGTTAATCTTTAATTATGCAGCAGTGTGAGGCTTAATTATTGTTTTTTGCAGCTTGACTCCACGGAAGCATCCGCTTTAGATTCGTCACTTGTGAGTGATTCTCAGGAGAATGCTCCTAAAATGAAAGAATGGGAGGTACAAGAAGAAGTAGCTGCTAGACAAGGAATAACAATCCGAAGACGGCCACCAACAGGGCCCGCTTTGCACTATGTGGGTCCTTTTGAGTTTCGACTTAATAATGAAGGCAATACTCCACGAAATATCTTGGAGGAAATCATATGGCACAAGGACGTGAAGTCTCACAGGTACTTACAATTGCCACCCTCTCCCCTTGATCTTAGTTTGTCTTAGTGCTTCAGTTTGTATAGGCATCCTTTAAACATTAGCCTTTTCAAGTCTCATTAGTGGAAAGCGAAGAACCCCCTTGTTGTTTTGAAGAAGGCTATGGGCAGTGCTCCTCCAACCTTCAATTCGCTTGCCTGCCACCTAATTGCCTTTCAAATCAATTGGTCTGCAATGTCTGCAAGTTGCTTTTTATTCAATTCCTTCATTCAATGATGATACATTTGAATAGTTAAGAAGAAGAGAGAGAAGAAGAAGAGATAGAAGAGAAGGAAGTTGGGGGGAAATTGGGTTTAGGGATTTATCGGTTTTTTTAGGGATTTTGGCTGGGTTTTTGGTTGGTTTAATGATCACGTGCCAAGCACGTGTTCCAGTCAACGTCGGAGTTTTGATCAACTCTCGGAATCCGATAAAAGGTATTGTTTTGCAACAAAAAACATGGTAAAAGGTACTTTTTAACAACATTTTTAATATAAGGTACTTTTTCACAAAAAATGACATTTATAAGGTACTTTATGACAAAAATCCTAATTTTTATAATTATTATTGTTTTAGTTTAGATTATTGTTTAACTAATGTTTAGAGTATATTATTACTTCTTTAATTTGTGTAGTGTAGATTATAATGTTGATACTCTTTATATTCGAATTTAAAGGTTTAAACTTTAGGGTTTTGGAAGTGTTGAATTATGAGTTTTTTTTAGTTTTAAAAAATAAAACTTTATTACTATGTTTATAGTTTTAAAGGTTAGAACTTTGATGTCAAATGAATGGTTTTTAATGGTTTTATGGAACTTTTAAGTAAAATTTACTGTGCTGAAATTTTGAAGTGATGATTAATATTCTTCTCATTATTACTTATAGGAGAATAATACTCTCTTTTTTTTTTGGTAAGTAAGTAAGGCTTTGATTAAGAACAAACACAATACATCCTAAGACTTATAGAGTCAGAACACAACAACCTATACAACAATCACAAACTTTCTAGCCATTGAGTATCAGTGGCTGTGATTCTAATGGGAATCCTAGACTTCACTGTATACTTCACTATACATTTAATTTCCTGGACAACTCTATCTATACATTGTATTTGCATGTTCCATAGAGAATTGTTACGTTCTTGCCAAACTTTGTACATAACAGCCATCAGACTAGACATTACAACTTGTTTCCTAAATCTGCTACCTTTGTATCTCCTATACACCTAGTTGATGAGTGTTACTTTCAGTGCACAAAGGTGGCATAGAGAATAGCTTATATGAGGTACGCCAATGTGATCTAAGAGTTTTGGACACAGTATCATGTACTAGGATATGTTTTGTAACTTAGTATCATGCTTAGGGAACTTGGATAATTCTTAGGCAGGATTGTTTGAGACGAAATATCATGCTTTCGTGATTGTTGTGTGGGAACATGCATTTATTATTTTATTATTTTTTGTTTAAATGGGTTGTTGATACAAGAATTTAAATGATTTTGATTATTTATTACCTACGATTAATAAAGGGGGGTTATTGGATTTAATCACTTATTAATCCATGCTTAATATTTACTTCCTTCGTATCAAATAAGATGCAACACTTTCCTAAAACGGATGTTTCAAATAAGATGGTACACTTTTTTTCTTTCCTTATTTAGTAAGTTTTGGGATGTAAAATGACTATAATACCCTTACTTATAATATTAATCTATACTAATCTACCTTAACCTAATATTATCAGATTAATAAACACTCCTAATATATACACCTCAACCACCCTCTCTCTCCTCTCCTCGCCTCCCCTTCTTTGAACCCACTCCTCTCTTCTCCTCTACCTTCAACAACATTTAACCGCCACAACTACCACCTCCCACAAACGCAACCACCATCAACCGCCACCAATAGCACACCCACCTCCGTCGATCTCCTTCTTTCTCTCTCCTTCGTTCTCCTTCGATCTCCTTTGTTCTCCTTCTTTCTTTCTCCTTCGATCCATTATCTTCATCTTCTCCGCGCTGAACCTGGAAGAAGGAGTTAACGAGCAGACGATGTTAGCTCGTCTCTGTCTTCGTCTTTGTGTCTGTGGCAGTGTCGGGCTTCGGTCGATGATGTTGAATCTTTAGGGTTTTGATTCCAAGTGGTTGAATTGGTGTGCTTTTTTTGTTGATATGTGAGTTTTTATTGTTTGTTGTTGATTTTGGTGAATTTTTAATGATTTGTTGTAGATCTGTTATTTTTTGTTTTTTGTTTAGGGTTAGATCTACTTTTCTTATCCTCTTTGATGATGGGGTTGTGGTTGAAGAAACGAAAATTTGACCATCTACAGCAGAAAATTCCTTCTCCTAGTTCAAATTTGGTTGTGGTGGTGGCGTGGTGGTGTTGCCGTGGTTCTGATGGTGGCAGATTGGTGTTGGTGGTGTTGTGTTTGGTTTAGGTGGTAACAGGGGTGGTGCTTGTGGTGGCGGAGTGGTGGCTGCTAGCGGTGGCAGGGTGGTGCTGGTGGATTCCATGTGTTAGTGGGATGGATTAGTTATGTTATGAATTAATTTAATCACATACCCATCTCTATTTAATTATACACTAAGAAATATTGTCTCGGAGCTCATGATTCAAAAAGTGTTCCATCTTATTTGATACGGAGGAAGTATTACCTTTGGTAAGGTAAAGGTGGAATTTGGAATTAATCATAGTATCATTCCATACTTTATTATTTATTATTTTTTCACAATCATGGATTTGTGATGGAGTAAGTAGAAATTAAAGGTATGTGATAATGACATTGGTTATTATTGATTTTATCCAACCATTTGGATTAAAGGACAAATGGTTATGGAATTTGTTATATAGTATTCCATACTTTATCGACATATATTTTTTGACTCAAAAATGCTTTGGACAAGGCTTTTGGTTGTACTTTTTTGATCCAGACCAATTAGGATGACGTTATGTTTCATAATCGAGTGCTAGAAAGGGGAAATGACTTTATTTATTTGTCATTTTTTTAAACAAATGGTCAAAAATTAAAAGTAAAGAAGAATATAATTGTCACTACTTATTGCTTAGTGTGTGGCTTATCACCAAATTGAAAAATAGTCCGTGTACTACTAGTCAATTCTATGATCGCTAGTTATTAATCTAAATCTTTTTAATCTACACAACTCAATTGTAGTTACCACCATTTGTATCGATTTAAATTTATCTGAACTCATGAATAAAAATTAAAATATCTAAGTACAATTTTATAGTGTTTTAGTAGTTGAATTTGTTTTCCAATCAGCCTGAGCTATTGGCCTGTGCAAATAGTCCAATAGTAGAGGGCCCAAGATATTGAAGGACCTCAATTTGAAAACTGTAAAATATTATTAGAGAAAATCTAGAAATTGAATAAATAAGAAAATCTTGGCTAATTGGTACTACAGGCAAGAACAGAATTTTGGTGTGCGCTAACTTGAGTTGATCATGGGTCGGGTCAGGCTGGGCTTTGGGCAAAAAGTGGTATGTGTCGGACCAAAACCTCGGGCCAAAATTTTAGCGCCAACGCCTCTAATACGGGCAGGGCCGAACAGGCTTTTCGGACCGGCCCAAAACTTCCGTGTTTAGGTTGCCCATGACCCGAACTTTGTGCCAAAAAATCGGGCTAGGCTGGGCCCGAACCGTGGACCGAAAATGTTGTTGAAAACCGGCTAATTTTCGGACAGGGCCGGGCCCAAGTTGATCACCTCTAGCGGTAACATCTAAAAATTGAAGTATGTCAAATGCAATTTATCCAGCTTTAGCTTATTGTTGCTTCCGTTACTTTTATTTATGTAAATTTACCTTTTTATGTTTCCCCTTTTCAAATTTTAATCTTCCATTATTATTATCATGATGCAACTGCCTTTTTCTATATTTCGTCCCTATATATATACTTCCCTATTTAGCCTAAGTATCCGTATTTAGGTTGGCTATGATCCGACTTTCTTGCCCAAAAATCAGGTCGGACCAGGCCTGCGAAAAATGTTGCCCTCGCTAATTTTCGAATCGGGCCAGACCGGACCCAAGTTGATCAGCTCTAGTGTTAACATCTAGAGATTGAAGTCTGCACTGTCAAAAGCTATTTATCCGGCCTTATTTTTGCTTCCGTTACTTTCATTTATGCATATTTACCTTTTTATATTTTTTCCCTTTTCAAAATTTAATCTTTTCTTTATTATTATTTTTATGAAACTGTCATTTTTTTTTTTATATTTCCTTCCTGTTTATACTTCCAATGGATCAATAAAATTATCTTGGTATATTCCACATATTTCACTTTAGATAGTAATATACTTATTTTTTCTTTTTCCAAACAATACATCTCCAAAAGAAATATCTATTAACTATTGTAAAAGCACAGTGACTAACCATCATTAATAGAGATATGTTTATTGAAAGGATTCACCCATTTTTAGAAATAATCATTCACAAGATTAGTCATTACAAAAATGTATACCATTATAAGTGAGCTTAAAATTTATACTTTAATAACTTTGTATATTTTATCTTGTACTCGCATCCATTCCTGAGTTTCAACATTGTGTACCACTATGCAAATAGAGAAATTATCATCGCAATACCTACGTTCTTGGGTGCTTCATTATGTAAGAAATAAAATAAAATTGTAATATATTTTTGTAATTTTAAGGAAAATTTGTTAGATAGTACTCCCAACTATACTCGTTTTATTTGAAAAGGTCCCAACTTTTATTTATCTCATAGTAGTCCCAACTTATTATGGCTTCTCTTCCCACAA
Source organism: Beta corolliflora (assembly GCA_947648045.1). Classification (NCBI taxonomy): domain Eukaryota; kingdom Viridiplantae; phylum Streptophyta; class Magnoliopsida; order Caryophyllales; family Amaranthaceae; genus Beta; species Beta corolliflora. The sequence continues at coordinate 334,053 of CANSZD010003137.1, read as the reverse complement.
TAATCTTTCAGTTTAATACCAAATAAATTAATTAAAACACATGACATTCATTCAGTATTCCTTTATTTAACTTAACTAAAGCTTGTGAAAGAGTTTAATGCGTTATTAATTAACTAATTAGCAAGTAGAATAAGGTCAAGGACCATTATAGAAACCTCAAAATTAGGACTTAGGACTGATGTGAGATAATCAAAAGGTAAGACCTATATAAGTGAACCGACCATAATTAAAACTAATAGTGTCAATTTTTTATTTTTAATATTGTATGAAATTTAATTTTTTATAGCCTTAAATTTATATTTTGCTAGGATGGCAAAATTTCTACGTAAAATTTGAACGGAGGTAATGCTATTATACGTATGCCAGCATATAGTATAAGAAAAGATTTACCAATATCTCGGTAGCTTGCAATGTGAAGAGGCGTCTCTAGGGAATGGTTGGTAGCACGAGCCAGGTGAGGATGTCGCTCCACCAACAACGCGGCAAACTCAACGTTGCCATGTATAACTGCAACATGGAGTGGCGTGTTGCCGTCTGCATTCTGCAACGTCCATGGCTCCGCCGTATTAGCCGCCTGTTGTAGAAATAGCCTGCATATGTCGGTGTCGCCGACCTCGGCAGCAACATGGAGAGGGGTGTTTCTTTCGCAGTTGCCCTGACATATCAGCTTACCAATGGCTGCTCTTGATAAAAACCCTTCCAAAACTGCTGCTTTTATGAACTCGTGTTTAAAATGCCGAATTGCTAAGTGAAGGATGTTGTTTCTCTGAGGGAAGGTTTGCCTCAGAAAATACTCCTCACCGCCACTTTCTATGTCTCTTGCATTTTGGAAGCTTTCAATGTCGCCTGTTACTGCCACATTGTAAAGCTTTCTGTCCATTTCCACTAAAATTTATGAGGTTGTTGCCATGTTTTATTTTTGCTGAATATATTATCAATTATTTTAGTTGACTTGCTTAAAAAATTTGTTTCACCGTCAAATTTTAATTTATACTATTAGCTGTGGACCCTGTACCTGTTCATCTTTTCATGTACTGGTGGAGTGGTGGTGGTATTGAACTATTGATTCGTAAGACTTACTTGGTTCCTCCTTTATTTAAAGTACTTAGCTCGCATTGGGTCATTGGCCAGCAACCTAGACTCAAGTAGTGATATTCTCACATTCCGTAAACTAAATAGTCACGCAACGAATATGACACATGTTTTTTTGAGGGTAATTGACACATGTTTTAGCATAAAGAAGAAGTATTAAAAAATGAGACAAGTTTTGCTTTTTTGCATCGTTAATATTTTTTAAAGATAAGAAGGCTCTGCCTTTGTATAGCGTCCTAACTAGAGGCTAATCACAAGCCAAACACCCAATCCAAATTCCAATATTTGGGTAGGAATTGAATCCTAAATTTTGCTAGGTAAGATGGTAATGCTCACCACTTGAGCCAACCCAAATCACTTTTTTGCATTGTCAATTATATGCTTTTCACTAATAATATTTTGATTATAATCTCTACATTTTTTAATCTATACATTTTATACTTTTGCATTATTCATACTTTAATTTGACCATCGTTTGAGCCAACATTATTTATTCCTAAGTAAACTATACTCAAGTTTGTTTTAATATTAATTTTTATATATAATTTTTACTTGTACATAATTAGAGATATTAATAGTCAGAGTTCCGCATTTAATAAATTATTTTCGCCAAAATTATTTTCCTTATTTTACTTTCGATATAAAATTTTCTAATTCTTTTTCTAAATTTTTTCAAATTTACCCACCTACCTTGTAATATCTCTTCACTTTTTTCTCTTACTTCAAAAGTGGTTAAAAAGATTTGGAACAAAGATTAATTTATCCCCCCTTAGAAATTATGTTTATTTGAACATACCCATTATATAAAGTCAGAATAAAATTTCATACGACTAATTTTCTTGCTACATGAATTATCCAAATCTTTTTATAATTATCTTAACACTTTGTCATTGTTATAATATACTTAAGCTATTTTTAAGATGAAATATTTGCCTTTTTAGTGAATGGAATAACAAAATCAAATGTTGTATCTAAAATATACGGAGGTACATAGTCTAGAACTCGACCATATGTTCTCGATAGTGTATAAAAATAAATATCATTGTGTATGAGATCTTGTTGAATTCTTACTATTCCTATTTTTCATAATAGTAAATTTATACTTTTATAATTACTCCCTATGTTTCTACATATCTTCCTACTTTTACTTTTTTCTTATTTGGCAAAGGCCAATTTATTCTTTTGTAATACCTTACCCATCTTATTGGACCCACAAGATTTTGGACTATCTTACAACTACATTTTTTCTCTTATTAATATATAAAAAAAGGAACCACTTTCACACCTCTCTTCTCCTTGCCGTGGGGTATCCGTTGCAACAGTAAATAAGATGTTTATGAAACAAAGAGAGTACATATACAACTAGCCTCGTATGCATGCGATGTGTGCGACAACATATTAGTACTAATACTGATATTTGGAATCGTAAAAAATAATAATATTAATGCGAAAAATAAACATGTATTTCGTACTTATAATTTATTTTACAAAACATAGGATTGAAAAGGACTATTAAAAAAATGAAGATAAAAAAGTTAGTCTATGCTTACTTTTTCTCATCAGATTTAACTATTTCGCTTGAATAACAACTTGACTATGAAACCGAAAAATAAAAAAATGAGTTATACTCTTTTTTTTCTCGGTAATTTTATGAATTTTTAATTTATGTTCTTTGTAAATGTTATTGAATATTTAGTTAAAAGAAAACTTTGTATTTTTGGCTTTACAATTATTGAAAAATTTCGTTGTTATGTTATTTTCCTCATCATAAGTAATCTTTTAATAACAATATTAAACTTTTTATGTTAGTTTTCTCTTTTTAAACTTTTCTTATTATGCATAATTGTAAATCAGGAAATAAATAAGAAATTATGAATAGTTTTTTTATGTTCAAATTAGGGAGTATATAAGTCTTTTCATGGGGGACACCATAGCTCCCTCCTTGGCTTATGTAATAGAGATAAAATGTATCAATGCCAAAATATGTGTAAGGAGACCATGAGAAGATTGATGTTAATTAACATGGAAGAAAAAAGGAGGAAGCCTCAAATATGATCATAATTAATCTTTGACTTGATCGTAGGAGTAATCAACGAAAAGAACCAGAAATTACAATGGGCAGAAGTAGTACAAAGCAATTTCTGGCACTTTCTCTATTCTTTCTTGATGTTTCTAGTTCGATTCTTTTTTAAAATTAGAATAATTCAAATTAGGAACATCGACGAGGAATGAAGAAAGGAGTAGAGCACGATTATATACAATTAGGTGCGATTAAAATGGCCTGACGCATTTTTTTTAATGTTATATATATATATATAGTCAACAATTGCATGTGTTATTTTTCAAATGTGCCACTGTTGTGTGCATTTTTCTTTTACATAATTCTAAGTTAAATGAATTAATTAGCTTTGAACTTAGTTTTTTTAGTACTTATTGTCCGCTAAAATTAATTTACCTAATCTTATTAGAACCTATAGTAGTCATAAATTAAACTCGAATAGTCTTTACATGATTTGATGTAAACATATTTGAACTAACTTATTCTCCAAACCTAGTTTATTTGAGCTTATTAGTCTGATAATTCTATCTTAAAATAGCTACCACCTACATCTTGCATGTAGTTGGATAAGCTTATTAATCTGAACTTGAAATTATCCAATTTACTTTTCCATTGAATATAAGTTAGAAGAATATAGCCTAAACTAGTTGTCATTCACATACAATTTTCCAAATTGACCTATTGTTACATTACGAAAATTCTATTATGGAGAACAGTTTTCATCCTTTACAAAATTATTTGTAGCAACTATTTTGGAACCAAAATGCTGAATGACCAAATTTTATACCTAAAAGGAAAAATCTTTAAATATTACATAATTGAGGAAGAGTATTACATAAATTCTTGGGTTTAACTATTACACCATAAATTATATATATGGTACGGTGTAAAACCCATAAACCACCTATTCTTTTGTAAAATAACTCAAATGACATGAAATATATGACAAAATGTCATTAAATCCATGTCATTATTTGTGTAGTCCATATCAATTTTGTTGGAGTCTATATCATTATGTACGTATGAGATTTAATTACACAATAAGTTATGGTGTAACACGTTATATCCAAGACGCACTCAAAGTATTATGACCATAATGATTACAACCATAATTGTATTTTGTATAAGAACTAGATAGCTTACTCCCCAAAAAAAAAAAAAATATAAAGGGAAATTTTCAATGGTAACCCTGAGTTCGGGCTTTTTCTCTTAAACTTAATTTCAATTCTCAATGGTAACCCCAGGTTTGTGGTTATACTTGAAAAAGTGGTATTATTAACAATTTTTTGTTATATACAATTGCTAAAAGGGTTGTTTTTGAATTAAGTAAGTATATTATAGTGTAGATAGACATAACTTTCCTTTAAAAAACACATTCACATTCATTTCTTTCTAAATAAAGGAATTAAATAGGTTTTCAATGAGAGAAAAAAGAAATCAGTTTTTTCTAAAGGAACTTATGTTATTCTAGTTTGAAGAACCTTAATTAATTTATAAACAACCCTTTCACCAACTCTTTATAAATACCACTTTCTCAAGCATAACCATAAACACGGGGTTACCATTGAGAATTGAAATTAAATTTGACTACAAAATTAAACCATAGTTTAGGATTACCATTGAGAATTTCTCAAATATAAATAGATTACAGAGTTAGATATGGTCAAAGTTTCACCTTGTCAATTGATCACCACTAGTGGTGTCAGAAACAGATCTGACCGTTGGGTCAACCTGATACTGACCTGACTTGAACCTGGTTCGACCTGTGAGGGTCAGTCTCCAGACCTGACCGAAACCTGACCTGGGATTACCCAGACCTGACCGGCACCAGGTAAGAGTATATTCTGACCTGACCACACAGACCTGTATTCAAACCCGAACCTGACCGTAACCTAACAAGATATTAACTCAAAATCCGACCAGACTCTGCAAATACCTGGTTCAACCCGGTTTATTTATGACCGACCCGAATTCAACTATAATTCAATTGAACCAGATAAAATAATATATGCCTAATTTGATCTACTTTTTCAAACCAATTATTTGGACGACTAAATCCCACAAAATTATTATAAGATGGTATATTATTCATATATGCTTTATCATTCCTTTATAACTAAATATAAGTTGGTACTACTTAGAAATATTATTTTTTTTAATAACATGATATTTTAATATGTTAGAATTGATACATATAAAAATCTATATAATAATTGAAATATTAAGAAAGAGAGGCAAGTGAAATTCTTTCATTCTTGATATATTAATATTCGACATCGCAACACAATTCTAACTCAATTCTAACACACAAATAAGGATCTAAATCTAAATAAATATTATTATTTTTACCAAATAAATCCAAATTGATTAACAACCAAAAATTATAAAAACAATTACACAAATTCAAAAATTAAAAAAAAAAAAATTACACACATTAAAACGAAAAATAACAAAAAATAATTAGTGAAATTACAAAACAATCTCGAAATTAAAAAAAAAAACGAAAAAATCTGAAACCCTAGATCTAAAACGAGCAACCCAACGACACCACCACCACCACTGTCTCCTCCACCAACCCAACGGCACCACCAACCTAGATCTATAACACCCTCTCTCTTTCTCTCTCCATCACTCCTACCTCAACTTCGTCTCCATTGTTGCACCTTCTTCTTCTTCCTCTGCAACTGATCTAGCTCGCCAACAACAATGGCGTTGGCGTTCGATGAATATGGACGCCTCTTCAATTATGCTTCGGAAGAAAGAGAGTCTATGACTCGTTTGTGAGGTTTAGAGGCTCAAAAGGCCAACATTTCAGCCGGTAAAGCCGTCGCATGCATCCTTCGTTCTTCTCTTGGCCCTAAAGGCGTGCAGAAGATGCTCCAATCTCTCGACGGTGACATCACTATCAGTTACTTCTCTTTCTCTCTCCTGTTAGATGTAATTTCGAATTGTTATTTTCGAATAAGTTTCCTGGGTGAGAGTGACATTAGTGGCTGCGGTGGTGGCGCGATGCAGGGGAGGGGAGAGAGAAAGAGAACATCGATAAATGGAGGAAAGGAAGCAAGGTTGCGTGTAGGATGGTGGTGGCCGAATTCGGCAAGTAGGATGGTGGTGGCTGAATTCTGGCAAATAGGATGGAGGGAGGGAGGGAGCAACGAGAGAAGAGAGGAAAAGAGTGGGAGTTTTGGGTGGGAAAAATGGGTTTGCAGGAGAGACAGAAGGAAGAAGGTGATAGGTTAAGGACGATCTAACGATTCAGTTTTTTTTGTGGCTTATATCAAACGGCTAATATTTATGATCCGTGTGCTTTGTGTTGTTTTTTTGTGTGCCCTATGATCCAACGGTTTAGATATTGCTTATTAGATGGTTTTGGATTTTGCCTTAAGAAAACAAATAATCCTACCAAATTATTATCCAAAGCAACTAAACCCCATGCTCCAAATCCCTAAACCCAAGATCTCATACCCTATAATCCCATTTTTCAAATAATAACTATAATTACTTATAGTAGTAATTAAAATTTTCACAATTTATATCATAAACACTATACTAGTATTAAATTATAGTATAACATAATGACAATTAACTTAAATAATCTTATAACTTACAAAGACAAGAGTAACTGACTAAGTGTTAAGTTGTCATATGGTTGTTAACAAGTTACTACCTAGTAACTAGTAAGTACTTGTTAACTTATTTACTTATGGTTTTGTTACTTGTTAACAGTTAACTTATTGATTTTACTTGTTAACATCAAGAGTCGTTATACTAATTCATAATCAATAGAGTATTAGATTGGTTTTACAATTATTTTTATACCAATTTTATACTAAAATGATTAAACATATTGATAAAATAGTTTATTTATACTTTATCATATATAGTCACAACATAATACATATAACCTCATTACGTTTGTTATTGTTATTGCTATTATTAGCATTGTTGCTACTATTACTATTAGTATTTATATTGTTATTGTTAGTATTCCTGTTCGTCGTTATAATCACTTAGGCCTCATATGAACCGTCGTTGTAAACATATGAATGTATGATTGTCATTTGTTATAGCATTATAACATATTAAGAGTCGTTCTACTAATTTATAATCAATAGAGTATTAGATTGGTTTTACAATTATTTTGATATCAATCTTATATTAAAATGATTCAGCATATTAGTATTTATAGTGTTATTGTTAGTATTCTTGTTCTTATTTGTATTACTATTGCTATTGTTAGCCTTGTTACTATTACTGTTATTATTTGTATTTTTACCTATTATCATTGTCGTTTTATGTTTCTTAGTATTATTATCCTCATTACCATCATAGCTATTTACAAACTTATATATCAATCATAATGCTTATAATGATATTTCATTTATATAAAGTTTGGAATTGATCGTCTACTCGTTATTATTGTCGTTGGTTATAATATATAATATTAAAACATATGAAGAGTCGTTCGACTCCTTTACTCATTAGAGTGGTTTTACGCAGTTGATTATTCGAAATAAGAGTTGACTAAGATAATACACTAAACATCACGGTAATCAATATAGTGTTTTTATTGGTTTTTCGTTGTCATCCATATATTTATCGCATACACACATATGTATATATATGTCGATCTTATTAATATGATTCGTTTACAAAATCCATAACAAAATCAAGATGGCCCAATCAGGAGTTACCCGAAGTTGAATTGACGTTCAATAGCGAATGGACCCGATGTTTCACAATGATCGAACTAAGGTCATTACTAATTCAACCCGAGTACATTTGACTTAACTCAACCGTACATGAAACCTAAATACGACCTGCACAAATCCGGCAAAAAAAATGTCAATGGGCGATCATACCCGGGAATGGATCAACTTGTAAATGGAACGCTCAGACCTGTCCGGCACCCGGAAATCCAATGATTCAAATGTGTTCGACCCAGTTGAACAAAACCTGACCAATCATGACCTGGGGCACTGACAATCAGAATCCTGACTTGTCCGGGTCTGACCTGGTTCGCCTTGGGTATACCCAGAACCTGTTTGAGAACCTGTTTTGACACCACTAATCACCACTAAAATGTACTATTGTACTAAGGACATGCTTTCAGCTTTAATGCTTATATCGAGGGGTCATGTATTAAGGTGTAATAGAAAAAAGCCATAAAAATTTAAGATGATAGCAGGTAAAATGAGATAGTAATTATTACGTAAAGAAAGAGGAATTTCTTTCAAAAAAAAGAAAGAGAAATTATCATCAAATCTTAGGGATAATAGTTAACCAAATCACTACGTCACTACCCCTCTTAAGAAAATTGTACAACTCAAACCTCTTAAGAAAATTGTACAACTCAAACCTCTTAGGGGAAAGGAGGAGGAGTAAAGGCTCCTATTTCGATCTTATGGCTTTATAGAATTGCTTTTTCTTATTTATTGATTCCAAGCCTAACAAGGTGAAAATACGTGAAATCATACCTCATTTTAACTTTCGACTTTTTGTAAAGTCTCTTAAATAGTCGAATGGCTTGTAACCCCTGCCTCCTTTTATATTCGTTGCCGCAAAAACAATTATTCAATGGCTCCATGATACTCACATTTCTTATTTTCTTAATATTGTTGATGTATAACGTACTTAGTTGTTAGACTACAATCAATTGAAGTATTATTATATTTAGTCATTTAATAGAAACGTGAAAATTGTTAATTAAGAAAAAAAATTATTAAAAAAATTATAAGTAAAACTTAATTAAGAACAATAATCTATTTCTACAGACATTTGGGCCATGGGTGGAACGTCTAAGGCCCAGATGTTCCTCCCTTCATTTAAAAAAATTTCAGAGGTGGGTGGTGGGGTTTGGCGATGGAGGTAGATGGCTTGGTGAAAAAAATAAGGGTAAAATAGGAAAGTAACATGTACATATAATATGCAACCTTGGAATATAATTGTCGAACTTGATAAAGGTCACAAATGAAAATTTGATAAACCAATAAAAAGCCTAAAAAATGAACCACTCTGGGGATCAACCTCAAATGTATAGTCTCTAATTTTATTCTTCTAGACCACTCTTGGGATATTCCCAGCCTGATACACATTCTTCCCTCTCATATTGTGTCCAAAATCAAACGAATCCACTCCCCTCTAACGAGATGGAAGATATGTCCATTTGGGGACCTACTGCTAATGGGCAATTCTTCGTAAAGTCTGCGACCTAGCTTGCTCAGAATTTAGCTCTAGTACCGCCATGGCCCTTTTGTTGGATATGGTAACTTGATATTACACCAAAACTACATATATTCCTCAGGCAAATCTGTGACATCAGCTTGGGAGTGAGACAATCTCTGCAAAAGGCAAATCATCCCTACCAATCTTTGTCCTCTGTACAAAAACGAGCCTGAAAATTTAGACCATCTATTCCTCGCTTGACCTACTACTAGATTGTTATGGGAGCTTCCAGATACTAATATCTGGTTACAAGCTAATGTATCAGCCCTACCTTTGTTAGAGCTTTTGGAGAACATTAAAAATAAAAAGACTACACTAAAATAAATTTTCCTTCTTGGGAGTATTTGGAAAGAAGGAATTCCATTATATTCAACTAGGATAGTTGGATCACGACCACATAATCCTCCATAGAGCTCAGTTCGGCCATCATAAATGGCACGCCCGCACTGCAATTGTTTTTTTTATCAAAATTCAGGTACTTCCTTCACGGGGGCACAACCCACTTCCTTTTCCCCTCACCATTCAGAATCCTAGTTGCTTGGGAGCCGCCTCCCATCAACTCCTTCAAACTTAACTTCGACAGTTCCGTAAGAGATTATTCTGCAGCAGCTGGAATTATCATCTGCAACTACTTGGGTGACTTCATCCATGCCCGCGCTTTCAACCTTGGCTCTACTCCAGCATTCATCGCTGCGCCGAGGCTTCTGCTCATCACCAAGGCATAGTCCTTGCCATTCAGCACAACATTAGATAAATCATCATAATTGAAGGTCATCAACGCAGTAAAAGGTTTTTGGGTTCCTCCATGACAAATAGCTAATATCAAAAATGATATGAAACTTCTACTTAAACAGTTCGATAGTTGACATCTCACACATATTTCCGAGAAGCAAATCAAGCACCGACTGGATTACTAATGTGGGTCATCTAGTTACATCATCATCTTTTATTGTCACGCCTTGTAATAATTCACTGTCTTTTATCCTTGTAACTGGCGCATTAGGAGTTCCCTCAAGCGGAGGGTCTCATAATGTTATTTTTCTTATCTTATTACAAAAATATATAGTCATTCTAATGGTTATAATAAGTCTAGCCGACTCACAAATTATCGTGGGTCGAGAAGAAGGAAAGAAGGAAATCTATGGTTCAAAGAATATGGATGCCCCCACTAAAAAGAGATATAACTTTAGTTGTTAGAGCGCAAGCTTGCCCTCTAACAAATATATGTCCGTGTATAAACCGCCAACTTAGAGATCTCACCATAAAAAACTATATCACATATTAGCAGTTTATGATAAAAAAACGACTTTCTCGGTTAGTGGGCACCCTTTCTCTCTAGCTGTAAGCAGTCAATACTCTGATTCCCTTGTAAGAGAGAACAATATGGACGTTGAGACACCTCTCAAAGAAGGATTATCACTACCTAATATTCTAATGGACACCTTGGATATAGAGAAAGCATTTTCTTTCACGGCATCCGGCAAGAAATGCCAAAAATGAGGCTGGTTAGTAATGAAAACCGAAACAATGCTTGATAAGGATGAAAAGGGAAGATCCGAAGCGATAGCACTATAAGCAGGTGAACAAGTCATCGACTATAGCGACGGCTGAAGCTCAAGTAGCTTCTTATGGCTTAACGTAGCAATTGGCAAAGCAGAGATTTTCAATGAAGAATTTCGTCAATCGTCAATATCCAGCAATTTAAACTATTTACCAACTGTTCATCACCCGTGGTCCAAATTACCAACAAATCCACTTTTACTAATCATTAATCAACCAACAACATCAAAATTCATGAAAACAAAAGTTCACAATCATTATTCATAAACAAGCAAAAATAAGGGTGATTAAAAAAAGAAAGGAACATACAAATGCGAGCTACATTAGGATCCTCGTCTTGAATCCCATTAGCCGGCTGCAATATCGCATCGACATTAGGATCCTCAAGACCAGGATAGCTCCAGCAAGTCTCGCTAGGGTGGCGCTCATGGCCAGGACCGGTGGTCCGCAATTGCTCGCGCGGAGAGTCGCTCAAACTAACAGATCGGTGGTTCACAATCATAACAAGCCGTTTTTTTCCCTTACCTTCATTTCTTAATACTCGCAACATTTGCTAAGAGATCGAGAAAGAGAAATATATTGCCTAGAATATTAACATTGCAAATAATAGAAAACCTTTCAGAAATTAGATGGGAAAAGATTGTAATTATTAAATGGGAAATTTTCATTGGTAGGCTTTTATTTTTGAGAATTCCTAATGGTAGATTCAATTTTTTTTTTCTTCCCATTGTTAGGCCTCAATTTTCCTAATTTACCCAAATGTAGCATTAATGAGGTTTAAACTTTAATTTCATGTTTAATTTTAATACTTCTTTTAAGTTTTGCCTAAGCCATACTAACTATGATTTATTTAGGTCAAAGCGTAGGTCAATATTAATCTTTATGATGAATCCTGATATATCTTGGTATACTATATATTTTTAGTAGTATGTATACTTTTCATGTGCTTTTCTAATAAAGTGAAAGATTCACTATTCTTTGACTTCTGAAATATATAATGCATATCCAAGGGAAAAAAATTACAGAGTGATGGAGTAAGAAGATGAATTTGCCATGGAATTTTTATTTACTCCATTACACAGTGATGGAGTAAAAAAGATAAACATGAAATTAACGTTTAAGCCTAATTTATGCTACATTTGGGTAAATTAGGAAAATTGAGGCTTAACAATAGGAAGAAAAAAAGTTGAATCTACCATTGGGAATTCTCAAGAATAGGAGCCTACCATTGAGAATTTCCCTTATTAAAAACATAGGAAGTATATATGATTCTAACCGATGTTGAACGAGACAAAAAAGATATGTGACACTGCTTGCAATAAATAAAATGTCAAGGGTTTTGATTTGACGCTTTGAGCTATTCAACTTAAGTAGCTATACAATCCCTCAAAGAAAATATAAGTAGTTATACAAACTAGTTTTTGGTGCGAGCTTAACTCGGCATGTATTACTATAACAAAATATTTTTTAAAAGATTGAATTTGAATATTTTAGTTTACAGATATAATTAATTGTAGACGTATTTTTATTCGTCTGTTTTTATTCGCCTACGCGGGATGAGCGTGTATTGGACTACCTAATTGCAAAGTTTTTTTGAAAAATGTTTTGAAGTCGCCAACAAGTCTTTAAAGGAAGACTCATAAACCTAACTGAATATTGGAAAATCGTAGGGACAACTTAGGGACTTATCCAATGTAGATTTCCCCGTCATGACTCCTTTGATGGTCAATAAACCAGAAGGGCCATTTGGTTCATATAGTGGTAGGAGTTTGGAATCAGGAATGAAACCAAGGTGGTATATGTTTGGAACTTGATACATAATACCATGTGTTTGGTTTTATTTGGAAATGAAATGTTTTCTTTCGTTTAATACCTAGAGGTATTGGTACGAGCCATACCCACCTCGCCCTTGGGTTTCTAAACCTCATACCTTATGGGTTTGAGGTATGGGTTTTAAGTCTTCCAATTTATTAAACAAACACTAGGTATGTGTTTTGCTCATTCTAAACCCATACCTCATACCAGAATCATATGAATCAAAAGCTCCCAATTGAGTTTTGGGGTGAAGGTACGAATAAGATCAGGAATCAGATTCGCCCGCTGATGACCTCTATTTAATATCGATTCATGTCAAGTTTTATACAATTAAACAACCAAGCAACGTTTTATAGCAATGTATAATTAATCTATGTCGATCAGTTTATTAAACAAAAAAAAATACTACTTTTTAGGCGGCATGTTCAAATTACTGGGTCCCTAACAAGTTGTCCAAATTATCTGAATTTAATGTTGGAAGAGTTCTTCAGGTCTTTGATTAGCAAAAATAATCATGTTAGGTGATAAAAGCATTAAATCATATAGTCATGTATATAATATAATAGTGTAATGTAAAAGAAAATATAAAAAAGGGAGATTTAGAGAAGAATGTACAGTCTAGCGCTAATTTCTTTTAAGATCTACATCGTTACAAGTAGATGGTTAGTAAAAAAAGAATTAAATTGGAATTGACCCTTAGGAATTATACGTTTGTCGTCTGGGTGTTATGCAACGATCTTCAGGATGAAGAATAAAAATGAGTTTATTTTCAGGTATGTAAGAGTTTATTTGGTTAAGTTAGTGTTATGAAACATAAGGGACTATAGAGTATAAAATTTTATTAGAGTTTTTTTCAGAAAAATATTTGTGAAAAATATTATTGGATAATACTCTTTTGATTATTCTCCAAGAATTTGATCTCAACATGTTTCCAAAAACTACTCTGAGAAAAATATGTCGTTGTACTTAGATGGAAAATTTGATTATTGGCTAAGTGTTCTCCAATTTCTCAACCATTTTACTTTACATTTTTTGGTTTTAAGCATGGTGGCAGTTGATGGATAAAAACATGGAGGATGCTTCTAAAGATCCTCTTTCTATCAAAGTAGGCAGAATCCTACCAAACAAATTACAAGTACTGACATCCAGAAAAACTTATATTAACGAATTTTTTTTCTGGCTTTATGAGTTTCTAGTTAGTTCCAAAGTTCCTAATACTACACTTAGCATCATAAGCACTAGAGCTTTTATTTATTTAAAGAGTTGTAATTTGGAAAAAGAGTTGTTGGAACTCTTGACATACTTAGAGCTAAGTCTTATGTGGTGAGAGATTTGAGCAGCATTATGATTGTGGGAGTTGTTCCGGTATTGGAACGGTGGCGGACTCCAGAGATGTCCGTCAGTAATTGTGGGGGCATCCGTGAGTGGAAGGCTGCAAGGAAGCAAACATAAACTACCCTGGGGGCATGCGAGGAAACCCCCTCCGACGCTCAAGTCAGTATGTGTCCATTAAGGATTTAGAGAGAGAGAGAGAGAGAAAGTAGAGTTTAGAATGTCCCTGCAGAATAGTACCATTTGGCTATTTATAGGAGTACTGTTCATCTGACAGGATACGTAATCCTTTGAGACGTGTACGACTGAGATGAGTCTGACTAGAGGGAAGATCCCCTCATTTTATCCTTTTCTGTGACCGAGAGCACCATGGGTTGTGTCCGCTAGTAGACTTGGGTGCTACTCATACAACTAGCCCCCCCAAGCATCATTGGGCGTCATGACCGTCATTGATGTTGTTTTATGGACACGAGTAAACTTGTGCATTATTTAGCTGATTTTATGCTGCCACTTGTTGGCCTAGGGAAAAACACTGATTTCAAAAAGTGTAATCATCACCTTTTTCTGGAATCTTGCTCGTTTTCTTTATTTTTATTAGGGTATGCTCAGCGGGTGACATTTGGCACGAATCTGGGAAAGCAGTTAATAATGGCCGTTCGCTCTGATACTTATTTTTATTAGGGTATCCTCATCTTTCGTCAGTTTTTTCTCTGGATTTTCAAGTTCTTTGAGAATTTCAGACCTTCCTTTTCTCCTCAAGATCTCTACTTTTTACCACCAGACTTCTTATAAAGTGTTCCAAGCTACTTATCGTTCGTTGCATTCGAAGAATTTCATCGTTTTCACCCTTTTTTCATCTGGGTTTGTTCGAGGGTTTTGTTCGTTTTTTTCGACTTTTCCGGTGATTTTCTCAGTTTCTCCGGTGCCGTTGAACTGGGAATTCCTTCGTCCGCATTTTTGGAACATTTCGCTGTGCTTTTTCAAGAGTTCATTTGATTTTTCGGTCAATTTTCCGGCGAGGTTTTCTTTTCAGGTACCTTTTCCATACCCCTTTAGCTTTCTGTTTCTTTTTCTTGCTTAAAAGTATGTCGGACCGTTCAGATAGTAAAAAAATCCCGAGTGATAATTTTATGTCTGAAAGTGACCCCTCTTCTCCCCCTTCCCTTCATGGTGGACTAAGTTCATCTACTTCTAGCCCTAGGGAGGGAAGCACCCGTTTATTAGGTGATTTGCCCCTTACTGCCGACATGGACAGGGAGCTTAGATCTAAGTTTCTTAACGACCGCTCCACCCCTAAACAAGAGAATTTGACCTCTCAATATCTATCCGCGAGGGAAAGTGGTGATAGGCATACATTATGAGAGTTAAGGCACCAAATCCTATCCCGTCGGACCATTAGGAACCCTCCTTTTGATGCCGTTCTCGGACTTGATGTCCAGCCACTGAGGGAACATGCTTGGCTAGATAGCCTGGCGGATGCGGGGGTTACGGTAGCGGAATATTTTTACTACCGTCTTTCCCATGATGTCGAACCTACTCATCCACCTAATGTTGATTTAGGTTCTGATAACGATTCTGTTGCTACTATGGATGATACTGAGGATCTTCTCTACCAACGGCGCGAGCAGAATCCCGGTCCTTTGACATCAGGACGGGAGCAGAGTATTCGTCCCTCCACCGAAATTGTCGTGGGGGAGAGTTCAGCAGCGGTTCCTAATTCTCGGCCAGAGTCAATCCCGAACCGGGACAATAGGGAATTCTCTGGGATCTGGTTGCCGCCGGATTATAGTAGTGGTCCGAAAACAGTGATTATTTGCAAGAAATGGCGGCAGCACGCCATAAATCTCGATTATTGCCGGGTTGCAGAGGAGTTGTATGCCTTCCCGACCTAATACAAGTTGGTGGTTCCGGACAAGGGAGCTAAAGTGACTGATTGTCCGGCAGGGCACATTGCAATTTATGCCCATCACCTGGAGTTTGGGCTGTTTTCCATTGGACTTAACTTTAGTAAAAATACTAAAGGCCTTTAACATTTGCCTGGCCCAATTGACCCCTTTAGCCGTTAGGAACTTGATCACGTATGTTTGGGTATGTTGCTTCCTGGATTTCCCTAAAACGCTGAATGTTTTCCGCCGGCTCCACTGGCTGCGAAGAAATGGGTCAACCGAGAAAGGATGGTGGTCTCTGATGTCGGCAAAAAATAAGCTTATTGTATACCCAAAACTCACCGGGTTGAAAGGTTGGCAGCCAGCTTTCTACGGGGTGAGGGTGCCGGACAACTTCCCTCTTCGTCGCCATTTTACCAAGCCGGTCACTCGGATGGAGGATGTACCCTCCTATGGTTTATGAGCGGCCGAACAAAAGGCCTATGACTATTTTGAGTCCGAGCTTGGGACTGTTATTGTTGACGGCGAAGAGGCTGAGGGGAGGGTCCCTAAAACATGGCTTCCCAATGCTAAGTATATACTGGGGAATAAGCCATTGTCCGCTTTGTTTCTCTGCCAGACCCACCCTAAAGGTGTGTTTATCTTGTCTCTTAGTCTGACACAAGACTTGTATTGTTTTTGTCTACAAATGTAATGTTGATCATTGTTGTTGTTTTTTGTTTTGTAGGTGCCGGCAGCCTAGATCTCGAGGAGTTAGGTCTCGACACCAACAATTGAAGCCAATGTCAATAGCTCCTGGAGATCGGTTTTTGATTATGACACCGTTCACGGCCTTACTGGTGGCCTTTGGGGTGATGATCACGGTCACGGGAACCGCAATGCTGCGCGTACTGCTGCCCGTAATGCCACTCCAGGCCGCAATGCTGGTCGGGGAAACCAGAATGTTCCCCGACCTGTTGTACAGGTCCCGGTGAACAAAGGTGGGGGGAATTCCAATCATAGACCCCCTCGTGAGTCTACTGATGTGGATGAGAGCCCCAGCGAGAGGTCGGTTTTGGATGTTGTGGCCGCTTATGAGACTCAAAACATGGAGTCCACCTTCAATATTCCGGATTCTCCAATCCGGGAATCCGAGCCCGTGGCCAACCGAGTTTCTCCTCTCAATGTTGCCATCAACAGCATTGAGACGGCATTGGGGTCTAGCTCTTCCATGCGCCAAAAAATTTACAAGATCCTTAGCGCTCCGAGTTTTCTGTCGGATTTGGGTCCGGGAATTTTTCTCGGATGCATGAATGGATAGAGAAGAAGGAAGTGATCCTTAGTATCGTCGTGAAGGCTGCCTTCTCTTATCCTCCTACCACCCCAGGAAAGGTGTATCAGCCTCAATGGGACGTGAGGGAGGATGAGTCTTTATATGCTGACATCCCAGCCAATGGCGGTACTCTGGGTCACCATCTTTTAAAGGGCCTGCAGCTCCCCATAGATTGCCCGGCAGACAAGTTGGTTGCTCTAGCAGCCCAGCTTTCCCATGATATAGCTGTGGTAAGAATCTCCCTTAGTTTCGTCTATTGACTGCATTGCTTGCTTTTTTTTTTAATCTCGTCTCTTTGATGCAGACCAACAACTCTACTATCCATATTATTGAGTCGTACCTCCATTATCAATCTCTGGCCGACAACTATAAGCAATCTTTGGACGAGCTTCAAACTAAGTTTGATGCCGCCCAGACTCGTGCTGACAATGTACAACAAGATCATGATGCTGAGAAGGCTGCGAGGGCTGTGGTTGATGTGGAGTTGGCGGATCTGCGTGTTAAGGCGGAGATACTGGAGGAGGCCGAGAAAAAAACGGTTGAGTTGGAGCTCTGGAATCTTCCCAGAGTGAACTGGCTGCTGCTGTTGAGAAAGCCAAGTCTGATGCCGGCCAACTAGCTATTGCAGAGTTCAAAAGGTCTAAAGACTTTATTAGCCTTCTGGGGAACAGGTACGATGGAGGTTAGGTGGCCGCAAAGAGGTGCGTCTATCATACCCATCCAACCTTCAACTGGGGCGAGATGGAAGCTGATTTTGCTGAAAGTACACATACACGTCCTCTTGAAGGTGAACCCTTCATTTGCACAGAGGATGTGATTGCTAACGTCCTTCCTAGCATCCCAGATGAAGAGGTGCCCCTCCCTTGAAGTTTTTGGCGGTCGTCTCCCGGCTCCTCAGTTGCTTCCAATAGTTGCTAACTTTTGTAATTCAAATATTATTCTAACTTTGAATTCGGCCCATTATGGCATGTGTAGACACATAATTGTGTCTCCCCATTTAAGGATCCAATGATGAAACATACCGCAGCATTAGTTGGCGCGACCCAACGGAAGAGCAATCTAAAGAACCAATCCAAAATGTGTTTTGAAATGATATTCTAAAGCCCAATTAATTGTTCATGATGATTAATTGTATTTTAAGCCCATAAAATGTTTTAAGTCCATTTTAAAAGCCCAATCAAATATTTATTATTTTAATAAATATTTTTCATAACCATTTTTATTACGGTTTTTTCACCGAAACCCCTTGTGGTTTTTCAAAATTCATGGGGTACCCCTGCTTTTAAAAAAATGCATCAGGTACCCTTACTATTTCAATAAAATTCACGAAATGCCCTTAATGACTAACGGTGTTAAGTTTCCGTTAGTCATTAACCTTCTAATCCTAATTAGCCCTCTAACCCTAACCCCCTAACACCTAACCCCGACCTTAATCACCCAACCACCACCACTTTCGCCCACCCATCCCCCACCCATGCAGCCCACCACCCCTCCCACGCAGCCCCCCCACCCCTCCCCCTCCCACGCATCCCACCACCCCTCCTCCACCCACGCAGCCCACCACCCCTCCTCCCCCAACCCGCAGCCCACCCCCCGCCCCTCCCCGCAAAACCCCCCTCTAACCATTAACATCCACTCCATCTTCTCTCTCCTCCTTCAGCTTCTCCATCACCCCATTTTACCAGATTTGCCCCCCACTTTATTTATCCTAATGAGACTTAGTATTTAGGTTTAGAAACTCACAATTTCGATTCCGATTCACAACTTTCCAGCACAATCAATTGCAAGAACAGGCGCAAAAGACTAGTTCAAACAAATTGAAGAAGATGAACCAGCAACAATCGACTAAAAATTTGAATTTGAATCAGCGTATGCTGGGATTTCTTCTTGAACGAAGAATTTCATATGAACAAATTCCATAATCTTCGTCGAACAATCAGGAATCATCGCTTGCGCATTCGATACCATGTCAAAGTATAGAGATCTTTAGATTAAGAATTAAGTTAGGGGAGGGGGTTAAGGTTTAAAGTAATTAGGGATAGGGTTAATTAGAGTTAATTTGGGTTAATTTAAATGATTTGGACGGAAACCCAGCGAAGTTAACGGAAACTTAACGGCATGGGCATTTCAGGATTTTTTACCAAACCTCAGGGGAACCTGGTGCATTTTTTTAAAAGTAGGGGTGCCCCATGAATTTTGAAAAACCACAGGGGTACCTGGTGAAAAAAAACCGTTTTTATTATCTTTGATAAACAAATCAGATTTTTGATCCGTAAAATTCAATCTCCGGAATTTTAGGGATAGAAAAGGTATCTTCGAGAGACGCGCAAATTAATATGCTCGAATATTCCCGAATATGCGCCGGACGCGGGGGCTGCGCTCAGCACGGCACGTGCTTCCAGCGCGTAGGCCAGAACGCGTCAGGCGAGCCAATGAGCGCCTTACACGTAGCTTTCGTGACTCACACAGAGTCCTGCGTCTAACGCAAGTCCTGTATGAGACGCAACTTTCTTTTATGTCTTGTCAAAAATGCGTTTACACGTGCCTAAACCTGATTGGGCTGGCTGCATCAGGCACACCAATGTGCGTCTGACGCGTGGCACTATGCCTGCCACGTAGGCTTGTGTGGAGTGTAAGTTTTATTTTCTCTATAAATACCCTTAATTTCTCGAATTACGGACTACTTTTCATATTATTTTTTTTCACGAATACAAAATTCTCTGGAATACTTCGAATACTTCAAACACTCAAATACTTTCAATACTTTCAATCAATTCTTCCTCACTGCGTTCTTGGTTCCACGATTGCTCCGCCTAAAGATCGTTGCACTCCTCAATCTAAACCACATAGGGATAATCCTGAGGATCCTTGAATCAATTATTTTTATAGAAGTTACTAATCATTTGTTTCATGATGTAGATCTTTGGT
Source organism: Beta corolliflora (assembly GCA_947648045.1). NCBI lineage: Eukaryota > Viridiplantae > Streptophyta > Magnoliopsida > Caryophyllales > Amaranthaceae > Beta > Beta corolliflora. Next base: position 313,844 of record CANSZD010003137.1, on the reverse strand, counting down.
ATAAATCGCTCTGTTGTATATTCTAACCTCTTTTCTCTTTCTTTTTATTTATTTTTCATTATTATTATACTTGCCTGATCATTTTATGCATATTGTCTGATTGTCCTGTTTTATTGCTTTTATCACCCACATGTTATTTTTGCTAATCAAAGACCTAAATAAATGTTCTAACATTAATCAAATTAATTTGGACAACCTGATAGGAACCTTGTAATATTGATAGCCTAATAACATGTCACTAAAATTGGTCTTTATATGTGTTTCTTGAACCAATTTAGACTAAATATTTTTAGGGTGCTTAAAACATTATATGATTATTCTTTGGCATAAAATCTGTAATGAATCGATATTTAGTAGAGGCCAGCAATGGGCAGCATGGTTCCTGACTATGTTGTACCCTCACCCCCGAACTCAATCTTTGGTTCATTTTGACCATCTATGGAGTCAGGACAGGGAAATCTACATTGGATAAATTGTTCCTACGGTTTTCCCATATCCAATTAGGTTTATAATTCTTCCTAAAAAGAGTTGTTGGCGACTTCAAAATAATTTTCAATAAAACCTATACTGTGGGGTAGTCAAATCTAATACGCGCTCACATCGCGTAGACGAAATAAAAACACGCCTATAATTTGGCGACTCTACTGGGGAGGATTTAAAAAAAAATTATTTTTTTAAATGAGTGGGTGAAACTTGAAAAATATAATTCATTCTTATTTTTATGCCTTAGAATAATATACAGTTTTGCATATGCATGGCTACTGTTCAGCCACCATAAGGACAATCTACCTTGCCTCATTAGCACATGTTCTATGTGTGAGGTCACCCCCGGGGAGTTTGCGCTTTGTCCTTCCAAAAAGCTTCTTGAGCGATAGTGTTGGATCTTAGTTATAAGTAAACCTACCCAACCATGGCATTGTTCTCTTGTTCCTGACTTGAGATTGGAGTACGTCTTACACGTGGCCACCTCTTTAATCAGGGGTACGAAGCGTGGGATCAATCTCTTAGTCATGGATCCTTTTCAGCCTTAACCTAAACCTGACCGATAGTTGAATGTAGAACTGGACTTTAGGTTGAGAACTTTTGCATCCATGTTACCTGACATTTATGTGTGATTGCAATTTTTGCCTGCTAATATGCTTTACTCCCGAAATTATTGCAAATTGCGTCTTAAACACATCGTCGTTTTTTTCCCGAACCTTCGTCAATTTATCAATACCCGTGCCGTAGAACATTGCGCCAAACGCATTAAGTTGCGCCTGGCGCAATGCACCTGCGCCAGACGCATAGGCTGTGCGCCGCGCGCACAAGTTGCGTGGCACGCGGCCTATTCGTCCCATGCTTATTGGTTTTTTTACCTTTGTTTGAGTCTAAGATAACACGTTTGCATCAGTATAATATTCAAAAAATAAAAAAAAATCAGTGTTTTCATGCAAGGTCAAGTCTGTCCTAAAAAAATGCATCTAAAGAGACATTGTAGAGTTAGAGTTGTCATGCATGTATACCTCTTCTCATTTTCTTCCTGTTGTTCAACTAATCTTCCCTGTCAATCCTACCTTACCATATTCAATCAATTTCAAAAACTTCATTTTTCAAAATCAATCCTACACCATATTCTATTCTACCTTGTTCGAAAACATTTACTAATTACCATAATACCACGACATTTCAAAAAAAAAAAAAATTTCAAAATTAATACATCATGTTTTTCTAACAAAAGATAAAACAAGGGGTTCCTTTCAAAAACGAATTTCGAAAATTCTTAGCCCAGTCTAAACACCTTCAATCCAATCCAATCCAATCAACTAAATTCAATCAAATTCATTTGTACTCATTCTAGGCCCATATGCATTATAATCCATTTTTACATTCATTTAGGCCCATGTGCATTTCCATCCGTACATTCACTAGCATTAGAATCATATCCATCTTAGGCCCATATAAGTCTAGTTCAAGTCAAAGCTAGGCCCATTTGCATCTCTAGGTGAACCCCAGTCTATGTCAAGCCAGTCCAAGTTTAATCCCAGTCTATTCCATTCTAAATCCAATCCTAGTCCAAGTCAAGCCTATATGTCAATTCATGTCCTAGGTCTAGTTTGCATCTTCATGTAAGCCCCAGTCAGTCTTCGAACTATAAAAATTCAATCTTAGGACTATAATGCTCATCCCCTAAAGTCCATCCTGCTTGCTCACCCGTAAGTTCAAGGTCTAGCATTCCTCAAGTCTATAAGCAATTGTTGTGTCTAGCCTGCTTGCTCACCCGTAAGTTCAAGGTCTAGCATTCCTCAAGTCTATAAGCAATTGTTGTGTCTAGCCTGCTTGCTCACCCGTAAGTTCAAGGTCTAGCATTCCTCAAGTCTATAAGCAATTGTTGTGTCTAGCCTGCTTGCTCACCCGTAAGTTCAAGGTCTAGCATTCCTCAAGTCTATAAGCAATTGTTGTGTCTAGCCTGCTTGCTCACCCGTAAGTTCAAGGTCTAGCATTCCATAAGTCTATAGGCAATTGTTGTGTCTAGCCTACTTGCTCACCCGTAAGTTCAAGGTCTAGTATTCCTTAATTCCATAGGCAATTTTTGAGTCTAGCCTGCTTAGTTTAATGTAAGTTTCGAAGTCTAGTTGTCTAGCCTGCTTGCTCACCCAAAGTTCACAGGCTAGTTGCCTAGCATGCTTGCCTTAAGTTAAGAGTCTAATCTCCCTTATTGTCCAGTCTTCCTTAAAGTCTAGTCTACTTGCTCACCCGTAAGTTCAAAGTCTAGTCTCTCCTAAACCCAATCGTAGAGTCCAGTCTGCTTGCACAGTCTAGTCCAGTCCATGTCTGCATCATAGTCAAGTCTATACCATCATGGTCAACTCTATACCAGTCCAAAACCCATAACTATTTCCATTTCAAAATTACTTTCCATTTTCATTTCAAATTTTCATTGCCTTTCTCATTTCTCATCTATCATCTCCATTTCTCATTTCAAAAGCATGATTTCTTAAAATTTACGAGGTCCATTCGATTTCTGTTCAGGACGGATCGTGGGATAATAACTTGGGAACGCCCGACAGAGAGGATACAAGGTCGACCTACTCCCAGACTCGTCAAGCGCATCCTCACCTTTTCAGACGAATCCTCCGACTCTTCTGAATCGTCATCTGAAATGGGGGATACTAATGAACAGCTTAGTGCTATTATGGCTCAACTCACACTGATGAACTCTCGTCTTGAGGAACAAGACAAAGAGATCAAGGCACTAAGGGAGAAGCTCACTGAGGAAGACGAGCAAGGCGACACTCCACCACCGATCAAAACCAACACAGAATTAAGGTTTGAAAAACTTTAGCAATTGATCCAGTCAATTCCTGCACTCGAGAGTCAGGCTCATGGCCATGACATCATTGATCCTTAACTAAGGGAAAAACTCCCTAAAAAGGAAACATTGGGTGACCTCCCAAGATTCAAGGGGGTTGAAGACCCAGATGACCACTTGATAGCGTTTTCCATTTCTATGGCTCTCAAAGGCGTGAGCAAGGACCTGTTTGCTTATGTCCTTCCTTTAACCTTGGATGCACATCCATCCAAGTGGTTCAGGTCACTGAATAAGGCCAATCTGAATGATTGGGACTACATCAGAGAACAGTTCCACAAACAATACATCTACAATACTCATATTCGTCAGTTGGAGTTAACTAAACAAAACTCTAACGAAGACTTCGTCACCTTCCGTAACAGATGGAGGGATAAAGCTGCACAAATGATCAACAGGCCATCTCAGGAGGATCAAGTCCGACTGGTGATCCGTAACCTGCAGTCGAAGTATGGGGATCATATCAAGTTCCAACCTATAAAGTCTTTCACGAAGCTCTATAAGGTAGGCCTGCTGATTGAAGAAGAAATACAGGCCAATAAGAACAAGGGTTCCAACAACAACAACAACTCTTTCAAGAAGAGTAACAATAGCCCTTCTAGCTCCAAAAGCAATGAGGTCAATGCCATAGCTGCTGAAAAGATAGGTTATCAAAAGCCTCGGAGAACATTCGCACCTTTAGGCATGTCCCTAGAAGAAGCCTTCACTAGGCTTCATGCAAAGCGGGCACTTCAGCCTATTGGCCCTAATCCAGATCCTGCTCCCGAGAATAGATCCAAGAGGTGGAATCCTAATGCTAACTGCAAGTACCACCAAGGGAATGGACACCCAACATCTGCGTGTTGGACCTTAAAGAATCACCTGCAGGATATGGTTGAAGACGGTAGATTGCCAATTCCGCCTGCAGCAAAAATCAGCAACAACAGCAACCCCTTGGGCAGCACCTAAACGACGCCAGGGGGTTGCCAGGGCTTAGTCATTTAACGCTAGTTTTCTAGGTTGAGTCGGAGAGTCCCTCCCCTAGCTCCTTCATTTTCTTATTGTCGAGTCTATGTCATTTAGCTTTTTATTTCTAATAAGCCTTGTTCTATTTATTTCTAATTAATAAAAGAATTGCATTTTCATTTTCATTCATGGGCCTTCCATCATTTTATTTATGCTTCTAATTCAATGATGAAATTTAAATCACCTAATGAACTTGACTAATAATAATAAAAAAAAAAAGATCTGAAAAAAATGAAAAAATAAAAAATGAAAAAAAATGGACATACTTTGGATCAGGAGTTATTCCCCACTCCCTTCCATAAAACCATCATCCATAAGCCATCCATGCAATCCAAAATAATAAAAAATCCCTTAAACCATCATCTCCATGATACTTAGCCAAATAATCCCTCCATTAACCAAAGCTCCACAAATATCCTTCAAGCCTTCCAATACCCTAAACCAAACTTGTGTGCAAGTCTTACTACATAAAAAATATCAATGCCAGGCAAAAACAAAAAAAGTAAAAAAATTCAAAGTGCGAAAAAAAGTAAAAGCAAAAAAAAAAAAAAAACGCACATGACAAAAAGAAAAAAATGCAAAAAGAGAAAGAGCCAAAGGCAAAGAAATAAAAAGTCAAGTTAGGGGGCTTGCACACAAGTTCTACCCCTCATTCAAATCCCTTCGATTCATCAAACCTTTAATCCATAAAATCAAATCCATGATCCTCCATTCGCCAAACCAATTAAACCTTCATCTAAACCTCAAGCCTTAAACCTTTCATTAACCATAACTCCTTTTTCAAGGTATGTCCAAGCCTTCTAGGTTAAAAACCCGCAAGGGCAGCCTAGGCAAAAGTTAGGGCACAAAAAAAATGATAAAAAAAAAAAGAAATCAGATCCAGAACTACGAATGGTCTGATTTCGCAAGGATACGTAGGAATCCTCATCTCGAGGTCCGACCGCTTCAATAAAATAAAATTAGTTATGGTCTAATGATTTGACTTTCTAGAATTTAGGAGCGTAATCTCTTTCTAGATCCCGACATAGACTCGAGTCTGCACCTAGCCTCGTTAAAGCCTTTTCCCACCCACGTTCATTGGAAACACAAATTTGAACCTTTTTATTTTTCAATCCAAGCTCTCCTTGTCCCTGAAGGACTCTCCGATGATTCCATGGTTTCTGGCGATACTTGACTTTGCCTAATCAACTTCCCAATAAACAATCCCCAGTGACAACTTTCTACATTTCAATATCAGATCAACTACGTTTCAATATCAGATCAAGTACATTTCAATCAAGGCTCATGCCTAATTCAAGGCAAGGTCACCCAAAGTGGGGGCTTCCTATGTGTGGTGGTTCCTCCGATTCAAATCAAACTCCCGAAGAGCTGTAATCCGCGAACCTCGTTTACGAACCCCAATCATTTACTAAAAACGATTTTCAAAAATCATTCTATGCATTTCTAATCAGTCTATCATTCTATCATGCTATCCATCTTCTAGCCTTGCAAAATCCTGACCTTGCATTGCAGCTTTGCAAGATCCTGACCTTGCATTGCATCTCATACATTCTAGTCCTGCATAACCCTGACCTTGCATGACGTGTCACCCTTTAGCTTTACATAACCTTAATCCTTGCATTGCGTCTCATGCATCCTTAGAGAGTCTAAGTTTGCATTATTGCATCACTATGTGCTTATACGAGTTATTTGCACCTAACTGCTAACATCTTTCCCTACAGGTAATCAGATTGCTTGTAGTTATTATCCTGCATACTAACTTTGTTTTGCAGACACCGGCGGTTATAGATCAGTTCTAAACTGCAGAGCGTTTAGAATCGTTCTCCGTCCCGACACCGTATATTTTGACTTTCGGTTTCATGAACCTCAGTCAAAGTGGGGGCTTCTGTAGACACACAAACGTGTCTCCCCATTTAAGGATCCAATGATGAAACATACCGCGGCATTAGTTGGCGCGACCCAACGGAAGAGCAATCAAAATAACCAATCCAAAATGTGTTTTGAAATGATATTCAAAAGCCCAATTAATTGTTCATGATGATTAATTGTATTTTAAAGCCATAAAATGTTTTAAGTCCATTTTAAAAGCCCAATCAAATATTTATTATTTTAATAAATATTTTTCATAATCATTTTTATAATTTTTGATAAACAAATCAGATTTTTAATTCGGAAAATTCAATCTTCGGAATTTTAGGGATAGAAAAGGTATCTTCGAAAGACGCACAAAGAAATTGGCTCGAATATTCCCGAATATGTGCCGGACGCGGAGGCTGCGCTCAGCGTGCCACGTGCGTCCAGTGCATAGGTCATAACGCGTCAGGTGAGCCAATGAGCGCTGACACGTAGATTTCGTGACTCACACAGAGTTCTGTGTCTAACGTAAGTCCTGTGTGAGACAAAACTTTCTTTTCTCTCTTTTCAAAAACGCCTTTACACGTGCCTAAACCTGATTGGGCTGGCTACGTCAGGCACACCAATGTGCGCCTGACGCGTGGCACTGTGCCTGCCACGTAGGCTTGCGTCTGGCGCAAAACTTGCGTGGAGCGCAAGTTTTCTTTTCTCTATAAATACCCGTAATTTCCAGAATTACGGACGGCTTTTCATATTTATTTTTTTCACAAATACAAAATTCTCTCGAATAGTTCGAATACTTCAAACACACAAATACTTTCAATACTTTCAATCAATTCTGCCTCACTGCGTTCTTCGTTCTACGATTGCTCCGCCTAAAGATCGTTAATCCTCAATCTAAACTGCATAGGTATAATCCTGAGGATCCTTGAATCAATTATTTTTATTTTGAAGTTACTAATCATTTGTTTCATGATGTAAATCTTTGGTATAATTCGCTCTGCTGTATATTCTAACCTCTTTTCTCTTTCTTTTTATTTATTTTTCATTACTATTATACTTGCTTGATCATTATAAGCATATTGTCTGATTGTTCTGTTTTAATGCTTTTATCAACCACATGTTATTTTTTCCTAACCAAAGACCTAAATAAATGTTCTAACATTAATTAGATTAATTTGGACAACCTGCTAGGAACCTTGTAATATTGATTGCCTAATAACATGTCACTAAAACTAGTCTTTTTATGTGTTTCCTGAACCAATATAGACTAAATATTTTTAGGGTGCTTAAAACATTATTTGATTATTCTTTAGCATAAAATTTGTATTGAGTCGATAGTTAGTAGAGGCCAGCAATGAGCAGCATGGTTCCTGACTATGTTGTACCTCACTCCCGAAGTCAATCTTTGGTTCATTTTGACCATCTATGGAGTCAGGACGGGAAAATCTACATTGGATAATTTGTCCCTACGGTTTTCCCATATCCAATTAGGTTTATGATTCTTCCTAAAAAGAATTGTTGGCGACTTCAAAACAATTTTCAATAAAACCTATATAGTGGGGTAGTCAAATCTAATACGCGCTCACACCGCGTAGGCGAAATAAAAACACGCCTACAGCATGTAACCTCAGTATACTTAAACTATTACGAATTTTTGAATGCCTTTTTTGATGGCTGCCTACATTTTTGCCTGTAGTTGGCTGCCACGCCAGTAGTTGATAATGAATTATTGCGTTTAAGTATTTGCAAGCCTTTACCCTTGGTTCTGTTTTCGTTTTCTATCTTAAATTGTTATATGATCTTCATATGTATATTTTTTTAATGTCCGCGAAGGTTGGCTGTGAAGAGCCTTGTCGCATACATATTGCGCCTGTCATTTGGTTGTTTTTATACTATGCCTGCTATGTGGTTGTATTTATACTATGCCTGTTATTTGGCTATTAGGGCCTGTTATATGGCCGCTGTTACACATGGCATGTTATTTGGCCATTTGAGCCTGTTATATGGCAGCTTTTATACTTGGCTTGTTATTTGGCCATTTGAGCTTGTTATATGACCGCTTTTATATTTGGCCTGTTATTTGGCCATTTGTGCATTTTGACCTGTCATATGGTCTTTGGTACTATTTTGCCTGTTATTTGGCCGTGAAGGAATTTAATAGCGTGCCATTTAATCCCCTTGTATGCATCATATACTTCTTTTCGCATACAACTAAATAAAAAGATAATTAATGAAACGCTAGCAGAAGTTGGTATTATTTCGATAATAAAGGTCGCTCTCGGCCCATTACATCATAACAATCAAACATAATACTTTTTTAAGACACTAGCATTCCAACAATTTTTAAGCTCGATCCCATCCAGTATTTTCTGAACGAATGAGCCGGGACCAATTTCTTTAGCTATCTGATATGGTCCCTCCCAATTGGCTGTGAGCTTCCCTTCCGTGTGAGCTTTTCCGGTAGCGGCTGTTCTTCGCAGCACCAAATCCCCCAGCTTTAATGGCCTTTCCAAAACTCTTTTATTGTAGGCTTTGTTGATACGATCTTTATATGCTACCGCCTTGAGTTCCGCTACCAACCATATCTCTGGCAGGAAATCCAAATTTTCCCTTAAAGCCTGGTCATTGTTCTCCAGATCTTTATGCTTGATCCGATAGGACAGTCAGCCAACTTCTACTAGCACGACTGCTTCCGACCCAAAGGCTAATTTGAACGGATTTTCCCCAGTCGCTTCTTTTTCAGTTATCCTATTGGCCCACAATACTGCTGGGACCATGTCGGCCCAAGCTCCCTTGAACTCATCCAGCTTCTTTTTGAGGGCTGTAAGGATTTGTTTGTTCGCTGCTTCGGCTTGCCCGTTACATTGTGGGTGATATACTGCCGAGAATGCAAATTTCACTCTGAACTCAAACAATAAACTTTTGATTGATCGGCAATCAAATTGTGCTCCGTGATCAAAGACAATTGCTGCTGGTATTCCAAACTCTACCATATGAACTTCTTAACCTGATTTGATTTGATCTTTACTGTCGGCTCAGCCTCGATCAATGATAAGCGCATATATTTCTATATTTTTGTCCCCTAAAATTAGTCTTATAGTTGTCCTCTATGTGTTATTTTATGATATTTATTGACTTTTATTAATAAGTGAGTTATTTATGTCCATATTATATATTATTGAATGATTAGCTTAAATAGTGTGTTATTTTATTATAGGTACTTTACAAGTTTACTTTGCTAAGGAAGAGAAATCAAGCCTAAATGTGCAAGTCAACCATAAGAAACCAAGTTTGGAGGAAAGAAGAAAAAAAGAAAAGAAAGAAAGTATCTCCACTTTATGTTAGTCACGTGAGACATAGGGAGGAAAACAAATCACTCCCAAAAGTGTTCCTTCCTTAATTCTTCATCCAGTGAGCAGAGCATGAGTAAGGAAACTCCCATATTTTCTTATTACACGATCAATTCAGTGAGGGAAAAGGGGAATTGTTCCCATAAGTCAAGATTTCTTCCGATAATTCTCGAGATTAATTGGGAAAGATGGAGCAAATCAGATTATATTTTCTCCTCTCTACAAGTAATTCCTTAATTACAAGGGTTGGAAGAGATTCAAATGGGTATAAAAATACCCATTTTCACGTCAGTTGGGACACAAGCAGAGCGACAGAAATTTAGAGTTGTGAGAGCAAGGTAGTTATACAAGGAGATCCGAGGCTACGAGATTGAGGAGTATTACAGGAGAGGGTCGACATTGGTGGAGAATCAAGTGCGGCGGTCGCCTTGAGTTAATCCGAATTTCATAAGTTTCTCCCTACTTTATTCTTTAATTCTCTAGTTCTTGTGATTGAACTTGGTTGTTATACTTGTTAATTAGATGTTATTTTGGTTTCTAATTTCGATTTTTGTCTAAGTGTTTGAACGCGGAGTTTATTCATATTTCAATGTTAAGTCTAGTATTTATTCAGTTCATATGATCGTTGTTAGAATTAAAAGTTTAATACTTATACTTGTGATAGTGCACGATTACTTGTATAGGGTAATTAAGCTATGCTAGATTTCTATTGAACGCGGCGTTTAATGGTTATCTAGAGTTAACGGCTTAATATTATTGTTGTGAGCAGCTCATGGTAATTATATTGAGTTTATGAATTGATCTGATAAAGGAAGTTTATCGGGGTTGGCAATATTTTAGCAAGATTCTAAGTTTTTAGTGAGCTTGATAACGAACTGACCGCGGCGGTAGTTCGACAACCTACATACTAAACTTATTATTATTGAACTAGACCAAATGACTGGGATTAAGAAACTAAGTTGTGTCTAATTTATCCATGATCGAACCTAAGTTATGTTAGTTGCTTGTTTGTCACTTGTGAATAGTAGAGTAGTATTTCTTTTATCTCTAAATTTATTTATATTAGTTACTCTAGTATGACTTCAAAACCCCCCATTCTATGTTCATATTAGTAAATAATGTATAATTTAGTGGTCATATTCTTTATGTACATAATAGTTTATTTTTGTTATGAGTTAAACTTTGAGAGTTAGGAATTTTAATAATCTTCTCGTGGGATCGACCCTACTTATCCTTTACTATGTTTATATTTTTGAGGTTAAGATAGGTTTTATAAATTATTAATTTGTTTACGGTAAACGACACGTATCAAATTTTGGCGCCGTTGCCGGGGAGATTATTTTTATCTTAATGTCAATGTTTAAATTATCTCAAAAAAAATATACTTGTAGATTTATTTATTTATTTTTTTTAAAAAAAATTGCCATCTTGGTTTGTCTAGTCTAATTGGGCGAGTCGGATATTTCTCATCATATAGTATGTTTCCTGATCTTTGTTTTTGCATACTATGTGCTTGGTTGTTTGTTTCTTGCTCATTTACTAGTTCAACTTTTGCATTTAGGGTGTAGATCATATACTAGTATTCTAGTCACCAGAACTCTAGTCTTTCATGTGTTTTCGTTATCTATATATAGTTTATTCCATTATGTTTATAAAATTTATGTGAATTAGGTAGTAATTCTTCTTGTTCTAAAAAATTGAGCTTAACCTTTAACTCTATATCTTTGCCGCGTTCACGGTTGATAAGTATGCTTGGCATGTAGGCCTAATTTTTGTTAATAAGAAGTTAGAAAGCTAAGATTAATGGCATATTACCACTAGCTATGTGTGAGAAGCTTCGAGACCGATTGTCGCTTCATCAAATCCGAAATTAAATTGTTCATGACTCACTACTAATTTGTGATATTTTATTCATTTATTTCTAATGTCATAGGTCAAACTAATCCTTAGTTTGTAATATGTAGTGTTTAACGTATATACTTCCATGTTAGGATAGCTACCTAATGTTCTTGGTAGAAATGTGTAGTCTCGCTAGTTCGGTGACTTCTCATAGTGCAAGTATAATAATATATCAATATCATATGTGCATATAATTCTTTTGTATGATATTAGCTTGTTCATGTTCTTGCATTATATTTGTTGATAGTAATTTTTGTCACCTTAGCTCTACGCACCATAAGACTTCTAATGCAATAAAAAGTGGATGTCATTACATCTTAGTAGTGTGTGAAACTGTGTTCTACACGCAAAATGAGTCCTCTTGTTTGAGTAATCATTTTTATTTCGAGCACTTATAGTGGCCCGCCCTTCTAAAATGAGAATCACATCATGGTATTAAGGAAAAATTATAAACTATAATTTTTATAAACGCTCAATAAGGGAGTCAAGTTCAGTTTTTTTTTTAGTAAACCGCAGCCATGCTACCTCTTGTTTAACTACGATTATTAGAGCTTGATTACGAAAACAACCGAACTTAAGAAGATGAACTATGTGCTTAAGAAGTAAATTAATGGACTTACCCATCATGTTAATAAAAGTAAACAAGCCGATTTTTTTTGAGATGTTAAACTGGGCGAAGCATGAGTGTATTTGAGTAAGTTGTCCCGCTTACTCGGACACTTTGCTTATTTTTGCGCTTTAAGTTATGTGGGCTCTTATGGTTCATGTAGTTTTCAAGTAATCGAATTTCTACTATTTGTGTCTCAAGTTATTATCATCATATTACCACTCTCTACTTCTATCACTTGTTTAATTACTCGCCAACAAACCGCAAGTCACCCGAAGTATTTAATGGTTCCGAATTTTCTACGTTTTACGGTACATGAACACACGCTTACGACGTGAACGATTGTTGTTTGATCCAGAAATAGAGCGGACAGCCAGAAAAACAAGGAAAGAATTCTTACAAAAACAGCGAGAAGAACATCTTTATCTTGAGAACTTATTCAAAGACGAAGAAGAGATGGGTGAGGAAAGAACTTTGAAGGAGCTAGCTGCACCTAAGCTGGATGATGAACCACTTGGCATCGTTTTTCCAACCTTGGAAAAACCTCTAAAGTTAAACTCAGGTTTTCTCAACCTTTTACCAAAATTCTATGGCCGTGGAGGTGAGGATCCGAATCGATTTCTTAAAGAATTTTTGGTTGTTTGTTCTTCTATGAAACTCGAAGGTATTGATCCTAATCATGTCAAACTACATTCTTTTCCATTTTCATTGTTTGACATAGCTAAAGATTGGTTGTATTCCCTTCCTCCCGGATCAATTACTACACCGGATGCGTTACAAAAAGCTTTTCTAGAAAATTTCTTCCCTGCAAGTAGAATTGGATCCATTAGGAAGGAGATTTGTGGTGTTAAGCAACATTCTAATGAGTCATTATATGAATATTGGGAACGTTTTAAGAAACTTTGTGCTTCTTGTCCCCAACATCAAATTAGTGATCAACTTCTTATCCAGTATTTTTATGAGGGTCTTTTGGGTAACGATAAAAATATGATTGATGCGGCTAGTGGGGGTGCTTTAGTTGATAAAACACCTACGCAAGCCAGACAATTAATTAGTAACATGGCCCAAAATGCTCGACAATTTGGCTCACGTAACGATGTGAAAACAGTAAATGAAATTGACTTAACTTCTGTTAAGAGTCAGTTACAGGAAAATGCACAACAAATAGCCACCCTCACTACATTGATGTCTAAGTTTGTTGGGAATGAATCTAAGGCTAAAGTTTGTGGTATTTGTTTTGATTTTTCTCACTCTACCGATGCTTGTCCTACTCGTGCAATCCGAAAATGTGAATGCATTAGGTGGTTTCTCCCGGTCGGAACCAACGAAAATATGATCCTTATTCACCTACATATAATGAAGGTTGGAGAGACCACCCGAACTTAAGATATGGACCTAGACCTCGGTTACTCAAGCTAATCCTAGACCTTTTGTTCATCATAACCCTCAATCTCAACCTTCTAGCCCTTCCTTAGAAGACCTAGTTAAGCAATTAACTAACCAAATAGGGCAAGTGCATAACCAAGGTGTTCAATTTCAAAAGAAAACTGATTCCCACTTGCAGCAATTAGATAGCCAAATTGGCCAAATTTGCACTTCCTTGAGTAATTTAGAATCACATTTTGCAGGCAAACTTCCATCTCAGCCACTTCCCAACCCAAAGGAAACTGTTCTTGCAGTAATGATTAGGAGAAGAGAGGAAAATGATGATTTTTTGGGACTTACCTCTGATGTGATCAATGAAGAACTTTTACATACCCATACACAAGCAATAAATATTCCTTTGCTGGAAGCCATTAAAGTAGTCCCTAAATATCAATTGCTTTATGAACAGTTTTTGCATGACAAAATGGTAAGTGAGGGGGATGACATATCTAACACCCTTTTAAATAGTCTTCCCCTTAAGTGTGCTGATCCAGGATCCTTTTCTATTCCTTGTAGAGTAGGTAAGGATTGTTTTCGCAGATGTGTCTTGGATTTAGGCTCTTCTATAAATGTCTTGCCTCATTACATATATGAAATGCATGAATTTGGTCCTTTAAAGAGTACTAATCTAGTTCTTGAAATGGCTAATAGTACTAGTGCTTATCCTCTTGGGCTTCTCGAAGATGTGTTCATTCAAGTTAAAAATATGATATTTCCTGTTGATTTTCTTGTGCTTCATACAAGCCATAACTCTGACATCTTGTTAGGCAGACCATTTTTGCAAACTTCAAGAGCCTTAATCAATATGGAGAATGGCACTGTTACTTTAGAAAGTACTGGACAAAAGATAGAGATCAATGTGTTTCTTGATCAAATTCATAATTTAGATACCTATGCTACTAATGATGTGGGTGATTGTCTTGAACAGATAGGTATGGATAATTTGGAGATTTTGTTAGATGAAATGGTGGTGAATATGGGTATTGAACAGGTGTTTGCCGATGCAACTGCAGGAACCACTCTCTAAAGTCATAAAAACATACGTCGAGCCAACGACGTAAACTAAAGGCGCTACTTGGGAGGCAACCCATGAATGTTTCGTTTTCTTTTATATATTCATAAGTTTCTTCCTTTTCGGTTCTGTTTTGCTGATTTTTTTTGTTTCCTTCTTCATATGCACTTAATTTCTTTATATATTGATTTTAGATCGGAGCTTGCTAAGCCTACTGGTGGTATGATCTGACCCCTTGGTCGAGCATATCAACATGCACTACAAACACACCACACTCATTGGTCCAGCACATTGTTGATAGCACTGCAACAGTTCCAAGGCGTTGTAACCTGCTCCCAGATTCATCATAAAACCACTGCTCTGTTACACCTTGTTTTGCTGTTGGTGGCTTTCTACATTTTCTTTATCATCACCACAGGACTGTCCATACTCCATACAAAGCAAATGTGGAAATCATTTGGATGATGAGCGGCCATATGACATCAAGTTGTGCCTCACTTATTGAAAACCACTTACAAGGGAGTGCTCTAGTTCACCTTGACTCACACATAATGCCGAAACTTTGATATCGCAATGAACAACCAACTAAGTTCCTTAATTATTTTCTTAATTTTTTTTCCCTTTCTTTGCTCTCCTTTTATTTTTCCTCTCGACTTCCATTGAGGACAATGCTCAATTTAAGTGTGGGGGACGACACATCTTGCATCTTTGGCCGGCTGTATTGGAAAAAGTCCTATTTTAGGAGAGATGCTGCCCAAATTTTTACTCAGTCTAGTTTTTATTGCATATGCATAGTAGTTATATTTGCATTCATACATATATAATATAAATTTTAGAAAAAATATATATAAAAAAAAAGCAAAAATCAAAATATATATATAAAAAAAAATGTGTTTTTGTTTGCATTAGTTTTAGGTTTAATTTGCATTAACATTAGAACTTCCACCTCTTTAACGTCCTACGGAATGACTATTAGTAAAAGTTGGTAAGAAACTCTAATCTAACATGTTTTTAAAATAAAATCGTTTTTCCAAATAAAAGATTTTGGAATGTCTAATAATTGGAAAAGCATGACAGGACTTGAGTAGTTCATAATATCATCGTGTGTTATATCACCACATTAAGCCAAAAAGCCTACTATCAAATTTTTCATTAGTGAACCAATCTAAGCGTTCTTAGCTTAATTTTTTAAAAGTTCTCGGTTCAAAGTCACGAAATAAACGAGCCATTATCCAAAAAAAAAAAAAAACAATGTATTCTACCCTTCTATGAGATTAGTAGAAAGGTTGCGTTATGAATATGGATTGTTATTGCAATTTTTTTTTAATATGTTGAAATGTTTCATACTTGAAGGCTCTGCGTACCAATGTCTCGGGTTTGAAAAAAAGAAAAAGAAAAAAAAAAAGAATAAAAATAATGTGTTAAATGTTGGTAAAAGAAAAATGAAAATAAGCAAATGCGCGAAGTGGTGCAGTAAAAGAAAGGGAAGAGATGAACCCAGTCATGTACGTGTGGTGCTTCTATCTTTGCTCGAGTAGTTCGAGTTAGTAGATCCGTAGGGGTATTATAAAACCTAGTGCCTTGGGCCAATTGGACCGGGAGTCACTGGTTGAAAGCTCGTCACATGGACTACTTGACACAGACAGAGCATTTAGAGTCATGAAACATCCAAGTAAAAAAAAAAAAAAAAAAAGTGTGCAATTATTATGAAGTTATATTGGTCATACTGGCTATTGCTATATATTATCTCTACTCTTACTCTTCTGCTCTGCTATTCTTAGAGTTTTACCACTACATACCCAAAAACACTCTCCCATCTTCAAACCTTGGCCCCTTTACATCCTTATTCTGAACCCTGATGATCTTTTGAGTTACTTTCCTACTCGTTTGGCATGATGTATTATGAATTTTGATGGATAGGTCGTTCGAAAGCCAAAGTTAACATTCCTACTAACAATTTCTCCAAATGCTTTTCTCATGACTAACTTTAAAATGTTTTAGTTTCTTATCTTGTACTTATTTAATTTAGTTATTTCCAATAAAGAAAATTGAGGTGGAATATTAGTCTTGCATTTAGTATTAGATTGCATATAGTTCTCTATTAATAATATTTTATCGAGGGCGATCAAAAGCTAAGTGTGGGGGAATTTGATAAGCGCATATATTTCTATATTTTTGTCCCCTAAAATTAGTCTTATAGTTGTCCTCTATGTGTTATTTTATGATATTTATTGACTTTTATTAATAAGTGAGTTATTTATGTCCATATTATATATTATTGAATGATTAGCTTAAATAGTGTGTTATTTTATTATAGGTACTTTACAAGTTTACTTTGCTAAGGAAGAGAAATCAAGCCTAAATGTGCAAGTCAACCATAAGAAACCAAGTTTGGAGGAAAGAAGAAAAAAAGAAAAGAAAGAAAGTATCTCCACTTTATGTTAGTCACGTGAGACATAGGGAGGAAAACAAATCACTCCCAAAAGTGTTCCTTCCTTAATTCTTCATCCAGTGAGCAGAGCATGAGTAAGGAAACTCCCATATTTTCTTATTACACGATCAATTCAGTGAGGGAAAAGGGGAATTGTTCCCATAAGTCAAGATTTCTTCCGATAATTCTCGAGATTAATTGGGAAAGATGGAGCAAATCAGATTATATTTTCTCCTCTCTACAAGTAATTCCTTAATTACAAGGGTTGGAAGAGATTCAAATGGGTATAAAAATACCCATTTTCACGTCAGTTGGGACACAAGCAGAGCGACAGAAATTTAGAGTTGTGAGAGCAAGGTAGTTATACAAGGAGATCCGAGGCTACGAGATTGAGGAGTATTACGAGAGAGGGTCGACATTGGTGGAGAATCAAGTGCGGCGGGCTGCCTTGAGTTAATCCGAATTTCATAAGTTTCTCCCTACTTTATTCTTTAATTCTCTAGTTCTTGTGATTGAACTTGGTTGTTATACTTGTTAATTAGATGTTATTTTGGTTTCTAATTTCTGATTTTTGTCTAAGTGTTTGAACGCGGAGTTTATTCATATTTCAATGTTAAGTCTAGTATTTATTCAGTTCATATGATCGTTGTTAGAATTAAAAGTTTAATACTTATACTTGTGATAGTGCACGATTACTTGTATAGGGTAATTAAGCTATGCTAGATTTCTATTGAACGCGGCGTTTAATGGTTATCTAGAGTTAACGGCTTAATATTATTGTTGTGAGCAGCTCATGGTAATTATATTGAGTTTATGAATTGATCTGATAAAGGAAGTTTATCGGGGTTGGCAATATTTTAGCAAGATTCTAAGTTTTTAGTGAGCTTGATAACGAACTGACCGCGGCGGTAGTTCGACAACCTACATACTAAACTTATTATTATTGAACTAGACCAAATGACTGGGATTAAGAAACTAAGTTGTGTCTAATTTATCCATGATCGAACCTAAGTTATGTTAGTTGCTTGTTTGTCACTTGTGAATAGTAGAGTAGTATTTCTTTTATCTCTAAATTTATTTATATTAGTTACTCTAGTATGACTTCAAAACCCCCCATTCTATGTTCATATTAGTAAATAATGTATAATTTAGTGGTCATATTCTTTATGTACATAATAGTTTATTTTTGTTATGAGTTAAACTTTGAGAGTTAGGAATTTTAATAATCTTCTCGTGGGATCGACCCTACTTATCCTTTACTATGTTTATATTTTTGAGGTTAAGATAGGTTTTATAAATTATTAATTTGTTTACGGTAAACGACACGTATCAATCAACAATCAAAAAATTTCGACCGCCAGTAGCCGTTGCAAATGACCTCAGGATATCCAAACCCCATTGCGTAAATGGTATCGGATAGAGTATTGACTGGAGGTCATTAGCAGGCCTGTTGATTACGGGAGCAAACTTTTGGCATTTATCACATCTCTTGACATAACTCTGTGCATCCGCCAGCATACTTGGCCAATAGAACCTTGCTCTTAAAGCTTTTAAGGCCAAAGCTTTTCCTCTAATGTGATTTCCACAAATTCCTTCGTGAATTTCCTCTAGAATCTTGCCTGATTCCCATGCTATTTTGCATTTCAACAAAGGCAAACTGAATGGCTTTTTATAAAATTCATCCTGGTAGATGACATACCAACTAGCCTGCCATTTTAATTTCCTGGCTTCCATTGCGTTCTGGGGTAGTGATCCTATTAGCTTGTACGCCACTAACTCACTGAGCCATTCACCCTGTTGGTTAATGTTGTTCACGGTCACAATCTTCTCAATAATGCTTTTTTCTTTCAGAATCTCCACCATAACGGACTTCTCTATATTCAGTGAATCGGAGCTTGCTAGCTTGGAGAGTGCGTCTGCCTTGCTGTTATCGGCCCTAGGAATGGCCTGAACCTCAAAATGATCCAAGTGGGCTATCATCTCCTTGGCCTTTTCAATATATTTCTGCATGTTTGCTTCTCGGACCTCAAACTCTCCTTTTAGTTGCCCATTGACAAGCTGTGAGTCCGATTTCAGTGATACGCCCTTTGCACCAAAAACTATACACATTCTCAACCCAGCAATCGCGGCCTTATACTATGCTTCATTATTTGATGTCGGGAAGGTGAATTTTATGGCATGTTCAAAAATATTTCCTTCCGGACTAGTCATTACAATACCGGCCCTTAATCCACTTACCGCCGAGGAGCCATCCACTTCTAACATCCATGTTTCCTTTTCAACATGCTCCTCCTCTTCATAGGATGCTTCTACAATAAAAATCCGCAAGGCTCGCGCCTTGATGGCGGTTACCGGGCCTATATTGGATGTCATACTCGGATAACTCGACTGCCCATTTCAAAAGTCGACATGAACTATCCATTTTATGCAGTGCTTTTTCTAGCGGCTGGTTTGTTAACACATAGATGGGATGACAGTCAAAGTATGGCCTAAGTTTTCTCGCTGGCCCGTTATCTACCAACTGATAACGGCTATCTGGCCTGTTAAGGATATGGCTGACAAAGTATATTGGCTGCTGTATCTTCTCCTTTTCCACCAACAAAACAGATGCGACAGTCTTTGGCGAGGCCAAAATGTACAATTGCAGAGTATCTCCTGTCTCTAGTCAAGAAATGGTAGGGAGAGTTTTCAAGTGCTCCTTGACCGCAATGAAAGCTTTGCTCTGCTCTTCTCCCCCATTCAAACTTTTTATTTCCTCTTACCAGCGAGAAGAAAGGTAAGGCCTTGTCGGTCGATTTTGAAATAAAACGAGTTAGGGCCGCCATCCTTCCTATCAACCTCTGGATATATTTGACGCTATTTGGCTCCGGCAAGTCAATAATTGCCCGAATCTTATCAGGATTAGCGTCAATTCCTCTTTTGCTAACTATAAATCCCAAAAACTTTCCAGCCTTTACTCCAAAGACACATTTCTTTGGGTTGAGCTTCATCTTGTTTCTTCTCAGAGTGTTGAAGGTTTCTTCTAGGTCATCAATGCGTTCGCGGTCAGTCTTGCTGTTGACGATCGAATTGTCCACATATACTTCAATGTTTCTCCCCTTTTGGTCCGCGAAGACCTTGTCGGCCAACTTCTGATAAGTTGCTCCAGCATTTCTCAAGCCGAAAGGTATTGCTTTATAGTTGTAAACTCCACAATCCGTGATGAATGCGGCTTTCTTCCTGTCGGCCTCCAAAAGGCTGATCTGGTGGTACCCCGAAAATGCATCCATAAAGCTCAGTGGAGTCCACTTACTGGTCTATCCTTGGTAATGGATAGTAATCTTTGGGACAAGCTCTGTAAGGTATGTGAAATCAACACACATCCGCCATTGGCCATTTATTTTTTCATCATTACTACATTGGCTAGCCACTTAGGATAATCACATACTTCAATAAAGTCAACTGCCAGTAACTTATCAACTTCTTCTTTGATAGCCTTATTCTTTTTTATTGAGAAATTTCTTTTCTTACGTTGACGGGACGGACCGCACCGTCGAATTCGGACGATGAACCATCACAATGCGGTCTAATCTCGACATCTCATCCACCGAGAACGCAAAAACCGAATTGATCCCGACATCTTAGCATTTCTTGTTTAGATTTGCAAAAACCACATTCTTTTTTATTGAGAAATTTCTTTTCTCATAGGAGAGTCACCAGATTGATCCTGACCTCTTGGTCCATGTCCGTTCCGACAGAGACTGTCCTTGTCGGATCATCTGCTAGCATTTCTTGTTTAGATTCGCCATCAGGCTTAGGTCTTGGAGACCTCTAACTCTTCGCTGGTTATTTCCATGGCTTTTGCCTCTTCTTTCTCCGAATGCTCTTCGTCCGCCATCGCCTTTTTTTTGCTATCTTTTTTTTCCGGAGTTGGCGGACTTAGGTCCTCAACAAACTCTTCTTGCCCAATTGCTTTAAAGCCGTCGATAGCATGATTTTGTGGTCTCTGGTTTCCCCTTAACTTTGCTATCGTACCTTGATTGGATACATACAACATAGTCAGATGAAAGGTGGATGCCGCTCCCTAGACGTCGTGAATGAAAGGCCTCCCGACAATCGCATTGTAGCTCCCGGAACATCAATTACCAGAAATTCTGCCATCACATCCCTAGCGTCCTCATTATCACCTACTCTAAACGGTAACTTTATGATCCCCTCAGGTATTGCTGACGCCCCCGTGAATCCTATCACTGGGTAACATACAGGCTGCAGGTGCTCTCTTCCAATCATTAACTTATTAAATGTCGACAAAAATAAGATATTAGCGGAGCTTCCTCTTTCCACCAAGATTCTATGAATCAAACAATTTGCCACTTTCAAAGTGACCACCAGAGGGTCGTCATGAGGGTATACCACATGTTTCGCATCCTTGACCGAGAAAGACATGGTCGGCACTGCTGGTGGCGTCTTTTAGTTTTCACTGAAACTCACTTGATGCCTGAATTCTTTTAAGCTGACCTTTGCCCCACTGACACTGTCGCCATGAATTGGGCCGCCACTGATCAAATGTATCTCCCCTATCCGAGATTAAACATTATGCTCTTTGAACTTCACCAAATCACCATCATTTGTCTGAACCTTATACTGAATGAAATAGCCTCGGCAAATGAGATCCTCCATGTTATCCTTCAAGTGCCTACAATCCTCAGTCAGGTGGCCGTGATCTTCGTGAAAATCACACCACTTAGTCTTGTCACGGTTCTTATGGAACATCTTTTTTGGCCGCTGCCATTTATCACTTTCCTTGTTCATGGTGTATATCTGTGCCCTAGAGGTTGTGAGCTGGGTGTACGCATCAAACTTCTCTTTGCGTTCACCTTTTTCTCGGTCACTACGCTCTCGGTCATTCCCCTTCTTCACCATGTTTGACTCTTTCCTTTCCTCTCGGTCGCGATCATTATCACGACCCTTATCCTTCCGAGATTTCTCATCTTTCTTCTTATCAGACTCCCTATACTGGTTGCTAGCAGCCTTATCAAATTCCTCTCCTGTTGTGAAATCATTTACTTTCCCCAGTATCGGACCCAATGACGTGAAAGTCTTAAGGCCCGGATAACTCATGAACGCGGACCCTTCTTTTAGTCCCGTCATCAAGGCCAGAACTGCCACATCCTGTTGTAAGCGAGGAATAGTGACCGCTTTAACATTAAAGCGACCGATGAAATCACGAAGAATTCTGTTTCTCCTTGCTTGATGGATAATAACTCCCCAGTGGTGCGCTCACGGCGCCTATTACTCACAAAATGAGTGTTGAAACATAGATGAAAGCTGAGAGAAACTAGAAACATTACCAGGCTTAATGCATGACTGAGCAATACCAGTCAAAGTGGACGGAAACACCTTACAGCAAATAGCATCCACCTGAGTGTATAAGTACATGTGTCCTTCATAGGTCGCGACGTGATTGTCGGGATCAAAACTGCCATCATACTTGCATGAAGGCATTTTGATTCTTGGCATGGGGTGATTCAGAATCTCCGGTACAAAAGGAGAGAGTTTAAGCTTGATCAACAAGTGTCCGCCAGTCGAATAGTTACTAGCACCATTGGTGCTGTACTCTCAGCGGGAATAACTTTGATTCTCGTCCTCCGAATTATCAAGTTCTTCATTTTCCATAAGTGTTTCTTCATACTCAAGGTCATCCAACTGCCTCTCCAACTGTCGTCGCTCACGAGTGAAGGTACGCATTTTCCTTTTCGGTGTACCGTCAGCGTTTCTACCGGTCATAGCCAGTGATCGCTTACGGGGTTGACCGCCTCTAGCATTTGGAGTAGGGGTGTTACCATTAGGCTGCGGAGTGCTCGTCAACATTTGTATGAACGACGCGACTGTTTGCAGTTGTTCAGGAGAGAACTGACTCAATTGAGCCAGGTTAAATGGTACGTTACCAGTATTCACCTGAGAGGTGTTGTTGCCCAGAGTCTGATGCTCAGCATTGTTCTCAGGCACCCTGAAGTGGAACTCAGGTGCCCCTGTGAGTCCGATAATAAGAGGTTGGTAAGACCCTGGACCGGTTTCAAATCCTGGTGGACCGCGACTTCCGTTGTCTCTCTTATATATCCATGACTGCTTGACAAAGATGGGAGGCCCCTCCTTCTAGCGCCAAGTTGTTCCGGTATTGGAACGGTGGCGGACTTCAGAGATGTCCATCAGAAATTGTGGGGGCGTCCGTGAGTGGAAGGCTGCAAGGAAGCAAACGTAAACTACCCTCGGGGGGATGCGAGAAAACCCCCTCCAACGCTCAAGTCAATATGTGTCCGTTAAGGATTAAGAGAGAGAGAAATAGAGAGAGAAAGTAGTGTTTAGAATGTCCCTGCAGAATAGTACCATTTGGCTATTTATAGGAGTACTGTTCATCTGACAGGATACGCAATCATTTGACACGTGTACGACTGAGATGAGTCTGACTGGAGGTAAGATTCCCTTATTTTGTCCTTTTCTATGACCTAGAGCACCCTCTCGGACCTTTGGCAGGAATGACTTATTTTACCAATGTGAGGTCGCGTCCCTAGAGCTTAATGGCAGACCACATGGGTTGTGTCCTCTAGTAGACTTGGGTGCTACCCATACAGGAATCATAGTGGGGATAGTGAAGTTCCTAGTGAAATTTACGGGAGTGAGTATATAATAGGTTGTTACAGAGGTGTTCCCCTATTATAGTGAAGAGTTAGAAATCCCCAATGAGTCGAGGTTTTTCTTCTTAATTAATGTATATATTAAGATAAGAAGTTTCCTTGCTGATATATCTCTTTCCATTCAAGTTCCTATTCTTTACAGCTTTAATCCCGCAAAAAAAAAAGCCAATTATTTTCTATATAAGCTCCAACTACCTTTCATTCCCTTCTTGTAGTGTTTTACTAGTCTAGTAGTTTATTAGTTTATAGATAATTATTAGTTTATATACAAATTTTATTAGTTTATAGAATATTTTTATAAGTAAATACATATTTTAGATCAGTTTATATACATTTTCCATTAGTTTAGACAATCACCAATGAAAAGCAAAGAAAAGGGAGGATTGAGTCAAAGAAATTAAGTACTGCAAGGGAATTGGAGCTAATAAGGAAGACGAGTTACAATTCGAGACATCAATTATCTAAATAATTGTCCATTTCTATAATATCCTTACTTATGGAGCAAAAAAAAAAAAAATTGTCCACGTAGTACACTTGCAAGCTAAGCTCTGGAACAACACAAGTTTCATTTCTTTTAGTTTCATTTTTCTTATCATAACCTCCAAATCCTAACAATCTTTCTTTTTCTTCTCCTTTTTCTATCTGTTTGTTTGACCGTCGCAACTTCTCTACTTAAGATTGAGAGACACGAATCCCTGGAACTCAACTGGACAGGCTCTCCGATGGTAGTTGCACTGCTTGTTCGACGGTCTTGGTGGCTCTGCAACGAGGAGAGGGAGAGAGTTGGAAAGCATCTTGACTTGCTGTCATGTCTAATTTTTCTTCTTTCATTTGTAGTTGGATAATGGAGATGATATTTTGATCTCCGCCTATGGGAGGAAAAACAGAGGAAAAGGGTGGAGGAGGAAAGATGAAAAATGTGTTGGTAATATTTTTCGGGCGTTTGGTTCATATAGTGGTATGGGTTTGGAATCAGGAATGAAACCAAAATGTTATAGGTTTGGAATTTGATACCTAATACCATGTGCTTGGTTTTATTTGGGATTGAAATTTTTTCATTTCCAAATTACGCCAAACACATAGTATTAGGTATCAAGTTCCAAACATATACCACCTTGGTTTCATTCCTGATTCCAAACTCATATATACTACATGAACCAAACGCCCCCCTAAGCTCCAAATTCCAATTGAGATGATGTAATTGGGTTTGACTCCTTATTTTTAGGAAATAAATAATTTAGTTAGTGCCTTAGTGGTATTCAGATAGGATTTGTAAGCTGGCTTGTTTGTTTCACGTTGCTTAGTATGTGGACAATGTTCTAGTAAGTTGTTCTTATTTCTTTGCATAAAAAAAACAAATAGTTCTTATTTCTTTGCTTTGTTTGTTGATGTAATGCCTATCGAGAGGCTCTTATCCTTCATTAATTTATGTCAGACAAATATGCAGTAGTTGTTGCCCAATTGCTTCCATTATCTTTTTCTTACTTAATTATTCAACATGGTATTAGAGCGCCTATGCTTAGATTCTGAGGATAACTAAAAAAACAAAGTGTGTAGCGTTTGTTTGGCAAAGGTACAATCAAAAGTCAATTAGAGAAAGAGAGACCCAATTACATTCGTAAGAGTTGAGAGTGTATAGAATTATGGCAAATAATGGAGTGAATTCATCTTTTTAACCCTTGAATCCAATTATTAAGGGTGAGAAGTATCATTTATGGAGTATCAAGATGCAAATTATGTTCCAATCCCAAGAGTTGTGAGATATCATGAGTATGGGCACAAAGAACCCATGGTGGCACCAGCGGAACCCGATCAAAATTTGCGTGAGTGTCGCAAAAGAAATGCAAACGGAAGCCTTGTTTATCATCCAATCGGCAGCGAATGATGAAATATTTCCTCGAATTTCATCCAGCGAGATAGCAAAAGAGGCTTAGTAGATACTAAACAAGAGTACTTGGGTGATCAGAATGTGATTAAAGTGAGGTTGTAAATTGTTCGTCATAATTTTGGAGAGTTAGCTATGGGTGATAAAGAGTTTGTGCAAAGTTACTTGTCTAAAGTGACTGAAATTTTAAGTCAAATGAGGTATTAAGCTGAAAATATTAGTAGTGAGGATGTTATGAGTAAGGTCTTGATAAGTTTGAATAGGGATTGGAAACATGTATTTCCTGTAATTGTTAAGATTTGTCTAATTATACTTTTGATGAGTTAATGGGCACCTTGTTAGCTCATGAGTCTTGGGTAAGTAAAAGTAAGGTTGTAGAGGAACAGAAGGCATTACATCAAGTGCAATGTAAGTCTTCAAGTGTAAGAGATTCAGACGAGTGGCAATCAAATAGTGAAGGTCGTGATCAAGGTAGAAGTGATTATCATAGTCCTGGTTGTGGTTTTGCAAGAGACCGAGGTGAAAAGGGTCTATCTTTAAGAGAATCCAATGTTATTATTGTAAAAATTCTGGTGACAAAGAAGACAGGTGTTGGGATAAGGAAATGGATGAGCTAGGTCACAAATCAATTTTGCTCAAAATCTTGAAGAAGAAGAGAGCAAGCTCTTCTAAGATTATGAGTTTGTGTTCGTTAGTCAAGTGTTCATTGTTGTGTGATCGTGTTCGTGGTAGCGTGTTTGTGGCAGCAGTTGAATTAAAGTCAAGTCAATCAAGTTTTGGTTAGCTCTGCTAATGTTGTGAGATTTTGAAGAAACGACATATGTTGGGAATATTATTCAAAATAATTAGTGGGTTAGTTAGTGGTGTTGACTCCATATTTTTAGAAAATAAATAATGTAGTTACTGCCTTAGTGGTATTCAGTTAGGATTTGTAAGCTGACTTGTTTGTTTCATGTTGCTTAGTATGTGGACCACGTTCCAGTAAGTATATTTCTTTGCTTTATTGGTTGATGTAATGCCTATTTAAAGGCTTTTATTGTTAAATTTAGAAACAATGCGAAACGGGCCTGGGTAACCCGAACAAGGAGGAGAAGAGATTTGGTTCACTTTATAAGCCCAAAGGAGGTTCCATACTAAAACCAATTGGTGGTGGTAGGAGTAACCCCTCTACCTTATAAAGTAGAACAATTTCTCCTCTTTCTCCAATGTGGGTCACTCACAAGTGGGCTTTCAATGGGTTTCAACACACCCCCTCACTTGTGAGTGTCCTTAGAAATTCATAGCTAACTGGAAAGGTCAGAGCAATAATCCTCTTAGGGGTTGGACATCCTATCGAGGTAAATCCTTATCCAGTAGCGATCAAATACCCAGTTTAGACAAGACCCGCAACCCGGGCTCTGATACCATGTTAAATTTAGAGATAATGCGAAACGGGCCTGGGTAACCCGAACAAGGAGGAGGAGAGATTTGGTTCACTTTATAAGCCCAAAGGAGGTTCTATACTAAAACCAATTGGTGGTAGTAGGAGTAACCCCTCTACCTTATAAAGTGGAACAATCTCTCCTCTTTCTCCAATGTGGGACACTCACGAGTGGGCTTTCAATGGGTGTCAACATTTATCCTTCATTAATTTATATCTGGCAAATATGTAGTAGTTGTTTTGTTCCTTGCCAAATTGCTTCCATTATCTTTTTCTTACTTAATTATTCAACAAAATGAATGGATTCAATTTGAATATGGAGTTGGATCGTCTCAATTATTTACTTGATTGATATAGTCTTTGCCAAGTAATAATAATAGATCTTTTTTAATGTAAATTTAATTCATTAATAATATAGTTATATGACATTTACAATAAAAAATCGATTTATAAAAGAATTTTGAAGACAAAAGGAGTTTTAATAAAGAAAACAAAGATAAAGAAAAAAAAAAGGAAAACTGATTTTGATAACATATTTTATATAAAGGTAATTACTAGCTAATATCGGAGAATTCTTATCTTATAAGAATTGAAAAGAAAAATCAGTTTTTATGAAAGATAAAATTTGTTTTTAATAAGGAAAAAGCTTTATCCCTTAATCTAAGGAGTAAAAGATAAACATATTTTTTAAGAAGGATTTTCGGTCAGTCAATAAACATAAAAGGGGTTGCAACTTGGTTTTATAATCCACGATTACAATGTTTTCAATAAATTACAATGCTCTCTACAAATAAAAACTCCAAAAAAATCTTCCTCAATTCTCCAATGGAAACAAATTCAAAAGAAAAAACTAAAAAATAGGAAAAATATATACACTTAACCTGGGGAAAACGAAAGCACCACAAAAGCCCAATTGACGAAGTTCTTTGTATTTGGTCTAGGCGGCAAAGTTTTAAGTGATAGAAATCCTAACCGCCGCTCCAATTTTCCGGAGATCGTTGAAGAGGAGAGAGATAGTGCGTGGGAGAAACCCTAGCCATCGCCGCTCCAAGTTCCCAAGAAGAAACTATGAAAACCATAATTCTTCCATATTGTAAAAATGGCAAATCTGCTTTGTTCTGCTTCATGGGCTCCATCTTCTTCTCGTTTTTTTAACTTTCACAACGTAAATAAATAAAAAGCACACAAAAAAAATGCATATAATACAATATGATATGAAAAATTAATCAATTGAACATTTTATTTAAGATTAAAAGATGAGAAATTTACCAATTGTAACTAAGGAGTTCCTGGCTCTCTTCTTCCCTTGAAAAATTCTTCGAAGCTGGGTTCAAGGCTAACCATATCTTCTCTTTCTAATAATATCAAATTTCATTGAAAAAAAAAGAAAGGAAATATGTGATTTAACCTTAGAAAGTAGAAATTAGGTGGGCAATCTGCGTTGATTGGAGGAGTTGGGGAGTTGAGGAGTGAGTTATATATCTAAGATGAATTGAGTAGAACCTTGTGGGTGGCTCCAACTTAGAAACTAATTACATATTTGACCGCAGCCAGTAATATAGCTTCATAATCCTCCCCCACTAGGCGACTAACCTTGGATTAATTTCCTTAACTCTAGATGCTCGTTCCACTCTAGGAACTTATAATGCAAAATTCTCCACTTGGATATGTTCCAACTCAGGAACTAATTAATATTCTTCGGACAAACTAAAAACCATGAACATATAATTTTGCTTGTCATCATCAAAACGTAAAGAGACAACACACTGTACTAATTTTTTTCTTAATGTTTACCGACGGAATATCTTGAGAATTCCTCCAACAGTAGTCCCCCATATATTGTGCGTCTTGCAAAATTCCGAGATGAAGTTGCTTTTGTTTTGAGTAAACATAGTACTTATATTCCATATGTACATTGGTAATAGTTCTGATGTCAGCAAAATTTTCCGTTATGTTGTATTTGAAGGAACGAATCAATAGATATACCAATCAAGGAAGGAGAAGGCACTTCGGCTTATTTTAGCTTGATAAAATTGCTGGTAGAGAAAGAAAGTTGTGTTGCATGTTGGCGCGATGAAAATGGGTTGACTCCTTTGCATAGAGCAGCATCAATTACCTCAGACTACAATTTACCGATTATTAGACTCATACTTGAGCATTGCCCACAGTCTGCGGAGGTGCGTGATAATTCTGGCAAAACCATCTTACACCTTCTGAAATGGATACCCACTTACAATGAAGGTCTGGAATTATTCAAAATTCCAGTGATATACGCCCTCAAGGATTATCAGGACCAACAAGGAAATACACCATTACACATGGCTGTAGTAAATCACAACCTTAAGCTGGTGCAGATTCTCTCAAATATCGCCGTCAAAGTAAGCATCAAAAACAAGGATGGCATCTCCGCAATAGCTATGATTCAAGAAGAACTCCTGGTAAGAACTATCATTTTCATCTACTTCGTTTCTTTTCAATTTACACACTTTTTAATTTGGTAGTTAGCAGTATATTCACAAGCTAGCTTCACTTTAATTTGACTATTTTGTGTGATTTATACGTAAGGAAAAACATAGTTAAGGTAGATCTTATCAGACTCGTCTTAATATATAATTTTCAAATATTACCTTATTAGGAAATCTTCATGGTGACCCTATGAGATTGTCTTTCCTATATAGTGGACGAGAGATTGCTTCATAACAAGAGAACTAGTTGATTGAAAAGGAGTTGGCTCCGGAATTCTTCCCCATGTGAATTCGAAACCTTGTGATTCTCGTGAAGTTTATCTCGGGTGAGAATACTCTATTTGAATCAGAAATGAACTTCTCTACGAATAGAGGAATAAGTGAAGTGAAGAGATTTCCTGTCGTGAACCTTTTATGAAAGGGGGTCGTCATGGATAAAAAATCCCGTCGTTAGCCTGTCGTAAAAGGCATTTGTGACGGGTGTTCCCGCGTTATTTTGTTGTTTTCCCCATCCCAAAAATTATTTGCGATGGGATTTTGGCCCATCATTTTTGGATAGTCATTAATGATCTGACCGAGGTTCTAATAGTAGTACAATAGCAGTGACTAGGTATCAGGCTCGTCCCTGAGCCTGGGCAGGAGGGGTGCCCGCTCAGGGCCCAGGGAGAAAAGGCCCAGTTATCGTTTTTGCAATTTGGTGTTTTATTATAAATAGTCCTGCACGCCATTTACAAAGTATATAGTTAGCTCATTGGTTCACGAGTGACATAAGGATTGATATCATTGAATTTCTACAACCCAGGTTCGAATCCCACTCACTCCAAAACTACAGTTTTGTGTCCTTCAACTTTCTATTTTTTTCTTTTTGGTTGTCTTTTGTTTTCAAAGACTTTAAAATAGATTCAGTTTTTAATTTTTTTTCTTGGTTTATTTAGTTTCCAGTAATCTTTATTAAGTTGTTTTTTCCCCACTCATTTAGAGTGATTATGTTTTTGCTATGTCACACCCCCTTCGATTTTATATAATTGTCTACATTTTATGTTTACATTATTCTTTTACTCTAGTATGACTATAAAGTTACTAATATATAAGAATACATGTTAACATTCAAAATGTTCGATTTTACAAAATCGTGCGAATCAATAAAGTAAGTTAGTCCCGTCGAAAAAAAAAAGTAAGTTAGCCAAATATATTAGATGTTAATAAAAAATCGCAAATGTCAAAGTGGAACTACTAAACAGTGAGGGATTTTATTATTTTCTTTTTCTTTTTTCACTATTCAAACCTAGAAAAATATTAAAGAAGTAATTGAAAAGGCCAAAGCACTTACACAATTTCGTAATCCAAAACCCATACTCCAACTGACAACTTAATGAAGAGGATGACCTAATAAATTCAAGAAGCATCAATTATGACTTAATTTATTAGGAACACAAATCATAAAAATATAACCAATTAACTATTAATCTAGTGGGTATCTTGTAAAAAATGTAAGCTAAAATAAATCCAGATTTTATGGGCTACGAAACCATATTCAACCAAACTTTGACCATTAATACGTCAAGATAGTAGGTGATATTGGGGAGGGCCTATTTTTCTTATTTCGCCTCAGGGCCTCTAAAATGTCAGGGACGGGCCTGCTAGGTATTGGAAGGAATTTGTTTAACTCATGAGTAGGTTAGTAATTTTCTTTTAATTTGTTAGGAAAATCACTTATTTGGACATGGATTAGGTATTAAAACCAAAATTAGTGCAAGTTATAAATGACAGCTATCAAATTACAAGGCCACTTTAGAAAGTCAAAATATTTTGTGTTTCCACCGTAGAAAAAACAATACTATAGTGTCACCACTCACCACGTAGAGTTTTCGTGACTTTTTGTCAAACTTTTGGATTGGCAAGCATAAAATACTTAAAATGTGTAGATTAAAAAAAATTGAGTATATGTTACATTAAAGCCTATTTATTTGTATTGACGTACGGCATGTTTTTGTCTTTGTGATGCTGCAGATGAGCATAAATAAAAGAGAGATGACATTAGAGGAATGTAGAGCAATGGATTCTAAAAATATAGATTTTTTAAATGATAGATTGCAAAGGCTTGGGCTGAAATTTTTAGGGGCACGAGATTCCAAATGGAGAAATATCCTTCATAAGTTAATGCACATAGACAGAGGAACTGTTATGATACGTGCTGATTATGTTGCTTTCATCCGACAAGTTATTGAGATGTTTCTATATCTTCTTTGTCAAAAAGACTTTAATGGGGATACTCCACTTCACATCCTTGTGCGAAACCCTTTTAATACCATGCTTCGTATACCTACCAACATGCAGCCAAAGAACTGTGAGCTGTCGTCGTTGTCGACATTAGGGCTTTTACCCGAGTTATTAGATCTATGTTACAAGATGTATCAGAGGGAAGAAGCAGAGGCGAATATGAAAGGAAGTCACTATGATCCGCCATGGTTGATGCAAAACGTGGAAGGAAATACGCCCCTTCATGAAGCACTCATAGCTGATAGTGATACAATACTTTTAAGAAAACTGTTAAATTTGGATATTGAAGTTACTGCTAACTTACTCAACAAACGTAATGAGACACCTCTCCATCTTCTAGCCGGACGTTCAACAGGTAAGTTGCAAACTACACTTTGTTTTGATATAATTGATATATATGGTGGAGGGAAAGGTGAGGGAAGGAATAGTGGGGAAATACAATGAGACATTTGCGTGTTAGCTGAAAGTTCAAATTAAAAATTAAGGATGTGTTCGCACCTAAAAAGAATAAGTTTGACGGGGGTGATTAACTATGATCAAGTCTGATCATGTTTAATTGGATGTAACATACTGTAAAATTAGGGCTGATCAACACTAATCAAATCTATAAATTCAGTTTAGATAAATTAAGGAGGAAAAAACGCACCCTGATCAATTGAAAACGTTTTATCTACCATTCTTTTGACCATTTAAAAACTGATAATTAAGGATGTGTTCGCGCGCCAACAATTCTTTAAAGGAAGTTTCATAAACCTAATTGGATATTGGAAAACCATAGGAACATCTTAGAGACTTATCCAATGTATATTTTGCCGTCATGACATCACAGCTGATCAATAAACCAAAGATTAAGTTCGGGAGTGATGTACAAATATAATCATGAATCAAATTCACCTATTATTGGCCTCTATTTAATACGATTCATGTCTAGTGTTATGAAAATAAACAGTCAAACAATATGTTCATGCATTCTAGAAATCATTCTATGTTGGCAAAAGACTAATTTTTGTGATATGTTTTGTAAGCAATCAAAATTACTAGAAACATAATCTAATTGTCCAAATTATCTGACTTTAATGTTGGACCATTTATTTAGGTCTTAATTAGCAAATATAAACATATGAAGGCGATGAAAGCATTAAGCACATAGGCATGCATATGAATATAATATATGAATAATATAAAAAAAATTAGAGAAGTAGAGGAATTAGAATATACAAAAGAGCTTGAATTGTTTGAGGATCTACATCATGAAAATTAGATTGTTAGTGTAATAAGAAATAAATTGATATTGACCCTCAGAAATTATTCCTTTTGTCGCATGGGTCTTGAATAACGGTCTGCAGGAGGAGCAATCTTGAAGCTTGAATGGAACTTAAATGGGAATTGAAAGTGTTTGAATATGTATTCTAATTATTTGAAGTATTTATTGTAGAGAGAGTTTTAGAGAGGTACTCTGTAATAATATGAGGGCGTAGGAAAGCGTGTCCCGAAAACTGAATGGAACAGGGTCTATTTATAGGGAAAACAAATTAAAATCAACATTGCGTGGCTTACAACAGAGTTGCACGACACGCATCACGATGAGCCACACATTGCTTCATGCACTTATGAGTTTTGCTGATTGTCTTGAAGTTGCGCTTGCGCATCTTGGTGCGTTTGACACATCCGGTTGCGATGCGCAGCTGCAGATCTGACCATGGTTGGATTCGAACCTATGGCCGGCCCACCCCTCACCTGCTGGGTTGGGTGGCCGGATTAGCACCCCTCGTCATTTTATTTGTTATCCAAAATTAAAAGAATCTTTCTATCTTGCATTAAATAATATCTTTTGGATTCGGAAATTAATTATCTTAAGTAATAAAAATCTGATTTTCATAATATCTTTTAATCTAGAAAATATTTATCCAAAATACAATTAATTATCAAGAATAATTATTTAGCCTTTTCGATGGACTATTAAAATACAATTAATTATCATGAATAATTAATTTGGCTTTTTGAAATTGGGCATGGAGTAGATAAATAGAATTATCATTGGATTGTTCTTCATTTGAACCGGACCAATCAGTAAAGACAGTATGTTTCATCATTAAATACTAAAATGGGGAGACATAATTATGCGTCTATAGTTTTCGTGCCTTGGTAGCATGTTCAATGTTGCACTATTAGGCGTGCTATCAACCTAACACAATATCTATTAATTTATG
Source organism: Beta corolliflora (assembly GCA_947648045.1). Lineage (NCBI taxonomy): Eukaryota > Viridiplantae > Streptophyta > Magnoliopsida > Caryophyllales > Amaranthaceae > Beta > Beta corolliflora. The sequence goes on along the minus strand of CANSZD010003137.1, from coordinate 279,975 downwards.
TTGTCTAAATAATTAGAATTGGAGCCGCTAGAGAGCGAAGTGATAGAGTCCTTGGTTAAAGCAAATAAAGAAGCAGTCTTTTGGCTAGACCAGGACGGTCTCACCCCCATCCTAAGAGCTGTAAAAGTTGGTAACTTGGCCACAATTAGAACACTTAATGCTCTTTCTCAAGAAGCAACCACAATGCCAGACACTAATGGACAGGCATTATGGCACCTGCTTGTGAATCTTCCGGATTACTTGACATGGCGCCTTCTTCGATTAGAACCCGATTTGAGATCTATGCTATTGATACAAGACAATGAAGGAAACACGCCATTGCATCTGGCGATTGAAGGTCGATATTTCAAACATGCACAACATTTTCTTGAGTCTGAAACATCTACAGAAGATAGAAATGAATGGATGAAGAAACTTCTAGAGAAAGAAACTAAGGCTGGCGTTACTCCTAGCGATTTGATAAGATCCGCACCACAAGTACCTGATGATGTAAGTTCCAATGCATTCTAGGTCTACTATATTCATTCAGCAATCTTATCAAGATTTCATTATCAATTTGTGTTTTTAGTTTTCTTCAAAGTTAAAATTCGAAATATGGATTTCCCAAAAAGTAATTTTCAAAATCCAGTTTGCAATATAAGCATGATTAGTGTAGCAGGACTTATTTTAAGTTCATTATATGATTTTAAAAGTATCAAAACCAAATATGAAAAATTGGCACTGATTACATAATCATGTTTCTGTTTCGGTGATGAAACGATGGCGGACACTGAGATGTCCGTCAGTAAATGAGTGGGCGTCCGGGACTGGAAGTCTGCAAGGAAGACAAACGTAAACTACCCTCGGGGGGGGATGCGAGGAAACCCCCTCCGACGCTCAAGTCAGTAAGTGTCCGATAAGGATTTTAGAGAGAGATAGAGAGAAAATATTTAGAATGTGAGAGAATGTACCTGCAGAATAGTACCATTTGGCTATTTATAATAGTACTATTCACCTGACAGGCTGCGTAATCCTTTGACACGTGTACGACTATGGTGAGTCTGATCAGAGAGAAGATTCCCTTGTTTTGTCCTTTAGTGTGGCCGCGAACACCATCTCGGCCTGCTTATTAGGAATGGCTTGGATCTTCTTGGTGAGATCGCGTCTTCAGTTTTTCATGTCGGCCACATGAAATGTGTTCGACACCAAACTTGGGAGTCCCCATACAACTAGCCCCCCAGCATCATTGGGGGTCGTGACCGGCATTGATGTTGCATTGTGGACGCGAGTGAACTTGCACATGGGAAATTTTTGCATCGCCACGTGTCACCCTGGGGAGAACTGTGAATTTCGAAAAAGTGTAATCATTACTTTTTCCTAGAATCCCGCCCATTTCTTTTTTGTTTTATCTAGGGCTCGTCTAGGGGTTGACACTTGGCATGCATCCAGCAGGGTAGTTGATAAGTCTTCTAATCCTGTCCGTTGAATCTCGCCTTTATAAAGCCTTTTGTTTTCATTCTTTCTATTTTCTGCTTACTCTTCATCTTCAACCTTAAACTTCTCTGGTTTTGCACGTTTTCTCCGAAATTTCAACCCCTTTTTTACTGGCCAAGATCTCAACTTTTTTCAATCAAATTGCTTCAAAAGTATTCTGGGCTGTGTTTCGTTCGACGTGCTCGAAGAATTTCGACATTTTCCGCTTTTTTCCCAACTGGTTTTAATCAAGGGTTTCTTTAAAGCTTTCAACTTTCCGGTGAATCCTACCCCTTCCGTCGTTGCTTGACTCGGAGGGTTCTTCTGTTCGTGTTTTTGGGGCTTTCGTTGCTCTCTTTCGGGGAACTGCTTGTTTTTCCGGCTACTTTTCCGGCGAATTTCTTCAGGTACCTTCTTCCAACTTCCCCTTCAACTGCTTTCTGTCTCTTTCTTTTTTCTTTGGAAATATGTCGGACCGTTCGGATAGTCAAAACACTTTGAGTGATAGATTCGTATCCGAAAGCGACCCCTCGTCTCCCTCTTCCCTTCATAGCGGGCATAGTTCGTCTACCTCCAGCCCTAGGGAAGGAAGAACGCGTTTACTAGCCGACTTGCCCCTTACTACTGATAGGGATAGAGAACTTAGATCTAAGTTTCTTAACGACCGTTCTACTCCTGAACAAGAAAATCTAAGCTCTCAATATTTGTCCGCGAGGATGAGTGGTGATAGACAAACTCTAAGGGAGTTAAGGCATCAAATCTTAGCTCGTCGAACCGCTAGGAATCCTCCCTCAGATGCTGTTCCCGGACTTGATGTTCAGCCATTGAGGGAACATGCCTGGTTAGATAGCCTATCAGATGCTGGGGTTGTAGTGGCGGATGATTTTTATGACCGCCTTGCTCATGATGTCGGCCCTTCTCATCCACCTGTTATTGATTTAGGTTCCGACAACGACTCTATCGCCACTATGGATGAAACTGACGGCCCCTCCACTTCTGGACGAGAGCAAATTTTCTACCGATCTGAAATTGTTGTGGGAGAGAGCTCAAGCATGGCTTCCGGTTCCCGTCCCGAACCAATTCCTGACCGGGACGACATGTTGCATTCCGGGATTTGGTTGCCACCGGATTATAGTAGCGGCCCAAAGACAGTGCGCCTTTGCTCTTCATGGCGGGAACATGCCATTTCGAAAGATTATTGCCAGGTCGGGGAGGAATTTTATGCTTTCCCGGCAGAATACAAGTTGGTGGTCCCATATGAGGGGGCTAAGGTGACCGAATGTCCGCCAGGGCACATTGCTGTTTACGCCCATCATTTCGAATTTGGGCTGCGTTTCCCCTTGGATCTAACTTTAGTGAAGATTATAAAGGCCTTTAACGTCTGCCTTGCCCAATTGACGCCACTAGCCATTAGGAACATCATAGCCTATATATGGGTGTGCCGCTATTTGGGGTTCCCCGAGACGTTAAATCTTTTCCGTCGACTTCACTGGCTGCGAAGAAATAGGTCGACTGAGAAAGGGTGGTGGTCTTTAATGTCGGCTAAGAACAAACTTACGGTGCATTCCAGGTTATCTGGTTTGAAAGGATGGCAACCAGCCTTCTATTGGGTGAAGGTTCCAGACAATTTTCCTCTCAACCGTCACTTTACCAAACCAGTCACTCGAATGGAGGATGTGCCATCTTACGATTTGTCGGTGGATGAGGCGAAAGCTTTTGACTACTTTGAGTCCGAGCTTGTCTTTATGGTTGTCGATGGTGAGAAAGTGGAGGAAAGGATTCCCCACACTTGGCTTCCTAATGCCAAGTATATACTTGGAAATGAGCCCTTGTCGGCTTTATTCCTCTGTCGGACCCATCCGGAAGGTGTGCTCTTTGACTCATGGTCCGACACAGGACTTTGTCTTTATCTTTTTTCTCTTTGCTGAGTTACCATTGTACTTATCTTTGCTGGTTTATTTTGCAGGTCCTGTCAGCATAGACATCGAAGAGCTAGGGTTAGACGAAAACTTGAAACCAATGTCTAAGGCTCCTGAGGACCCTGCTTTTGATTACGACACCATTCACGGCCTCGCTGGAGGTCTACGAGGTGCTGATCGCGGCCGAGGTGGTCGCAATTCGGGTCGCGCCAGCACTCGTCATGCCGGCCGCACAGCTGGGCGTACTCCCGGTCGCCATGCTGGTCGTGGGGATCATGATTCTCCTAGCCCTGTCATCCAAGTTCCCGTCCGCCGTGGCGGAGGTACCGGAGCTGTGGGCCAAAGGCGGCCCCGTGAGCAATCCGATGCCGGGAGCCCCAACAAGAGGCAAGCTGTAGAGGTTGCTGCGGCCTGTGAGTCCCAGAACGTTGAATCCGCCGTTAACATCCCGGACGAGAGTCCGGCACGGGAATCAGCACCTGTCAGCACCCGCATTTCTCCCCTCAATGCCGCAACCGACAGCATTGGGACGGCACTGGGGTCTGGCTCTTCAATGCGCCAAAAGATTTACGATGTGCTCAGTGCTCCCAACTTCCTATCGAATCTGGGTCAGGGAATATTTTCCCGGATTCATGAGTGGATTGAGCACAAGGAGGTAATCCTTAGTGCCGCTGTGAAGGCTGCGTTTACTCGTCCTCCTACTGTTCCCGGACAAATTTATCAGCCCAACTGGGACGTGAGGGAAGACGAGTCTCTATACGCTGATATTCCAGCCAACGGCGGTACTCTTGGATATCGCCTTCTGAAGGGCCTCCAGTTGCCGATTGATTGCCCGGCCGACAAGCTAGTGGCTCCAGCAGCCCAACTTGCTCACGACCTTGCTGTGGTAAGGGTTTTTTTTTAATCTCGTCCCTTTGATGCAGACTAATAAATCCGCTATTGAGCTTATTGAACAATTTATCCATTATCAATCTCTGTCCGAAAAGCAAAAACAATCCCTGGATGAACTTCAGGCCCAGCTTGATGCTGCCCAAGCACGTTCTGAAGCTATTCAGCAAGAGCTTGATGCCAAGAAGGCATCAAGGGCAGTGGTTGATGTGGAGCTGACGGATTTGCGAGTTAAGGCCGGCAAGGTTGAGCAAGCTGAGAAGAGATCAACAGAGCTTGAAGCTGCCTTGGAATCCGTTAAGAACGAGATGGCCGTTGCTGTTTCTCAGGCCAAGGATGATGCCAGCCTTCAAGCTGTTGCAAATTTCAAAAGGTCTGAGGAATTTGTCGGCTTGCTAGGGGAGAGATACGATGGCGGCTGGGTGGCTGCTAAAAGGTGTGTTTGCCATTCTCACCTCACTTTCAACTGGGAGGAGATGGGAGCTGCCTTTGGAGAAGGTGTTCACACACGCCCTCTTGAGGGGGAGCCCTTCATTTGCGAGGAGTATGTGATTGCCAATGTTCTCCCAGTCATCCAGGATGCAGAAGCGCCTCTCCCTTGATGTTTTTGGCGGTCAACTCCAGTCTCTTCTGTTGATTCTAATAACTATTAGGTTTTTGTATTTTGAATTAAGTTCGAATTCGGCCCACGATGGCATGTAAACTGAATATGCTTTAAATTATAATTACTGTTATCAATCTTTGTTGCCTTTTTGATGGCTGCCTTCTTTTTTGTTTGTAGTTGGCCGCCATGCCAGTAATTAGTAATGAAGCTTCGTTTTTACGTGAATTCTTCTCCCTTTTTGCTCGTTTACAAACTCGACAATATATTGGTAATGTGTCAAATCACGGACACTGATGTCTTATAAAAATCGAACGTATATTGGGACTTGATGCCTGTTATATGGCCGTTTTTAAGCCTGACCTGTTATATGGTCGTCTAAAGGCTTTGCCTGTTATATGGCCGTTTTTTTTTAGCCTGACCTGTTATGTGGTCGTTTAAAGGCTTTGCCTGTTATATGGCCGTTTTTGTACTTGACCTGTTATGTGGCCACTATTATGCTTGACCTGTTATATGGCCGTTTTGGTGCTTGACCTGTTATGTGGTCGTTGTTTTTTGTTTGTTTGTTTGTTTGGCCTGTTATATGGCCGTTAGAAACGCCTATATCATATCGTTTAGTTGCATTGTATATATCCAATCATAAAAGATAATTACTCATAACACTATCGGTCGTTAAATTACTCAAACAAGAGAAGAGTGGCTTCTAAGCCCATTACATAAGATATCTAAACATAGTATTTCTTTAAAACACTTGCATTCCAGCAGTTCTTAAGTTCAATGCCATCCATTGTTCTAAGCACAAAAGAGCCGGGACCAATTTCTTTAGCTATCTGATATGGTCCTTCCCAGTTGGCTGTTAGCTTTCCCTCAGTGTGAGCTTTCCCAGTGGCTGCCGTCCTTCGCAGTACTAGATCTCCCAATGCTAACGGCCTTTCCAGAACTCTCTTGTTGTAGGCCTTGCTGATGCGATCTTTGTATGCTGCAGCTTTGAGTTCCGCTATTAATCTTATCTCTGGCAGGAAATCTAGATTCTTTCTTAGGGTTGATCATTGTTTTCTAGATCTTTGTGTTTGATCTGATAGGACGGTAAACCAACCTCTACTGGCAGGACCGCTTCCGTCCCAAAGGCTAGCTTGAATGGGCTCTCTCCTGTTGCCTCCTTTTCCGTTGTCCTATTGGCCCACAACACTGCTGGGACCATATCGGCCCAGGCTCCCTTGAACTCGTCCAACTTCTTCTTGAGAGCCGCTAGAATCTGCTTGTTCGCGGCCTCAGCTTGCCCATTGCTCTGTGGATGACATACTGCTGAAAATGCAAACTTCACTCTGAGTTCGGACAGGAAATTTTTGATTGGTCGACAATCAAATTGCGCACCGTGATCAAAGACTATCGCAGCTGGTAAACCAAACCTTGTCATTATGTTTTGCCAAATGAATTTTTTGACCTGGTTTGACTTTATCTTTGCTGTCGGCTCTGCCTCGATCCACTTTGTAAAATAGTCGATACCAACAATCAAAAATTTTCGGCCGCCAGTAGCTATTGTAAATGGTCCAAGAATATCTAAGCCCCACTACAAATGGTATCGGACACATTATGGGCTGGAGGTCGTTCGCGGGTCTATTGATAATGGGAGCAAATTTTTGGCACTTGTCACATTTCTTGACATAGCTTTGTGCATCCGCCAACATGCTCGGCCTATAAAATCCAGCTCTCAACGCTTTCAATGCCAACGCTTTTCCTCCAATGTGATTCCCACAGATCCCCTCATGGATTTCCTCCAATATCTTTCCAGATTCCCATGCCGTTGCACATTTTAGCAGTGGTAAGCTAAACGATTTTTTATAGAGCTCACCCTGGTAAATGACATACCAACTTGCCTGCCGCTTTAACTTCCTAGCTTCCATAGCATTTGAAGGGAGTGAGCCTGTAAGTTTATAAGCCACTAGTTAACTAAACCATTCGCCTTGTTGATTGACTGTGTTTACAATCACGGTTCTTTCGGTGATGCTTTTTTCTTGCAAAACCTCCACCATAACGGATCTTTCAACGTTAAAAGAATCAGAGCTTGCCAGCTTGGAGAGTGCGTCCGCTTTAGTGTTGTCAGCCCTAGGGATGGCTTGAACATCAAAGTGAGTCAACTGGGCTATCCATTCCCTGGCCTTCTCCACATATTTTTGCATATTTGCTTCTCGAACCTCAAACTCTCCTTTTAACTGGCCACTAACAAGTTGCGAATCTGTTTTCAAAGATACGCTCTTGGCCGCGGCAGATATGCACATCCTCAATCCAGCGATTGCTGCCTCATACTCTGCCTCATTGTTTGAAGCTGGAAAAGTGAATTTGATGGCGTACTAAAAAATGTTTCCTTCTGGGCTGGTCATTACAATGCCAGCCCCAGAGCCACTTGCTGCTGACGAGCCGTCCACTTCCAACATCTAGGTGCTCTCTTCCACTTCCTCTTCTTCGTAGGATGCCTCCACGATAAAATCCGCCAATGCTTGGGCTTTTATCGCGGTCCTAGGTTTGTACTGGATGTCTTACTCGGACAATTCAACTGCCCATTTCAAAAGACGTCCTGAACTATCCATCCTTTGCAATGCTTTCTCCAGCGGTTGATTAGTTAAGACTTGAATAGGATGACAATCGAAATACGGTCTGAGTTTTCTAGCGGCGATTATCACAGCCAACGCCATCTTCTCGACCAGTTGATAACGACTCTCAGGACCGTTCAGGATATGGCTGACGAAATATATCGGTCGCTGCCTCTTTTCGTTTTCAACCAATAGCACAGCCGCGACAGTTTTCGGCGAGGCCGAGATATACAATTGCAGTGTGTCCCCCGTTTCAAGCCTGCTAATGGTCGGCAAAGTCTTCAGGTGCTCTTTGACCGCGATGAAAGCTTGGCTTTGCTCCTCGCCCCATTCGAATTTTTTGTTCCCTCTCAATAATGCAAAAAAGGGTAAGGTCTTGTCGGCCGACTTGGAGATGAAACGGGTTAACGCAGCCATTCTTCCGGTTAAGCTTTGGACGTCCTTTATCCCCTTCGGTTCTGGCAGATCAATAATAGCACGCACTTTGTCCGGATTGGCATCAATCCCTCTCTTACTGACCATGAATCCCAGAAATTTTCCTGCTCTTACCCCAAATACGCATTTCTTTGGGTTGAGTTTCATCTTGTATCTTCTTAGAGTGTTGAAAGTTTCTCTCAGATCCTCGATATGCTCGCGGTCTGATTTGCTTTTGACGATTGAATCGTCTACATAAACTTCGATGTTTCTTCCCTTCTGGCCCGCGAACACTTTATCGACCAATTTTTGATACGTGGCTCCAGCATTCCTCAGGCCGAAAGGCATTGCTTTATAGTTGAACACTCCACAATCTGTGATGAAAGCGGCTTTTTTCCTGTCAGCCTCGTGGAGGCTAATTTGGTGATAACCTGAAAACGCGTCCATAAAACTTAACAGTGCATGGCCGCTAGTAGAATCTACCAGCTGATCTATCCTTGGCAATGGATAACAATCTTTTGGACACGCTCTATTAAGATTTGTGAAATCAACACACATCCGCCATTGGCCATTAGCTTTTTTCACCATAACAACATTTGCTAGCCACTCTGGGTAATCACGGACTTCAATAAAGTCAGCCGCTAATAATTTATTGACTTCTTCTCTGACGGCCTTGTTCTTTTCTACTGAAAAATTCCTTTTCTTCTGCTTGACTGGGCGAACCGAGCTGTCGATATTCAGACGATGGACTATCACGGTCGGGTCTATTCCCGGCATCTCATCCGTCGAGAACGCGAAAACATCAGCGTTTTCTCGAAGGAGAGTCACCAGGTTGATCCTGACCTCTGGATCCATGTCCGTTCCGACAGACACGGTCCTCTTTGGATCATCTGCCAACATTTCTAACTTGGACTCTCCATCAGGCTTGGGCCTTGGCAAATCTTCTAGCCGAGATTCTAGCTCCTCCATGGTTACCTCCATAGCATTTTCATTCTTTTTCTCAGATTGTTCTTCTGCCAAGGCCTTCTTCTTAGCCCTTTTTTCCTTCCTTGCTGGCGGACATGATTCTTCGACAGGGAACCTCCTTGCCGGTTGTTTTAGAGCTGTTAAATAGCATGACTTTGCTGCTTCTTGATTTCCTCTTATCTTCGTTGTCGTACCAGAATTGGATACATACAGCATGGTTAAGTGATAAGTGGATACCTCTCCCTGAACATCGTGAATTAGTGGTCTTCCTATTATCGCATTATATGCTCCGGGAACATCTACTACCAGGAATTCAGCCATCACATCTTTGGCTTCACTGTTCTCGCCAATTTTGACCGGTAGTTTTATGATTCCTTCTGGTATTGCTGATGCTCTGGTGAATCCGATCACTGGGTACCGGACCGATTGCAAGTGCTCCCGGCCTATCATTAACTTCTCGAAGGTAGATAGGAATAAAATATTAGCAGAACTTCCTCCATCCACCAAGAATCTGTGAATTAAGCAGTTTGCAACTTTCATGGTGACCACCAGTGGGTCGTCATGAGGGTAAATCACGTGCTTTGCGTCCTCTAATGAGAATGACATGGCTGGCATGGCTGGCGGCTTTCTCCATTGGCAACTCTCATTAAAGTTCACCTGATGCCGGAATTCCTTTAGACTAGCTTTTGCCCCGCTAACACTTCCACCATGGATTGGTCCGCCACTAATCACATGAATTTCTCCTATCCGAGATTGAACATTCTGATCTCTGGCCTTCACCAAATCGCCTACATCAGTCTGAGCTTTATATTGAGTGATGTATCCTCTGCGGATAAGATCTTCTAGATTATCCTTCAGGTGCCGGCAGTCTTCCGTTACGTGGCCGTGATCCCCGTGAAAATCACACCACTTAGTCTTATCTCGGTTCTTGTGAAACATCTTTCTTGGTCTCTGCCATTTATCACTTTCTTTGTTCATGGTGAATATTTGTGCCCTGGAAGTTGTGAGCTGGGTGTACGCATCAAATCTATCTTTGCGTTCACTTCTCTCCCGGCCATCACGTTCTCGGTCATTTCCTTTTTTGACCATATTGGACTCTTTTCTTTCTTCTCGGCCACGTTCGGTTTCGCGACCCTTTTCCTTCCGTGACTTATCCTCTTTCTTCTTGTCGGACTCACGGTGCTGGCTGCTAGCTGCCTTGTCAAATTCTTCTCCTCTTATGAAATCGTTTGCTTTGCCAAGCACGGGCCCTAATGACGTGAAAGTCTTTCGGCCGAGATAACTTCTGAACGCAGATCCTTCTCTCAGCCCCGTCATCAGGGCTAGGACCGCCACATCTTGCTGCAGCCTGGGAATAGATACGACCTCAACATTGAAGCGTCCAATGTAGTCCCGAAGGGATTCCGTCTCTCCTTGTTTTATCGATAATAGTTCGCCAGTAGTGCGCTCACGGCGCCTATTGCTTACGAAATGAGTACTAAACATGGACGAAAGCTGAGAAAAGCTGGACACATTACCAGGTCTCAGACTTTTAAACCAAGTCTGAGCGATGCCGGTGAGAGTGGACGGGAATACCTTACACCAGATTGCATCCACTTGCGTGTACAAGTACATGTGTCCTTCATAGGCCGCGATATGATCGTCTGGGTCTGAACTACCATCGTATTTACATGATGGCATTTTAATTCTCGGCATCGGGCGATTTAGGATCTCTGGTATGAATGGAGAGAGTTTTGGCTTGATCAACAGGTGTCCGCCAATCGAATAGTTACTAGCACCATTGGTGTTGTACTCTCGGTACGAGCGACTTTGATTTTCGTCCTCTGAATGCTCAAGCTCTTCAGTTTCCATTAATGTTTCTTCATATTCAGGATCCTCCAGTTGTCTCTCCAACTGTCGGCCCTCTTGAGTGAAGGAACGCATCCTCCTCAGTGGCGTACCATCAGCATTTCTTCCCGCTAACGGTGGCAACCGTTTACAGGGTTGCGCTCTAGTATTGGGAGTTGGAATATTACTATTAGGTTGGGGTGTGCCCGTTAGCATCTGGATGAAAGATGCAACTGTCTGCAGCTGCTCCGGAGAAAATTGACTTAGTTGAGCCAAACTGATTGGAGCTCCATTTGGATTTACCTGAGATACATTGTTCTCAGGAGTTTGCTGCTCATTGTTGTTCTCGGACACCATTGGATTAAACTGAGGTGCCCCCAATGGTCCGGTAATAACTGGTTGAGTAGATCCCTGCCCGGTCTCAAACCCTGGTGGACCACGACTTGCGTTACTTGTCTTATCCATGACTGCTTCACAAAGATGGGAGGCCCCTCCTTCTAGCGTCAAATTATTTCGGTGATGAAACGATGGCGGACACTGAGATGTCCGTCAGTAAATGAGTGGGCGTCCGGGACTGGAAGTCTGCAAGGAAGACAAACGTAAACTACGCTCGGGGGGGGATGCCTCTATACTTAGTAAAACAGTTGGCAGCAAATACAATGCAGTTTCCCTTACACCCAGGAAAATCCTTAGCTCTTGCAAAGAAGCAGTGATCAACACCTACAAATAGCAATCTCTCACTCCCCAAACGCTCTAAGACATCCCATCTTTTGCAATGCTCATTAAACTTGTACACCGTGAATCTTGCTTTCACCCATTCGCGCTCTCGAACGACGAGGTGTAGCTCCCCTGACACCGAGTCCACAATCAACCGCTTCCGCATTTCGGTAGGTATGTCTCCCCTGCATATCGGGTCAGACACCAATACACTTGCCACTGTCATTGCCTGGACATCCAGCACATAGAGCTTCCCTTTTCTGTCTACTGCACAAACCATTTCCTTAAAGTGTACTACATCATCCAAGTACTGGAACCAAAATATGCGGCTTTGGCGCACTTTTAAATTCTTCCAACAATATCCCTCCTCCTCAACTTCCTGCTCCTCGCTGATCTTACGTTTATCATTCTCTTGGCTTTCTGGTATTTCTACAGTGAGCTTGCCTAAACTGCCCTCACGGTACAGCACCATGACTTCTAGAGAAGAAGCAGAAGTTGATGAGCAGAGTAGAACTTTGTGAACACAATCTGAATACTTGAAGTTGTACCCATGAGCGAGCTCAGAAACTCGGAATCGAGTCAGGTTAAGAGTGGGTAGGATGTTTTTGACCCGTTTTGCTGTGAGGGGATGATGGAGTCGGATTTTTCCGGGGTTCGATTCTTGCGCCATGATCATCCATGATTTGCAAGAAACAGAAGAAACTGGAAAAAGTTGAGAAGGGGTGATCAGATAAATGGAGCTTACTTGAAGAACTAAAGGACGGGTGGAAGTGTGAAATGGAAGAGTGACAGAATTGGAGGAAATGGGTATGGGAAGAGGCAGGGTAAGGGATAGAATGTTTACAGGGATAGGAAGAGAGTGTTTCCTCCATTTCCTGCAAATATGCTTAAATTTCAGGAGTTCTTCTCGAGTTTTGAGGTGATTAGATATTTTGTGGATGATTTCTCCGGGAAGATTGGACCATGAGACATGCCGCCGGTATGACTTGATCATTTCTAGCTTCTTCTTCTCTCAGTCTCAATATTTTGTGTGTGTGTGTGTGTGTGTTAACTTATTGCAGGGAAGAAAGTTTGCAGTTCATGAAGTTCTTATTAAGTTAAATAGGTGAAATGGAGTAAATGATGGTAATTATGAAGAAAAAAGTCCTCGCCATTTTAAATGTTGATTTGACAGTATGCAAAAAAAAAATTAAACTTAGCATTGAATATCGGAAATTGCTACACCTACCCACCCTAGACAACCCACTACTAAGAGAGCATTAAAAAAAATTAATTATATTGAGTTGGATTCCATTACCAGTACAGCCCTCAACAAGTCTTTATTAATGGTGGATAGACAAAGTTTTTTTCCTTGAATATCTGAGTTAGGTGTTTGGGTGATAACTGATAAGAATCTAACTTACTTGGTTGTTAAATGGAGTATATATTTAACAGTTTTCATATATGCAAATGCAACCTTAGCTAGCAATGGAGTACTTTTTAATGGGATATTAGTTTATGAATTTCTGACGAAATTATGCATAGATTGGTTTCACCAATGCTTAGTTATTGTATAATATTTTCACTTTTCGCTTCTTATATACGGTTATCATTTTCGAAAAAATTAGATTGAGCTATGCTAAAAAATTACCCAACGCAACTAATCATAGTATATCCTACTTGGCATAACAAATCATCCATAGTGCTTGTGAAGTTGTAAGAAGTTATTGTCAAATAAACTTGTATGTTACCCAAAGTCTCCATAGTGCTTTTGAAAGGACCTGTGAAAATTAGTCCAACATAATTGATGATCTACATACATGTGAAAATTAGTCCAACATAATTGAAATTTTCAAACCAACAATAGGTTTCTGAATCTAGTAGCACTCTGAATTCATTCAGCGCATTAAGTTAAGTAGGCAAAACAGTCTCCCAGTCCCACCCCCAGTCCCAATACAATCTGGATAGCGTATTCATAATATCCTCCAAAGAGACTAATGCATTCATTTAACACCGCACTATCTGTCCCTAAAATACCCAACGAGTGCCAAAAACTGCAAACAAGTCGCGAACACCCATCAAAGCAGTCCATCTCTGAGACAATCATCAAGATCAATTGGCTCCGGGAAAGGAATTCTAGCAGACAAACAAGCCATACTATCTTCTAGTTCTTGCCTCACTTTAGCAATACGAGCTAGAAACTCCTTCTCCTCTTTGTCAACTTGGCTTTTTTCTTGTCTAGAAGCATAATGGATTCTATCATGGGCTTGCTTTTTTGGAGTTTCAATGCCTTCTCAACAGTCGGAACTAACCAGTCAACTTTCAAGCCTACGCGCTGAAGATCAGACAAAATCGATTTTATATCTGCAGCTCGGGAATCAGTTAAAGTCTTTCCTGTAGTATTTTGTAGAGTAATCATGAGCTTTGCCACTGACTCCAAGGCGCAAGCTCTCATGTCCATGCTACAAATAGTATCTTCACCGATTAAGCTACCATGTTTAGCCCAGATAGTCTGTAAGGTTGGCAAAAGCTCGGACTTGATTTCTACCCCTTCAAAGTTTAAGGTTGATGAACAGGTTTTACAACCCTGCATATATATTGAAGACAAGAACTAAATTATGTAGTTATAATCGTATGTGCTGAAAGTCTGAAACTAACAAGCACGCATCCTTACTGGCATTGTTGAAGGAGTCACAGGATTGGAACTTGCATTACAGAGTCTCTCTCCTGAGGAATGTAGACCTATATATGAAAAAAAAATCAAATTATCTCATCCAAGTATATAGAAAGGGATAAAGCTATTTCTTTTTTGATATGATCAAAAGTTCAAAACAAGAGCAGTGATAAAACTCTCCCAGAATCAGATTTCTTAACTTCAGTCCAGTCTCAAGGAAATGTTTTTCTTTTGGTATATGTAGACTCAGTTCTTCTCAACTTATGAAAATATGTTTTAGCAAAGTTCAGCGGAACTAAGTGAAGTTGACCAAAAATCAGTTTAAGTTCAGCAAAATTACCATTAAGCAAAACGTAAGCTAAGTTCAACAAAAATTAAGTTGAGTTCAGCAAATATAATCAAGTATAGCAAAAGTATTGAGAAGAATAGAGCCATAGGTGCATAAAAGAACCAGGGGACGGACTTTGTCAAACAAAACTCTCTAATCCCTGGGATCAACTAGGTTTCCCTCATCAATGTGTATTTTAAAGAAAATGAAAATCATATATAGGGAATTAATTTACCTAAACGTCCTGCATCCTTCTGACTGTTAACCTTACAAGTCCCTACTTCGTGTTGTTTATATTCGATTGCCAATGGAGGGCCAGAATTATTCTTCACTGCTGGCGGAGCAACAGGTTCTGAAGAAGCAGCAGCAGCTACTAGTATGTCAAAGAAGTTTGCTTTGAAATCACATGGTTGATCATTTGGCGAATTTGTTTGTGCCTCTTCTTCATCATCCTTCTCACAATCGTTTGTTCCGTTGTTGTCACTCACTTTGGAAGACTTTTGACTAGACGATTCTAGTAGCATCTCTTCATCTTTATCCCCTGCAGAAGAGCTTTCACTTGATGAACCAGTGAGCACCCCCTGTCCTTAATCTTCATGATCTGATGAAAGAAGTATAATGCTGCTGGAATTCCCTTCATTAGGAGCTTGTTTGCTGGAACATCCTAATTCTGTCTCCTCATCATCGTTGCATTTGCTTCATAAATCAAAAAAAAAAAATTGTAGCAATCACTTCCTCCCAAAGCTGATCAAAAGAAACAATCAGCAGGTCTCATTTTTCTTTTTATGCATCAAGTGTAACATCTAAACTGACTTTAGCAAAGTTCGACTACAGAGTAGCAAAGAATTCAGAGAAAAAAATGTGAATGCAATATAATGGAAAGAAAATATTATTTCATCACAACTGTCCCAAGAGAAAGATTTAATCAGACAGCTAGTTTTTATGTCAGTTTAAAATTCAAACTGATATACACTTCTACTTTCACTTAAGAATCCATTCACATAGAATGACCACACAAAATTTAGTTATATTTCTATTATTATGAATTCTAAATTGGTTTGTATGTAATTATGAAAACAAGAAAATCAGTCCCTCCAACTCAATTCACTTGATTCTCCTAGCCTTTTGGTTTATCCATGTTAATTAACTCACTTGCATATGACAACATGATCACTTGGGATGTTCTTTACGTACTTTTCTTGCTTAACAATATGCTCTCAAACTTCCTCAAACATATGTTCTTTCAATTACACTTGTATGTTTATCACATTTTCATTTTCTTTTTATTGGAGTACCTGCATGTTCCATTCATGACACTTGCATATCTTTTAAGTATAATGATTCACCAACACCAGTATACTTAAGTAAGAAAATCTAATAAGAAAACAAGATGAACATCAAAACATAGATGCATACCGTTTGGGGGAAAACCATGTTGGAGGCGGCCAAATCCATTTCGAAAATTCAGGATATGCAGAAGATAACAATCTAAAGTTATCCCCTATGCCTAGTCGATGCACTCCAACTTCCACATCCGCATCACCAAACAACGCAAACAACCTTCCATCACGGCTATCAGTTTCTTTACACCGAGTAAAACAGTTGGCAGCAAAAACAATGCAGTTTCCCTTACACCCGGGAAAATCCTTAGCTCTTGCAAAGAAGCAGTGATCAACACCCATAAATAGCAATCTCTCACTTCCCAAACGCTCTAAGACATCCCATCTTTTGCAATGTTCATTGAACTTGTACACCATGAATCTGACTTTCACCCACTCACGGTCTCGTAGGACAAGGTAAAGCTCCCCTGACACCGAGTCCACCACCAACCGCTTCCGCCTTTGGTTGGATATATCCCCCCTGCAAATCGGCTTGGACACCAATACACTTGTCACTGCCATTGCCTCGACGTTCACCACAGAGAGCCTCCCTTTTCTGTCTACTGCACAAAGCATATCCTTAAAGTGTACTACATCATCCAAATAAAAAAACCAAGATACGCCCCTTTGGCGCCGTTTTAACTTCTCCCAACAATACCCCTTCTCATCTTCATGCTCCTCGCTATTAGCTTGACTTTCTGGTATTTTTACCGTGAGCTTTCCTAAAAGGCCCTGACAGTACAACACCATGATTTCTACAGAAGAAGAAGTTGATGAGCAGAGTAAAACTTTGTGAACACAATCTGAGTACTTAAAATTATACCCATGAGCAAGCTCAGAAACTCGGAACCGAGTCAAGTCAAGAGCAAGGGGGAAATTCTTGACCAGTTTTGCTGTGAAAGGATGACAAAGTCGGATTTTTCCGGGGTTCGATTCTTGCGCCATGATCATCCATGGGTTAAAAGAAACAGAAGAAACAGGGGAAAGTTGAGAAGGGGTGATCAGATAAATGGAGCTTACTTGAAGAATTAAAGGGAGGGTGGAATTGTGAAATGGAAGATTAACAGAATAGGAGGAAATGGGAATGGGAAGAGGTAGAGTAGGGGATAAAATGTTTACAGGGATAGGAAGAGAGTGTTTCCTCCAGTTGCTGCAAATATGCTTGAACTTGAGGATTTGTTTTCGAGTTTTGAGGTGATTTGATATCTTGTAGATGATTTCTCCGGGAAGATTGGACCATGAGACATGCCGCCGGCGTGAATTGACCATTTTTCTACCTTCTTCCTCTCTATCTCAATCTCAATATTTGTGTGTGTGTGTGTTAACTTGTTGCAGAGAGGAAGGTTTGCAGTTCATGAAGCTTTTTATCACTGATAAAGGTGAAATGGAGTAAATTATGGTAATTATGATAAGAAGAAAGTCCTGGCCTTTTTAGATTTTGATTAGACTGTTACAGTATGCGAAAAAAAATTAAACTTTACATTGAATATTATATTAGGATAATATTTAGGGAAGATAATATTAAGAGGTAAGTATTACATTGAAATATATAAGTTTTCCTTAATTCTCTTACTCCTATTTTATATCTAACATAATACTCTTGACACTTATCAATGCACGTAGTTTTAGATGATAAGTTGTTTGGTTATCAATTGTTATTTTATTGAAAAGTAGATGTGATAGGAGTTAGTAGTTAGTAAATGTAGTATTATTTTATTTTAAGGAGAGAGAGTGTGGGCCATGGTTAGAGTTGGTGGGTAGTAGGAGTCGTATTATTTTATTTGGAGGAGAGAGTGTGGGCCAATGCTTAAAAGGTAGAAGGATTAAAATAATAGTGGGTCATATACAAAAATAGAAGTGTAAAGAGTATTACGGGACGGATGAAAAAGGAAAGTGTAAAGAGTATTACGGGACGGAGGAGTATCCGGTACGAGGAAATTATGTAAGTAATAGAAATTTCCTGATCTAGTTAGTTGTTTAGTTGACAGAAAGTGGAGAAAATGGAGGCAACGAAAATTCCTTGGAACTTTGAAAATTTAGTGGTTGTTTGGTATACATGGGAATTAAATTCCCATGGGAGTTTCATTTCCTATGAAGTTATTTCCCCTTTGTAATTCCTAGGAAATTGACTAATGTATTTGGTTGACATCAAGGAATTTGTAATTCTCATGAATTGACGTGAGAATTTTGAATGACCAAAGGGGGCTAGGTAAATAAATTCCCACGTTTTGTGGGAATTTCAATTTACTAGGAATTTTCATTACCCTCATTTTCCTCACTTTCTCTCAATCAAACAACTATCCAATTTAGAAAATCATGGGAATTATATTGCCTACATAATTTTCTGTATACCAAACAACCACTTATTCAACCCCCATTGGTCATTTAGAATTCCCACATCAATTCATGGGAAATGCAAATTCTTTCATGTCAATCAAACATATTAAGGCCATTTCCTATGAATTATATGTGGGAAATAACTGTCTAAGAGATGTAACTTCCTATGGGAATTAAATTCAACATTTTTCCCTTTAATTTTTTTTTGTCAATATTTGAGTTAGGTGTTTGGATGAAAATAATCTGGTTTGGTTGGTCGTTAAATGGAATTAATATATTTTAACAGTTTTCATATATGCAAATGCAACCTTAGTTTATGAATTTAATCAATAACTTTTTAATAGGATATAAGTTTATGAATTTATGACGAAATTACACATTGATCTATGTTACCAATGTTTAGTTAGTGTTTGAACATTTCCACTTTTTGCTTCTTATATACAGCCTATCATTCTCGAAAAATTAGAATTAATTACGCTAAAAAATACTCAGTGCAACTACTCATCATATATCCTACTTGGCATAACAAATTACCTACAGTACTTGTAAGTTAAAGTTGTTGTCAAATAAACTTTACCCAAAAGGCCAAAATCTCCCGAGTGCTTCCGAAAGCACCAGGTATTAGGTGCTCCGTCTTACATTTTTTGCATATTTTATTTTTACAAATTTTATATTTTGCTCATCTTTGAGTATAATATGTGACAAATGTGCAAATATAGTGCTTAGTAGCACATTTTTCTAGGTGCTTCCTAGAGCACCTAATAATTTCCAACACCCTAGTAGTACAGGACATGGTATTTTTTCCACACTACCCAATTTTGTGTAGGTTATATAAGCCCTAGCTACAGAGTGTATGAGATCATCCTCCCTCAAATCTTTGGATGAGGCTCTAATCAGCAAGAAAAGGAGTTTGGTTAAAAGTCCAATTAGGGGGAAGAAGTCTAACCTTTAAAAAAGAACAATTTAATTCATGCAGAGCCACAAGAAATCTCAGAGGTTTGTAGAAAAGATGAGAGAGCAGCCAGACTCGGTACTGTGACTGCACTTTTAGACATGCACCATCTTGGCAGCTTTGGACAGGTTGCTTCTCTTCATCATTTTCTTTCTCAAGCTCCCTTAACAAGCAGGCAACAAACCTTTACATCCAGAATCAATTCATAACAAGCTATAGTTTTGATATGCTTAAGATATTCGTCGATTTAGAAGCAAGTATAATTCTATCACCCGATCAGTCGAAATCAGACCATCAACTACAAGGGAAGATATACATAACATCAACTCACAGTAGCATCAGCAACGACACTAACGAAAGATTGATCCTAAATCCTTTACTTCACCATAACCATTTAAAAGCTGTCAAAAATCTGTTGTGGTTAGTTTCTTCTACTAAATGACCTACAACAACATAAGCCGCCTAATAAAATCTGTAAAGTGAGAAGTCAGAACAACCCATCACCAAGGCATTTACTATGATCAACTTCCATACTCTCAGAAACAAGCCTTATATTCTTATCCAGTCGTTGCTTCATTTCAGCCATATCTGAAAGAAACTTCTGTTTCATCTCTTCTGCCTTAGCTTTAAGCTCCACCAATGAAGCTTGCAATTGCTTGCTTTTGTGCATCACCAGAACTTTCTCGACAAAAGGAGTCAACCAGTCCACTTTAAGGCGCATATACTGAAGATCAGATAAAGTCGAACCAAGATAATGAGCTTGGTCATCGGTCAAGGTATCTCCAGAGTTGGTCAGGAGAACAAGTACCATCTTTGCCAAAGAAGACAATGCCATGGCTATAGCGTCACAAATACGTATTGCACTTCCTTCAACAACATCTCCATGCTCCATCCAAACTTTTTGTAGAATAGGGAGGTGTTCAGACTCGACATCTATTCCTCGAAACTTGAAGGTTACAACTTTCTTTACAGAGGGCTGCAAAAGACCATGAAAACATTATCATGTGTATACATGTATATGTTTTATGATCTCCCGCTGAAAGAAGTTCATTAAAAAAGACAAAAATTAAGATTGATTTGCAATGAATTTGAGATATTCCATATGTAGTCTTTTGTAATTAAACAGCCAAGTTATCTCTTTCCACAACAACAAAAACTACAACCTTTATATTCCTTGCCCAGCAAAATAATTATTGTGTAATCACTATAGGCCATAACAAGTGACTTCCGTTCATCAAGAAATTTTATTTTCATTTGAATTAGACTGGGAATCTTATACTAAGGAGTAGTAATTCAAAGCTACATCTTTTGCATGGGATCACAGAGAAGGAATAATAAATAAATCATATTCCAGATACAAATCACAATGTCGGAAAATGAGTTAATTAGTCTTGAACTTCAATATGTGAGTTGTTAGAAGTTTCAAGCATTTATTTAGGAAGTCATGTGGACTGGGAAAAAGTACACTACAATGACAATCCATGCACCAGCATCCATTATTACCTGAGCCAAATGCGCCATGGAATCTATCTGAACGATGACATTCCCTATGCTCTCTGTCTCCAAAATTATCCAATATAAATCAACCCGAATTAAGGAAGTTCAGAAGCGTGAAATCACCCAATAGACAACAAGCTTTAGCATGAATGCGCCAAGAAAGAAAACAAAAAGCTCATTTTCAACATGAAGTATCATATACTACAAAGTAACCTTTTTCATGTCGACCACTATCTACCTTTAGGATAGCTACTTGTGTTTATCAGGCCAACAGAAAGGGGAAAGGATGTAGCCTGAGTATTTGAAGGACCAAAACTATTCCAATATTTAAAGGATGTAACCTGGAGTATTTGAAGGACCAAAACTATTCCAATATTTACCTTCTTCTGCAACAGGCTCCATGTCACTCATGACAGGAGAAGATCGTGTAGTTACTGCTAGAGCTGCAATGGTAGAAGGAATCTCAGTGGTTTCCATACATTCAGGTCCAGGTGAGGGAGGAGATAACTTCTCTTGCAGAGACATACCATCTTCACCATTTGAATCAGATTGTATCCTTCCATTCTCCTCAGGCTCACTTCACTGAAAAAAAAAAAATTGCACATGTCCAAAGTTGAGTACTACCCAAGCCTATAGTTTAGCATATAAGGAAAAGAAAAATTCTTAATATTTGACACTACATAAAAGAACTTTCTTGCACAACGAAATGAATGTCCTATCTTGAAACGAAAATCCAGTAAGTTCTTACGGTAATCCACATTTTACATCTTCTCTTGCACCTTAAGCCAATTTTTTTGGACTCCTTTAAAACTTGATGAGATAGAATGAACACAAGTACATCTATTAGACATTGCCATTGTGCATTTTTTTCATGATTGAATAATTTTATAAGAACTAAGAAAAACAATCATTACACATGCCAACACACAAAATACAAGCTATTCAGATCATATAAGACACTTGCAAAGTAAGCCTTAGATTTTAGCAATAAAAAGGTAAGAAAGGCTTTCAAAGGCAGAACAGGTTTATAGACATTAAAAGCATGCTGAATTCAATATTGAAGTAAAATAGTCGCAAAATCCACATCCTATTCTCTTTCTGAATACTGAAAAACTAGCTAGGGTGGTAAAAAATATAGCAAGAACTAGTATTTGCCATGTTAGGAGCTAAATATATTTGCTTGACAGTTTCTTTCATATGATCATTCAAATACTAAAACAACCACTATAAATTGCGTAATCCATCCTGCCTTACAAGTGAAAGTGGCAGGCAGGTAAGGCTAAGAGAGTGTATAGTTAGGAGAAAATCATACTAGTATTTACAAAAAGATTTTCTTTGTTTGAATAAATTTTTTTTGGAAGTAATTAATTTTCCTCAAGGTGGAAAAGAGTCCTCCAAAAGATGAAAACCATTTTCCTTTCTAATAAAAGAAGCAATGCCACACTCCTATCTATTCACTAGTTTCCTCTTTCATTTCTCCCATGCCATCCTCTCCCCACCATTTTCATTTTTCCTAGTCTCTCTTACAAAACTTTTCTTGTAAGGAACAAAACAATTCTATATTGTGTTTTGTTGTAAAGAAAATATCGCCATTTAAAATGATTTCCACCCAACAAAACAGAGCCGAATTAATCCACAAACATTTCAAGGGTACAAATAATTCATTAGTATGTATTTCCGAGATAAGATTTCAGTCATTAATTTTATTTTATTTCTATACTTTGGATGTTCATATTTTTAGTAATAGGTAGGCAACTTGAAAAAATATACACAGGTCAAGACTTACTCTATAACTACAAGACAATAACCGAATCACTCAATACCTTAGAGGTTGAGAAACTTCAGATTGCAATGTAGATGATGCATTCTGCAAAACCCAAGATGGGGGAGAGCACAACATCACAGGAAAATCCGGATAACATTCAACAGGCAAACTGTGATGAACTCTTCCATCCAATGAGAAAACTGCAACCTTATTTTCGCTTTGTTGTCCAGAATCCCAACCAGATTTAGATACATTATACTCAGGGAAGGCGTCCTCTGAGAACACAATGCAATTCCTAAGTTGACACCCAGAAAACTCAGCCGCGGCAACAAAAAACAGTGATTTCTATTGACAAACATCACCCGATCACCATCCCCGAAACTCGTCACCTCTTCCCAAACCCATGAAGATTGTCTCCTATTCTTTCTCCTAGGCACATTCTTGAGCTCGTAAACTCTAAAATGCAGATTTATTGCCCGTTTCGGCCCTCTATCAGCCCCATTTATCGGCACAACCAGGTAGAGTTTGTCGCAGCCTGATGGCGAAACCATTACCACCAAACGCTTCCGTCGTGTCGTCCTATTAAGAAAAGGACAAACCAGAAGTTTATGGAAATAAAATCCACCACACCCTTGCTTACCATATGAGTAAAGTTTCCCTTTCTTATCTAACACATAGTTCGTCCCTCTATACCTTATAATATCATCTACTACTTCAATATTGTGTCCTTTAAGTGCCAGTTCAGATGATTGAAACTTATTAAATGGCAATGAATTGAAAATTCGACCTCCATCGGATAACGCCAAAAGCTCGCAATTGCGGATGGAAGGAACATACCTATTCAAGAACAACACCACTTTGCCATATATGCACGAGTCAGGAGAAAATAGATCGTCGCGTTGCTCATCGGCGACCACATGGTACTCGGTCGCTAAAGAAGTAGACAGAAATTGGGTTAAATCGGGAAGATTTTTTGAGAGTAGGGTTCGAGAGAAGGGGTTGAATAGTTGGACGGTGCCTTTGGTGGACTCCACTGCAAGGACCATCCATGGCAGGAGTTGAGAGTTGTCGGGATGGCGGAGGAGAGAGATGGAGGAGGAGATCAGTTTTGTGGGTAAGGAAGATTTGATGTGGTGGGGTAAATAGGCGGAAATTTGGGTTGAGCGCCACCATTTCTTGCAAACTGCTCGAAAATTTTGAACGTCGTCGAGGTTAAATCTGAGGAGTTCGAGAATAACTTGAACTACTTCGGTGGGAAGATCTGACCAACTTACTCTGCCATGCTTTCTACTCTGAATCTCCATGGTTTTTTTCTTTATCTCTATGTTTGAGGCTTTGAGCTCCAAGGCAAAACCTAACTCTGTTTTACCACGAAATTCAACTCATTTGCTAAATGACGTCATTTTTTTTCTAAGTAACGCCATATGTACATGTATAATACATGTATATGACTATTAAAATACTCTCCCTCTCTCTCACTCTCTCTCACTCTCCTACTCTTTCACTCTCTTCACTCTCCTTCTCCTTCACTCTCCTTCTCCTTCACTCCTTCACTCTCTCACTAGATCTCTCTCATGAACAAGATTCCGGTGACATAAAATACTTCCGGCGACTTTTCTCAGGCGGCATTTTTTTCCGGCAACAAACTTATCTCCGGCGGCAACAAATTTCGGCGCCGGCGAGACTTGGGTGACGGAGAAGACGTTATTTTTAGGCCAACTGAACTCCGGCAACACCGCTAACGACGAACTCCGGCGAAAGGTTAATGTGCAAATGCTACAAAAATTATGGGGCGCCTAAAAAAGGCGCCTAACACCAGTGGTTGGGCGCCTAATTTAGGCGGGCCACCAGGGGTGCAAGCGCCATTTTTAGGCGCCCAACATAATTTTGTTTTTTTTTTGTTTTAATTTCTGAAATATGTTTTGTTTAGAAATTATTAATTATAAAACTTTGTTAATTATGTTGTTTTATAGTAGAAAATTGCATATGTTAGACTAGAAATTGGTTTGTGTAATGCTAAAAATGTTAAAATTGAAAGGAAATTGCATGGGGGAGGGGGCGCCTATTTTAGGCGGCCAAGTTAAATTTTTTTTTTTTTGGGTTTTAATTTCTGAAAAAGAAAATGTTGTTTATGAAAATATGTTTAGTTTAGAAATTAATAATTATAAAACTTTGTTAATTATGGTGTTTTATAGTACAAAATTGCATATGTTAGACTAGAAATTGGTTTGTGTACTGCTGAAAATGTGAAATTTGAAATGAAATTGGGTAGGGGGCGCCTAATTTAGGCGGTTTCACCATTGGTGAGGCGCCTAAATTAGGAGCCCCACCTGTGGTTGAGGCACCTAAATTAGGCGCCTCACCTTACATATGGTTACTGTAAGGCGCCTAATTTAGTTTAATTATTTACAAAAAAAAAAGTTGTAATTTCTTTAGTTTAGGAAATTATTGTTATGACATTTTGTTAATTATGGTGTATTAAAGTAGAAAAATGTGTTACTGCGAAAAATTAATGAAATATAATATAAAAGATAGTTAATGAACTTTAGAAAAATAATTAGAAATCTTTAAACGCATAAAATTAGTGTATGTAATTGATTTTTCATATTACTACATAATTAATATTAATGAAATTTTATACTTATAATTTAAGATGAGTGGGCGAGACAAGGGCAAAGCTAAGTCATCTTTGCCTACTGATTCGGGTCATCGTCATCCACATCAGAGAGGAATGACGATCTCATCGAGGAAGGCTAGAGATGACCTTTTGAGGAGCACTCAGTCTTCATCAGGCGCAGAAACAGAGGAGGTACCGGAAATTCCTCCTTTGTCCTTTGCAATGCCTACTCCGATCATTATGAATGTTGGGGCGTGGATACCTCACCCACCTTAGACAGGGGATCCGATGGCGGGGAACGAGCAAGAGGCGGGTGATTATTATGATAGTCGGGAGGAGCATCCATCGACGGGCCCAGAGGAGGGTCGTGCTTCTAGGGGATGCAGACCACGTACCTCTCGTGGTCGGTTTGCACGTTCTTCTGATGGAGCATCGTGCAATGCTGAGGGTTCCGGGACTAGTAGGACGGGAAGAGGAAGGTGACGGAGGATGACACTACATGGCTAGTACGTGACGCTAGGCTAGGTGGGCCGGTGGATGGTAGTGTCATACCGAGTTTTGGAGGGCACATAGCGGCACGTATTTGGGCTGGAGAGGACGAGAGGACTATGTTGAAGTGTCATAACCGGGAGAAGACGTGCAAGAAGCTTCAGGCATGGTACACTGGTATGAGTTCCGAGCTTCAGGGGATGATACAGGCTACTGGATTGAGTCACTTGCCTGATATTATGTTTGATCATTTGGATCAGCCGTTGATATGTGCGTTTGTCGAGAGGTGGCAGCCGGATATAAACTCTTTCCACCTCCCTTTCGGAGAGATGAGTATCTTGCTCCACGATGTGAGTTCTATTCTCCATATCCCATCAGATGGATTGATTGCAGGTGACTTTGGTACATGGGATGACGTGAAGAGTTCATGTGCAGAGCTATTTGGGATGGAGAGGAGCGCCTTTTTGAAGGCGCATTGGTCCGGTGGTGGTGTACTCATTGATTCTTTGATACAGAGATGTTCTGCTGCGGATCGGAGTCCGACCCACCAGTATCGAGGTTATATGCTGACCCTCCTTGGTGCCACTCTATTCGTTGATAAGAGTGGCAACCGAGTCCGTCCTTTACCACTATCGTTTTTGTCTTGTCTCCCGAGGGATGTGAGTCGGTATTCTTGGGGTGCGACTACATTAGCGTACCTATATAGGCAGCTTGGTATAGCTAGTCGTGCTGATTCAACACAGATATGTGGTTGCCTCACGCTTTTGCAGGCATGGATTTACGAGTATTTTCCTATGTTCCGACCGAATCGGACTAGGAGGATGGTTCCTGTAGGATCTGCTTCGGCAGTTTGTTGGGATGTTCGGCATGAGAGCAGGGGGATTGACTGCCTACTGATTATTCGACAGGCATTGGATCAGATGAATGCCATGCAGGTTGATTGGTTACCATATGGTATATGTCCGGTATCGGCTTATCCTCGGAGCACGTACTACGGGTGGCTGCGATACTTGGATATTATTGAGCCGTATATGCCCGACCGTACTCTACGCCAGCTTGGATTCATTCAGGAGGTCCCCCACCACATCTTGGAGCCGGAGTCTTGCTATAGGCCTTCTGCAGGGGATAGGTACAGGGTCGATTTCTCATTTCTAGCGCAGCGACAGACGTGGTCGATATTTCCCCGTTCTTCACAGCTTATGTTGGGTGATCTGACGAAGGCGGCAGATCCATCCCTCTCGACAGATGCTTTCTTGCAGTGGTATATCACCTACTCCCATCCTTACATCATTAACCCGACTGAGTTGCCTGATGGTGATGGTGGACACGCATCACAGTATGAGGCGGGTTTGGTGCCAGATCGGGTATGCTATATTCTATAGTTGATTGAAATTAAGTGTTTAAAAATTATATATTAAATTCTAATTGTGTTGTTATGTACTAATATATGCAGGTATTGACTGAGATGTTCCTTTTGATGGAGCCGTTTATTGAACGGGACACTAGCCATCTACCTGTTGATTTTCGAGGCTTATTTGACGGTCTGATGGGGTGGTATGATACATGGAACTGTACACGTGGTGTGGCCCCACGCCGCAATCCTCACCCATTTACACCCCCCTAGTCCATCTATGTATTTTCGACGATTTGTATTCTAATTTTCATTTGAACTATTTTTCAATGTAATGGGATTTTTATTTAAATTTTCATGTAACATGGATGATTTAGTTATAGTTATGCCTATGATATGTAGTTTGAATTTCATTGTTTTTTCTACTTTTACACATAATTACCTTTCGACTATATAAATTTGGTGTTTGTTTACAATTGCATCCTGGATTAAGTAGAATTATACATTGACATTAAGTAGATCATAATAAACAACTTTAATAGATAGTTATATTTTAGAACATGGATGATTTAGAATTGCATATTGATTAAGTAAAATTATACATTGACATTAAGTAGATCATAATAAACAACTTTAATAGATAGGACAAATTTATAACATAATAATACGTACATTAATATTTAGAACTAACTTATTTACGTGTTCCCATAATGAACATTCCATGAATGAATCTGTGATGTGTAACGATGCTCCCATCCAATTACAGTATCATCTCTCAAATTATACCACTGTGCAGCAATTGGGGGCATCGGGAAATCAGGAGCCAAGTGTAGGCGGATATAGTGCTGATGAAACGCTCCTAGGTGCAGCATAACGAACTCATAACACGGTCGATCCACATTTGTTGGTGCAGTCAATGGTAGAACAGTGCAATAACCCCACAAAATACCTCCCGGACCCACTGTATAATACATCACAGCGCAGTTGTACAACGTAGCAATGGCATACAAATCTGCAACGGACTCTGGCCAATGATCACGACCGCAAGGACCTTGGGTTTGCATGATACGGTATCTCGCCATGTCCACGTACTCTCGTCCTCCATAAATATCCTCATATACGTTCCTCATAGAAATCTCGTTGTAAAGGTGTTGACGAGCGTGTGGCCAACGATCTTGCCCACCATTGAAAGCATCAGCTACATTTCTGAATCCGCAGTTCCCATCATCTACGACGTCGTTCCATGAGACTATAAATGGGAGGATGACATTGGGTATGTTGTCCTTGTAAGGAAATGATCCTGGTTGCGTTTCAAATATCTCCGCTGCAAATGTATCCGTTGCACTTGAATCTATTATATAAATAAGAATTAGTTAGGCACTTCACACTAGAAATGGTAAATAACATAGCAAATAAATCTTCACATAAAAAAAGACGTAAATATATATACCTCCATCTCTAGTAGATCGAGTCGTCGTAGTTGTACGAGTACGACTACTAGACCATGATATATCCCGAAACTGGCGCTGCACATGTTCGAACAAGCTCGGGTCACGTCTAGTAGATGATGAGCCACGAGGTCTACCTCTCTTGGTAGTAACTACATGAGGCTCCTGAACTCCCTCATCCTCTGGGTGTAACTGCTGACGAATAAGGTCAACTATACCTCTCCTAATTGCCGGATCGCACTCAGAAAGTTCGGCAAGTAATCCCTGAAGGTATTCAACATCCTGATCACACTGACTAACATAATCTGTTGCATTTACACCATCTCCCATGACCAAAGTCTTGAAGAAAGGATGAATATGGTCAAGATACAAAGCTCCGTATTCGTTAATAGCCAACTGTATCGCACATGCGCATGGGATAACAAAAGTAGACAAAAGCCGACAGCCACAATAATCAAACACCCCATCTCCTAAGTTTTGGCGTTTAGTGTTTTCCAACTTCAGCAAATTTAAACAGTAATGTGAGACATGGCCAACCACATGAGAAAAAGGTTGTACCATATGTTGCCTACCAATTCTGCACCTAGATTTCTCTAAGCCATCCCTGATCTTGATCATTTGGCTATCAATGAACAAATTAACACGTGACCAAAGTGTATCCAAGGCACAAGTGGAAGTTTGGAGCCAGGATTTGAGAGCTGCATGTGCACTCTCTACTCTACATGTCGTTGTGTTCCCAAAATGAAGCACGTTGTTGGTCCATGCTTTCACAAACTTGGTCTTATGGGGATTCAACCACGTTGTCTCAACATAAGTAATAACGGGTTGCTTCCACGCCCAAGCGTCCTTCAAATTTCTCAATGCAACCTCATATTCATCCTCTGTGTTTGCATTTAGCACATTCCACCAATGACCACCACGAAAACGCTCTCCAAATGACTTGGCCCCACATATAGTGCTAATTCGTGCCTCCACATCTCTGTTAATATGCCATGTACAAAGAAGATGGACAGTATTTGGAAAAACTATACGAATGGGGCTAACTAATCCCAACTCACGATCAGTAAATATGACATTGGGGCTCACATCATGCCCAAGTACATTACGCTCGTAGGCACTCCAACACCCAACGGTAACTCTGTGCAGTCTCATCCTTCACTATGGCATAGGCGATGAGGAAGTTCATATTTGTCGGTGCCACACCAACCAACTCAATGCAAGGCATACCGTATCGATTCGTCTTATACGTTGAATCGATGCCAACAACTCAAGGATATGTACGAAATGCGTTCGTACCACCAGGATGAGACATGAATGCATGAGTAATAACTCCATCATCATCTCGTAATGACCATGACACATAGTTTTTCAATCTAGCAAGGTGCATAAAATTTTCAGCTGAAGTCCGCTCTTCACGGCCTTCCATCTTGTAAAAATACCTTTCGTTGTATATATGCTTTATCGTTTGGTGAAGATGGGGGTATGCCTCCATTACGCCGACTTGAATGTTTCTCGGTGCCGTCTCAGTATCACTCATTTGTCGAACCATCCGCCTAGCATCATCATCGAGCCCACTTGTCCGTCTGTGGCCCTCCGCATATACTATGAATGCGTGGTTGTGAAACCCATATTGACTTTTGGGAATCCACACACGCCATTGCTCCCCCAAAACCAAGTTAATCCTAAATGGACATCCACAATACTTTGTCGATGTATTAGGCCGTTTCACCTTTCTTGGGTCTACCTTATCTCCCTTGTATCTCATCCTCTGAAAACATTTCAAATAGCAAACGCGGGGACCATTATCATTCTTCTTATACGAGTCAATAACCAATTCAAAGTCTATGGGAACTGCTATTTCATTAAGACGATCAGACGCCTCTTTAACCAAATTGAATCTATCACTTATCATAAATCTATTATGATAATTAACCCCGTCTCCATCATTGCTCGAGTATGGAACCTATTAAAGACCATACAAGTCATAATTCAGTGATAAACTGCAAAAATAACACTGGCAATTACTTGGACATGCGCCCTAATAAGACGCCTGCTAATATTTTTAAAGCAAAAAATATATAACGCCTATATTTTCATGCATTTTTAATTTAAGGTGAGTTTAATAATTATTCTTATATGCAAAATAATATTATTTACTTGTAGTTTTCACTATTTAAATCATTTATGTCTAGTATATTATAACTACTCTAATATGCTAAAAATCTAAATATAACTACTCTAATATGCTAAAAATGTAGATAAAATGCATATAATATATCATGTTCCTACTACATATGAACGTAGTAAATTCTATCATGTAAATTTTACATATATTCTACATTTCTACTTCATATGAACATAGTTAATATCATGTAAACATATTATTCAAAATGTACATGTCATTTAGCAAATGAGTTTATTAACCATGCTAAAACTACATATATTAAAATTTTAAACCTACAATCTTTCAATAAAAACTATATTAACCATGCTTTTACAAAAGAAAAATATCAGATCGTTTGACCAGGGTCAACCGCCTAAATTAGGTGGTTCACCAGCAGGTAAGCCGCCTAATTTAGGCGCCTGACCAGCTGGTCAATAGCCTAATTTAGGCGCCTGACCAGTTGGTCAACCGCCTAATTTAGGCGCCTGATGACCTTTTAACGGCAAAAAAAATACTTACATTGTCTGCCATGAAGCCGGAGTATATTTTTCTTCTTGGTCACCGCCGGTCAAAGTTGGTCAACGCCGGTATTTCGGTGGTCAAAACCGGAAATAATGAGAGAGCATGAAAGTGAATAAAGAAATTTAGAATGTGGGGATGTGTGGAAATGAGAAACACATGTGAGTAAATAAAGTAAGGGAAAGAGGAAAGGTTTGTTTACAAACTATGTATAATGTACAAAAATACATGTATTATACATGTATATATGGCGTTAGTAAGCAAAAAAATGGCGGCATTTAGCAATTCCCATATTCAAAGGGAAGAAAACTTGGGTTTTTCTACGGGCACCTCGTGTTTTTTAAGATTCTAGGAATTTTTTTGGTAATAACTACCTTTCATTTTGCAAGTTATTGGAATTACTACCTTTCTAATATTATTGCTACCTTTTAACGGATTCCGTCAAATTTTTCATCTTGTGGGTTCACTCCTTATATAATTGGTTTTCAAAAGCTCAAAATTGACTATCTTTTTACACTTCACTCTTCACTCTTCACTCATCACATTCATCCTTTACTACCATTGATTCCTCTCACCAACCTTCATCTCATTTCACAATGTCATTCTCTCTTTATCAAGTCACTGCCATCTTCATCAAGACATCATTATACTACAAAAAGGAAGTAGGGACCATGGAATGCTTTGACCTGTCACTGTCATCCTCAAATTTTCTGTCTCTTGGGGTCCACCATTTGTGTTTTGTCTTTGGGCTTTTCATAGAGGGATTGAGAGGAGGAATTGAAAACCACCTATTAAGTCCCTTCAAACAAAAAAAAACTACTAATTAACCCACAAAACTTATCAGTTTTTGAGTGGAAGGTTAGGTTAGGGTTTAAAGTTAGGGGGTTTGGGTTAGGGTAGGGTTAGAAGTTAGGGTTTAGTTAGTTAATTAGGGTTTAATTAGGGTTAGAGGGGTTAATTAGTTTCCGTTAGTCATTAAGGACATTTCGAGCATTTCACCCCCAAAGTAAGGGTACCTGGTGCATTTTTCAAACAATAGGGGTACCCCATGAATTTTGAAATACCACAGGGGGTACCTGGTGAAAAAACCGATATTAATTTGTTTGAACTGAACTGAACTTATATTTCATGAATTGAGTAATATATATTAATAAAAACATGTAGAATAATATTTTATTATCATTAATGATGATAATGAAGATAATTAATAATATTAATAAAACTAGCAATGACAATGAACTATATTAATGTATCCATAAAAATAATAATTATTCCATTACGTTAATATTAGCAATAATTATATTAATCATAATTATAATACTAATACTAATAATAATAATATATATAATTATATTCTTATGAATTGAGTAATATTAATAATAAAAAGTGGAATAATATTTTCATTATTATCAATAATAATAATAATGAAAGTTCTTATTTGAACCGTTTATTAAAAAATTATAAATAGATAGACTCACTTATAAACTAATGCTAATTTCTTCTTGATTCATATAAGTAATGCTATTTGAACACAATAAAAAAAGTTAAAGATTTTGGAAGTTAGAAGTGCTGCCCGGGGTTAAAATTTTTTGGGTGGAGGGCGATTCCAAATGCCCTTCCTACAAATTCAGCTCTACATTGTCGAGTGCCAAGTCATGGAACGGTTTGTAGTGTGTGCGGGCAAGCTGATGAAACTGATGTTCACGCCTTGTACTACTGCTCTTTTGCACATGAGGTTTGGAGACTTAGCGATTTGGGGCTGGTGTGGCGAGAAGTAGGAGGGTCCGTGGGTGACTGGTGGGCAGGCTGCTTAGAGCGCATGGAAGAGGAGGAGATGTGTGAACTCTTGACTACAGCGTGGGCGGTTTGGGGGGCTCAGTGCAAGATGTTAATGGAGAATGAGGGAGGCTCCCCGGTTGAGACACTAGCCTATGCTCGGAAGATTTGCAAAGAAGCTCAGGAGGTGAGTTAAGCTAGGCCGAACCCAAGGGCTGCTGTTGCTCCCCATCCTGGTGAGTGGCCGGTCGAAGCCTAGTGCTGGTTTTATAAAGGTTAATGTTGATGCCGGATTAATTGGGGAATTGGGGTGTGGTTTGGGTGCTGTGTATAGAGATGAAAATGGGGAGGTGTTGGCTGCTGGAACCTTCCAATTTCATATTGCTTGGGAGCCTCATATCGCGGAAGCGAAAGCTATATACCATGGCGTGAAGCTAGCGAAGGAAATGGGTTATAGTCATATTGAGGTGGAGAGTGATAGTCTCTTGGCTATCCAAAATTTAAGAAGTGGTAAAGGGGGATCTGGTGAGTTAAATTTAATTATAGATGATGTTTTAGATTTAATTAGCTCTTTCTTTTGACAAGGTTGTTTGGTCTTCACTCTTTTGTGAAAACGTTCCGGAAATAAGGTGGATCATATGTTGGCTCGTCTCCAACCTTGGGAGATTGGCAAACGTATTTGGGTTGATGATGTTTTGGTTGATGTTATTTCACTTGCTTCGAATGATATAATATGATCTCCCTCTTGGGTTCTCTTCAAAAAAAAAAAAAGTTAAAGATTTATTTATCCTCTGACCTGGACTAAGTGATGGGAAATAATTAATATACACATCCTAGGTTCATCTTAGGAAAGAAATTGGGTCTTATTACCACCAATCAAAAGGATTGTAGTAGTCTTAAACTGGTTAAAGAAAGACTAAAATATTTTTAGAGAGAGAAGGGTGATAAATAGAGATGGGCTGCTAGCTTGAACCACCTACAAGAGGTGGGCAGTTTATAAAAAAATATAAAAAATTGTGATCCTATGTTCATCTTAGGATTAGGAAAGAACCTTAATGACTTAACAAATTTAAATAAAGAAATTTAATATAAACCGTTTACAAAAAAAAATATAAATAGATAGATCCACTTATAAACTGATGCTATATTTTTTTTGGTGGAAATGAGCCACAAGGGCGGGGATGAGAATCGATCCCAGGATCACCTGGAATCGGGATGGAAGCTCTAACTAACTGAGCTATATGAAAACACACAAAATAAGTTAAAAGATTTGTCTATCGTCCTCTGACTTAGGGATGGAAAATAAAAATGTATTGCCGCAGCCAGGATTTGAACCTGGGATCTTTACGTTTTAAAATTTAACCAATGTGCTACTGCAGCTTCTTATATTATGAGTGCGTATAAAGATATAATTAAAGTTTTTTCCGAATCTACATTTTCGCCCTCCATTTGCCTGTTGCCCCTTTCGAGAGATTTCTTTCCAGCATTTGAATAGTCGCCGCCCATCAACAAGCCAGCTTACGTCCAGCGAGTTAGGTTTGATCTGATTTTTCTCTTACCTGAAGCATGGTTAGATTTTCTTTCCTCATCATTAAGACATTTGCACAAATATTATTTGGATTTGATAGAATATAAATATAGTTATGATATATTTTGTTCCTAGAATTATACTCTAGATAGGTTTTCTAATCATAATGGGACTATCCTAGGATGTATCACTATAAATATTGATCAATGGTAATCACTCCAGTTGAGGAGTTTTTCCCAAATCTAGCATGGTATCACAACTTTAGGTTTTTTTAGCTTCCACAAATTAAGGCCGTGGCAGCCACCTGCTTCCGTCTATTCTTTTCCGTTGACCTCATCTAGTTATTGGGGTGTGGTATATTACTGCCACTAGTTTGTGCCCCGACTTCTCAGTTTTCTTCCTACTGCCACGTTTTCTCAAGCCCAGAAAATTCTTTTGTGTTGTGTTTCCTGTTAGACCAACGCATATTTTATTGGGTTTTAATCCCATCGTGGTAGTGTGTGCCATGGCACCGGATATTGAGCAACCGAGCCCCTCTAAACCCAACTGCAATGAATACCACCCCGCCCTCTCTGTTACAAATATTAAAAATTGTATTCCTTTGATCCTAGATCGTGAGAAAGTTCAGTATTCAAATTGGGTTGAGTTATTTGAGTGCCACGCTCATGCCTTTAATGTTTTAGATCATATAAATTCCGAACAGAAGCGTCCGTCTGATGTTTTTGACGACTTATGGGCCCGCCTTGATTCTATTGTCAAACAATGGATTTATGGTACTATTTCTTCTGATCTATTACAGACAGTTCTTTGCCGTGGCGATTCTGCCCAGGCGCTTTGGGACGTATTAAAAGGTATTTTTCAGGATAATAAACACACTCGGGCAGTTTATCTTGAAAATCAATTTAATGCTGTACATTTGTCCAATTTTTCGGATGTCTCTTCATATTGCAAACAGTTGAAGACTTTAAAAGATCAATTGGCTAATGTTGATCAACCTATTTCTGAGCAAAAATTGGTTTTGCGACTTGTATCGGGTCTTATTAACACTGATTATGATGTTGTGGCTACTATGATTCAACAAACGGAGCCCCTTTCGTCGTTTGAATCCGCTCGCTCCCGTCTCCTGTTGGAAGAATCTCGTCGGGCTCACGATTCTTCTCCCCAAAATTCGGCCTTTGCCGCACAAACCGCCTCTGCGCCGCCCCCAACCACCAGCACACCACCACCACAGCAGCAGTCGTCCAACAACCGTGGCGATGGTGGCCGTGGCCGCGGCAGAGGTGGCCGCCAGGGCCGCGGTCGTGGTGCCTAGCACCAACAGCAGCAGCCCCAAGCGCCCTCCACGCCGCACCATCCTCAGGCCCCAATGACTTGGGCTGGCCCAACGCCAACTCCCGCGTGGTCCGCGCCATCTCAGTGGGCTCCCAGCTGGACTGCTAGCCCATCACCCTACCCACTGCACTCGGCAGGCCAGCGCCCCCCTCACCCGAATTACTATGGGCCTCATCCAGCCCAGCGACACGCTCCACAGGCCCATCAGACCTCTTATGCCCCTTATCTTGAGTATGGCCCACTTATGACTCCATCTGAATTAGGCAACGCCTTTGCAACAATGACTTTTCCTCAGGATAGTACTTGGTACATGGATTCGGGTGCGGCGGCTCATATGACTAACTCCTCAGGTACTCTTATGCCCTTATTTAATTTAAGCACTCCTAATCATATTTTAGTTGGTAATGGTCATCGCATTCCAGTTTATGGTTATGGTCAATCCTCCCTTCCGACTCCCCACCCACCATTAACTCTTCGTGATGTCTTATTTGCCCCACAAATCATTAAAAATTTAATTTCCGTCCGAAAATTTACCACTGACAATAATGCCTCTATTGAGTTTGATCCTTATGGTTTTTCTGTGAAGGACCTTCGAACAGGGAATATTATAGCGAGGTGCAATAGTTTGGGGGAGCTATATCCTGTGACCACTCCTACACCATCTACATGTCTAGCAACCGCCCTCACGGCCACATCCTCATCCACCTGGCATAGTCGTCTTGGACATCCAGGATCTCAAGTTTTCAGCTTTCTTAGATCTAGAGATTAAATAAGTTGTAATAAGGAGCCTCACTCCGATTCTTGCAATTCTTGTCAAGTAGGAAAACATCTTCGTTTACCGTTTCATGAATCTACTAGTACTACTCATTCTGCTTTTGATATCATTCATGCTGATTTATGGACCTCTCCTATTCATAGTCCTCAAGGTCATAAATATTATTTAGTACTCTTAGATAATTTCACTCATTTTGTGTGGACTATTCCTCTCAAATTCAAATCTGAGGTATATCAACATTTTCTTCATTTTCGCCAATATGTCCAAACACAATTTGAAAGCCCAATTAAAGCTTTACAATGTGATCATGGTCGGGAATTTGATAATATCCCTTTAAAATTATTTTGTGTCAAACATAGAATAATTTTTCGTTTCTCTTGCCCCCATACATCGTCACAAAATGGTAAGGTCGAGCGCATGATTAAGACCTTAAATAATATGTCTCGTACTCTTCTTTGTCATGCCTCCGTTCCTCCACAATATTGGGTTGAATCTCTTGAAACGGCTACTTATCTGGTCAATCTATTGCCTACTAAACCATTGCATAATCTTCCTCCTGCCGAAGTCTTATTTCGTATTACCCCTTCTTATGATCATATTCGGGTTTTTGGGTGTTTATGTTTTCCCAATTTAACAGCCATCACTCCACACAAATTAGCCCCTCACTCTACTCCGTGTGTGTTTCTAGGCTATCCATCTAATCATCGGGGGTATAGGTGTCTTAATCTTGCCACAAATAAAATTATAATCTCTCGTCATGTCACATTCGATGAGTCTTCCTTTCCGTTCAAGACTTTGTCACCTTCTCACTCTCCTGAAGATATTCTTTTCTTGATGATTCCAAGATCAACCCACTATTTTCTCCTTATTGGCTTGATGAATATAGTGCTTTAATTAATACAGGGACATGGGAGCTAGTACCTAGGCCTGTGGGGGTGAATATTGTAAATTGCATGTGGATTTATACTCACAAAGAAAATGACAAAGGTGACCTTCAAAGGCACAAAGCTCGTCTTGTTTGTGATGGCAGGTCTCAGGAGGTTGGTGTGGATTGTGACGAAACTTTTAGTCCAGTTGTTCGTCCTGCTACTATTCGTACAGTATTGGGGTTAGCTATGGCCCGCAACTGGTCTATTCATCAGCTTGATGTAAAAAATATGCATCAACCCCCGGTTTTGTTGATAAGCGATTTCCTCATTATGTTTGTCGCCTTCACAAGGCTCTCTATGGCCTCAAACAAGCTCCCCGGGCTTGGTATTAGCGTTTTGCACATTTTCTTCTTCAGATGGGATTTGTTGTTGCTCAGAGTGACAACTCTCTATTCACTTTTCGTCAGGGTAACGATATGGCATATCTTCTTCTATATGTTGATGATATTATTTTATGCACATCTTCTTATGCTTTGCGGGACCGTATCATTGCTCACTTGAAATTTGAATTTCCTATGTCTGATTTGGGGCCACTCAGTTATTTTTTGGGTATTTTTGTTACTCGTACACCTTCTTACATGCTTCTTTCTCAGAAAAAGTATGCACAGGAAATATTGGAGCGCGCAGGTATGGGGACATGTAAGCCTGCAGTGACTCCTGTTGACACTAACTCTAAGCTTAGTGCAGATTCGGGTCCTCCTGTGGCAGATCCGACTCATTATCGCAGTTTAGCAGGTGCTCTGCGGTACCTCACTTTTAGAGCAACTCCAATGGTAGAGCAAAATGGAAGTTAACTTAGAGTGCCACCTAGGTTTTTCTAGCTAACTCAACTTTAAGCCAAAACTCTAACAATGGTTAGCCAATATACTTGTTACTTGAGTAGGTCCCACTTGAAGTAAGATAGTTTTTTTGTGTAGAGAAGAATATTGAAATTGTTTACCAAAATGGGCCCACAACTTTAGCTCAAGTAAATTGGCTTAGTTAAGCTACATTGGCTAGCAAATGAAATTTCAGCTACTCACTCCAATGGTTGGGCTAATTGCTTAACTTTTTTTTTATTTGCTAGCAAGTCCCTGATGCTCACCATTGGAGTTGCTCTTACTCGTCCTGATATGGCTTATGCAGTTCAGCAGTTATGCCTTTTTATGCATGATCCCCGGAAGACTCATTATAATGCATTAAAGCGCATCATGCGTTATATTCAGGGAACCATTGATCATGGGGTATATTTTATATCCTACTACTCAGTTGCGCTTGATCACTTATACTGATGCTGATTGGGGCGGGTGTCCTGACACTCGTCGTTCTATTTCTGGTTATTGTTGTTTTCTCGGTGATAACCTGATTTCTGGGCAGTCTAAGCGTCAGCCTACTATTTCTCGATCAAGTGCCGAAGCAGAATATTAAGGCGTCACAAATGTTGTCGTGGAAGCTTGTTGGTTACGTAATCTTCTTTTGGAGTTACATTGTCCTCTCCGACAGGCTACTATTGTTTATTGTGATAATGTCAGTGCTATTTATTTATCTCGCAACCCCGTACAACACCAACGCACCAAACATGTTGAGATGGATATTCATTTTGTTTAGGAAATGGTTGCGTTGGGTCAAGTACGTGTGTTGCATGTTCCTACTAGATATCAGTTTGCAGATATTTTCACTAAAGGTCTTCCGCGACAGTTATTCTTGGAGTTTAAGTCCAGTCTCAACGTTCGCCCTCCTCCCGCTCCGACTGTGGGGGTGTGATAGAATATAAATATAGTTAGGATATATTTTGTTCCAAGAATTATACTCTGGATAGGTTTCCTAATCATAATTGGACTATCCTAGGATGTATCACTCTAAATATTGATCAATGGTAATCACTCCAGTTGAGGAGTTTTTCCCAAATCTAGCAGGATTTATTGATCTAATTTGGAATTACTTGTAAAAAAAGTGGATATTAAAGAACGAAGTAGTTTATCAACTCAAGTAAAGGTAAATTCTCTTCTATGTTAAAAACTTTCATGCTTGATCTAGTAATTCTAGTCGCACGACTAACTAGATTCAATCATATTTAATTATAAGATAGTTTTATACTCCATCCGTCCCATAATATAGTGCTTGTTCCATTGTTGGTTAGTCAAACTTTAAAAACTTTGACCAAATATTCTCATTAATACATATTAAAAAACATACTCATATGGGATCTTGTTAGATTCTTCTCAATGTATAGTTTCATAATATCAACTTTTTATATTTTTTATCAATAAGAAATTGAAGATGTAAATGGTCAAAGATTCATGTTGGAGACTGTGTGAAAAAGAAACAAGCACTATATTATGGGACGGAGGGAGTAATTGATTAGGTCCAAATAATCAAGTGTAATAAATTAAGGGAAATTCTACATGGTGGTCTCGTACTTTCGGTTTTTCTACTTGGTAGCAGGCCAAAAAAAGTTTTATATCAAATGACCTCCTACTTTGGCTAATTATACTTCATGGCCTTAATTCACTTAAAACCTAACTAACCCATTATTTAAAGTGAATTTACTAACCTATCTCTCTAATTAATTATAATTTTAATAAAAACCCTCCTATTCTCGATTAAAACACCTGCTTTCCTTTCCTTCTCTGTTCTTTTCCTCTTCCCCCTCTTACTCCTAGGGTTCCATGTTAACACGAGTAAATTGCAGGAACAACCCGCCAAAGAAGAGAGTAGCATCTTGACACAAGCACTGCAATCAAGTTTTCGGCTCTCCGACGAACATATCGGCATAGACCACAATCCATACAGTTAGAAATTTTGGCAGTTCAACTGAACAATCTTAGTAAAAAACACATATCTCTAAAAGTGAAATGTAAGGTTTCCTACAGATCTGAGTTCAGCACATATTCTAGGGCATTCAAAGTCATTTAAACCTCTATTTTGGGTAACAGATGAAGAAAAGTTCTGCAACTTAGTTTCTATCAAATGAAAATTTTGGCAACTTTAATAGCTCAAGCTCAATAATATTGTAATTAGATATGTCATATTTTGCAAAACTCGCACAAACATTACACTTTAATAGTTTCATTTCCTAGGAAATTACTTCCCTTATGTAATTCCTAGGAAATGGCCTAAATTTGTTTGGTTGACATCAAGGAATTTGCAATTTATGTGGGAATTCTAATTGACCATGAGGGGAGTGGGTAATTAAATTCCCACATTTTATGGGAATTTCAATTTCCCGAGTAATTTCCATTGCACCCATTTTCTCAACTTCCTGTCAACCAAACAACTTCCCAAATGAGAAAATCATGGGAATTTTCATTGCCTACATAAATTCCTGTCAACCAAACGAGCACTATATTCATTTTGGGGTTTCTCCTAAATGGGTACTACTAGTCTACTACATTATTACAAGGATTTTTTGTCCCAAACTACCTTTAACTTTCAAATTTTTGCGAGAAACTACCTTATAAAAAAATTGTTGTCCTAAACTACCTTACTTTACAATTTTGTTGTTGACAGCTACCTTATGCCGGTTTCCGGCGTTGACTTTTGTTTTTTCAGTTCAAAATTGTGGGAAAAACAAAATTACCCTTGTGGAAATTGAGGAGGGTGATTGTTTCAATTTTAGTTTAAGTAGAAGAGGAATTTAATGGTGGATTGGTGGTACAAAGTGTCACATAGATATGAGAGAGAGAGAGAGAGAGAGAGAGAGATCGCACATAGGGAAATGGGGAAATTAGGGTGGGGAAAATTAAAAAAGGGTTTGAAGAGGTCAAGTGATATAACTTGACATTAAAAAACAGGAAAAAACAAAAGTCAACGCCGAAAACCGGCATAAGGTAGTTGTCTGTCAACAACAAAATGGTAAAAATAAGGTAGTTTGGGACAACAATTTTTTTATAAGGTAGTTTCTCGCAAAAACATGAAAGTTAAAGGTAGTTTGGGATAAAAAATCCTTATTACAATGCCGATTGTTGTTATGGAATAAAGAACTAATTTATAAATTCTTGAACCATAATTTAATAGAATACATTGGTCAAACACTCAAACTTATTGGTTAGTCAATTTATGAGAAAGAATGACATTTTGACAACATTATGAAACAAAGATTGACAATCAACAAACTCAAACGATTAATTTGAAAACCTAACAAAATAATATAGCAACAAGCATTTCTCGATGTAGCAAAACACACATTGATTTTTTCATGAAATTTCAACAAGTTTTGTCATGCTTATGCTAGGAATAGGATCAGGATCAGGATCATCCTAACTCTAAATATATATACAGGGCAAAGGTTGCAACTTGCAAAACATTTTTAGTCTTCTCAACCTTCCAATAGCGATACTAATTAAAATAGCACAAACAGATGCTATGCTCTCTCTAGTATCTACCACATAATTCCAAAACAATATGCCCCCATCTTTATAACTGTAGTTTAGCAAAGTACTCAAAACAATCCTTCTCCAAGACATGTATCTGGATCTACAGGTACACTTCCTGTCATGCTTTCGAAAACAAGTTGCGTCTTATCTGGATTGAATCCTTGCTTCATTTCAGCCATCTCTTTAAGGAACTTACGGTTTATCTCTTCAACCTTAGCTTTGGCCTTCTCTAGCTCCGCCAAAGCTGCTTCTAATGGCTTCCTTTTGTGCAGTGCCAAAGCCTTTTCCACAGAAGGAATCAGCCAGTCTACTTTTAGGCGCATGGATTGCAGATCGGACAGTGTTGAAGCCATGTAATAAGCTTGGTCATCAGTCAAGGTGTTTCCGGAATTTGTTTGAAGAATAAGAATCATTTTAGCCAAAGAAGCCAATGCCACGGATTTAATGTCACAACTACGTATGTTACTCGGGTTAACAATATCTCCATGCTTCATCCAAACCTTCTGCAAAATAGGGAGATGCTCTGACGGGATATTTACGCCTTGAAACTTCAAGGTTGTAACTTCGTCCACATCAGGCTACAAACAATTGGATTTTTACATCGTTGTCATATGTGTGCATACATTCCATGGTGTTTTTCATGCCCATTATTTACAAATTCAAGATTACCTGAACAACTTCATGGATATTTCCGCCTTGAAACTTCAAGGTTGTAACTTCATTCACAACAGGCTACAAACAATTAGATTTAAACATCATTGTCATATGTATGCATACATTCCATGATGTTTTCATGCCAATTTACAAAATAAATTCAAGATATTACATGAACAACTTCATTCACACCTTGAAACTTCAAGGTTGTAACTTCATTCACAAGAGGCTACAAACAATTTGATTTAAACATCATTGTCATATGTATGTTTTCATGCCAATTTTATAAAATAAATTCAAGATATTACCTCAACAACTTCATGGTTTTTCATGCCTTGAAACTTCAAGGTTGTAACTTCGTTCACAACAGGCTATAAACAATTGGATTTTAAACATCATCGTTATATGTATGTTTACATTCCATGAGGTTTCCATGCCAATTTACAAAATAAATTCAAAATATTACCTGAACAACTTTATGGTTTTTTACACTTTGGAACTTCAAGGTTGTAACTTCGTTCACAACAGGCTACAAACAATTGAAAAATATCATTGTCATATTATGCATACATTCTATGAAGTTTTCATGCCAATTTACAAAATATATTCAAGATATTACCGGAACAACTTCATGGTTTTTCACGCCTTGAAACTTCAAGGTTGTAACATCATTCACAATAGGCTGCAAACAATTGGATTTAAACATCATTGTCATATGTGTGCATACATTCCTTGATGTTTCATACCAATTTTTTAAAAAATAAATTGAAGATGGTACCTGAGCAACTTCAAGAGGGTCAACCGAGTTTGTCTGAACTATAGGATCTACTGGGGTCTCTGTATTCAAAGCTAAACAATAAAAGATTACTCCCAGATTCTAAGTATATAGCTAAGCCCCATAAGTGAGCTTCAGTGTTAATGCGCTAAAAGAGGAGAAATTCCTGGTTAATCTCTGACCTAAACAAAATAATAGGCACATCAAGTGAAATTTCCATACTACAGATGAAACTAACATGTCGTCAAAATGATTGAACATATAGTTTATAAATGAGTCAATTTTTCTTGCTTAACAATTTGTAGACTTAGTTTGATAGCCCTTAATTCAGCTAGACTATTATCACAAACAAAACATCCATACAACTACTATATTTTCGGATTGCTTAAGAATTGTTAACCTCCTATGCAAATATGATGGTTATGCTGACAATTATGTGAGTGACTTATGTGAATGCGAAAAGTCGTGGGAAGGATCTTCCGGGAGTGAAGATTAAACATTGCAGTCGGAACCTTAACATGGTTGCGGATGGAATTGCAAAAGAATGCCGAACTAGTGCGGATAGTATGAATGTAACTAGGATTTTCCCCACCCCCCTAGTTATAGTTTGAACACTTATATTGCGGATTGTAAAACCTTTATGTTAAGTAATTAAGTCAATATGCTACGTACTTTCACCAAAAAAAAAAAAAAAAATTCTTGCTTAATTGGAGCCCATCTAAATGAGCAAATGAGTAAAAATTATATTCCAAAGTCATCCAAAAATTTGTAAATTAATCACTATGAGACGCCCCCCAGTCAGTAGTACCAAAAATGTTCTACATTTGAGTAAGCAAAGTTTAGAAATAATGTGATCTTAAGATACCTGCAAATTTAGGAGGAGACATGACTGCAGGTGGTTCTCGATCTAGTTGCATCTCATCGTCCTCAGAATCCCTTCAGAAAATCAGAAGTAACTTCAAAATTGACAGCACTTCTAGTTCATTGGCTCAAAATCTCTATTCTCTAGTGTTATATTTACTCAAATAAGTAGTGACATTTTATAGCATGAATTGAAGATTTTACTTAATAGTAAGTTGACTGATCTATACTACCACACACGAATTTACCTTCGATCAGAATGTGATTGGAATTGAGATGTACAACCTTCCGACATCCATGGTGGGGGTGTCCAGAGCATGATAGGAAAGTTTGAGTTGGACAAAATGGGCTGGAAATTGCTATGATCATCATGTGCTCCTAACCGAAAAATCTGAATATCTTCTTGACTTTGGAATCGTATGGTACACCCAACCCCGAAAAGAATAGAGAGGGAAAGCATCGTCCGAGAAGACAATACGGTTGTGAAGTTTTCGACCGGGAAACTCTCTAGCAACGCAAAGAAACCATAAACTCTTGACAAAAACAAGACTTGATCATTGTCCTCGAAACTCGAACATTAGCCCAAATCCATATCTTGCCATGCTTCAATAACTTGTAAGTTTTCAGCATATCTTTCGATCTCTCACAATTAAGTACGCTTTTGATCCGATGACGATCCCACCAACCGTTTCCTCCATCCTTTATAAGCACCAAGATCGGAAATTGGTGCGAAAACCCGAGTTTTTCGCACAGCAACTTTATCGCTTGCCATTTCATAGAGCTTTCCTTCCCAATCTACAAGCATAAATCTTTCCTCTAAAGTTGACAATATCATCAAAATCATCAACTCCATGATAAGACACATCAACCCAATGTGGGTTATCATCAAGAACCTTGAAACAAGGGTACCCTCCTAACCTACCATTATGCAAAACCAGCAACAAACAGTCATTTATGTAGGAATATATAGATGCATATAGCGGAATTTCAGGAAATAAATTTCCTAACATCTATCACAAGATCACAT
This sequence comes from Beta corolliflora, assembly GCA_947648045.1. Classification (NCBI taxonomy): domain Eukaryota; kingdom Viridiplantae; phylum Streptophyta; class Magnoliopsida; order Caryophyllales; family Amaranthaceae; genus Beta; species Beta corolliflora. Next base: position 235,089 of record CANSZD010003137.1, on the reverse strand, counting down.
GCATAACATAAATATGAATCATATTATAAGGAAAATAATGTACAACCTTTGTAGCGTGTTTTCCACCGGATTGCAAGTGCTAGAGATCAAAGAACAACAATTGATGTCCCTCTACTTAGTCCACGAGCACCAATTGAATTCCCACGTTTGCTAGAACGGAAGAGGATGAACGGATTTCACTCTCTTGCTTTTTTAGGGGAGGGTGGCGGGATTTCCAAAGAGAAACAGTAGGGTTTTCTCTCTCTTTTCAGTTTGAATGTTACTGTCAAATTGAACGTTCTTTTTCTCTCTGCTATTATAACCTTTTATAATAGTAGGAGAATAAAAGAAGAGAGAGACCTAACCTAATCCTACTTTCTCCTATTGGCCGGTTTCCTTATTTCAATTAGTTACTACAATGTGTGACCTCATAGGATTAGGTTAACTTAGTTGTAGGGACAATCAATATTGTTCTACTAACCAACATTTATTCTCTAGCAAGTAAATGTGATTACTAAACTAACGTAATTAATTATCTCTATAATAATTTCCTTTTATATTTAGTAATTGCTAGGGATGTCTAAGGACATATTCCTTCAATCTCCCACTTGTCCGAAGACAAGAGCGCAATGCTAAATTCCTTAAGTCACTTAATGCCAAATTTGATAACACCATGTTATTCTCAAATTTATGTTCCTTGATCGCTGAGTTCGAACTGCTCAAATAAGGATTAACTCTTTAATCCTATTCCGCATGGCCATGCAATTTTCCAGTTCTCACTCATCAAGAGGCCCAGACACCATTCCTATTTAATAGGAGGACTTATCCAGTCTTGTATGACCATAACTCCCACTCAATTCTCAGCCCACCTGATCACTGCCTTTATAACCTCCTTTTACGGCGCGGCGTTTAACAGTGTCAAAGTTAAACTAATTATGTTGTGGTTATTAAGACATACTCATGTCTAAGGAATCCACTATATATAGTAGTTCGATTCTAATTTTAGAATCTAATTAGGTCAAGTCTCAATGTATTAAATATACATCCATATAATCAATTAGACATCTCTATGTCTCCATAGCTCATGGAACTGCGCTATCAATTAATTATATACTAGTCTTTTAAATAAATCACTTATGTCCAATTTAGTGATTTAGACTAGGGACTTTAAATAAATTGTGATTTTCAGTTCACTTTATAGGGTTCCAATATCAAAACGTTTTCGATAATCCTATTTGAAAGCACAAATTATTTGGACATTTTATTTAATACTAAACCAAACAATTAAATAAGAAATGGATTTTTATTAATAAACATCCAAAGCATAATCAATGTCTTTACAATTGTAAACATGAAGTAAACAACCTAAAGCCATTCTCCCATATGCTTAAGCCCCATAGACCTAGTATGACACTCATGCTTAGGTTGAGCAAGCGGTTTAGTCAGAGGATCTGCTACGTTATCCTCAGTATGAACCTTGCTTACTTTCACATCCTCTCTACCAACGATTTCTCGAATGAGATGGAATTTCCTGAGCACATGTTTAGACCTTTGATGCGATCTGGGTTCCTTAGACTGAGCAATGGCACCATTGTTGTCACAATACAACTCAATGCCATTCTCAATGCTAGGAACTACAGCAAGCTCACCAATGAACTTTTTGATCCAAACAGCTTCCTTTGCTGCATCAGCTGCTGCAATATACTCAGCCTCTGTTGTAGAATCCGTGATGGTACTCGCTAGGAGCTCTTCCAACTCATAGCTCCTCCATTGAGACAAAATATGAAACCAGATCGAGATCGGAAATCATCTTTGTCACTCGGGAAGCTTGCATCGGTGTATCCAAAGTAACAACCAACTCACTATCTCCACCATAAACCAAAAAAATTATCCTTAGTCCTTCGCAAGTACTTAAGGATGTTTTTCACCGCAATCCAAAGGCGCATCTCCCCGGATTTGATCGGTATCCGCTGCATATACTCAAAGCATATGCAACATCCGGTCGAGTGCAAATCATGGCATACATAATGGATCCTATAGCAGAAGCATAGGGAACATTACTCATACGCTTGACCTCATCAGGACTCGAAGGACACTGAGTCCTGCCAAGTGCAATGCCATGTTGCATGGGAATGAAACCTCTTTTGGAGTTTTCCAGCTTGAACCTTGCAAGAACCTTATCAATATAAGTTTCCTGACTGAGCCCAATTAGCCTTTTCGATCTATCTCTATAGATCTTTATTCCCAATATGTACTCTGCCTCTCCTAGGTCTTTCATAGAGAAACAATTTTTAAGCCATTCCTTGACTGACTCAAGCATGGTCTTATCATTTCCTATGAGAAGTATGTCATCCACATACAAGACCAGAAAAGTAATACTACTCCCACTTAACTTCTTGTATACACAAGATTCCTCTTCATTTCTGGGAAAGCCAAAATTCTTGACTGCCTCATCAAATCTGAGATTCCAACTCCTTGATGCTTGCTTTAGTCCATAAATGGACTTCTTAAGCTTGCATACCCTCCCTGGATTTTCTAGATCTTCAAAACCTTGAGGTTGTGTCATGTACACATCCTCTTTCAAGAACCCATTCAAGAAAGCGGTTTTGACATCCATCTCGCCATATTTCATAGTCATGAAAGGCAAGAATCGCAAGGATTATCCTAATGGACTTCAAAGATGGCTACTTTGGGTGAGAAGGTTTCATCATAGTCAATACCATGAATTTGTTTGAAACCTTTCGCCACCAACCTTGCTTTGAAAACACTAATGTTTCCATCCTTGTCTGTTTTCAACTTGAAAATCCATTTGCATCCAATGGGTTTTACCCCATCAGGCAAATCAACCAAGTCCCATACTTGATTTTCAGACATGGAATCCATTTCGCATTTCATGGCCTCAAGCCATCTTTCGGAGTCTTGACTCTCCAAAGCATCTTTGTAGCTAGTAGGTTCTTCCGATTCTAAAATCGTTATTTCGTAACTTTCTACAAAAGGAAATCAATATATCTCTTTGACGGAATGATGGTCCTACTAGACCTACGTTGGGGAACAACGAAAGAAGTTTCTACCTCATTAGGTTGAGTGACTTCGCACGGAGTATCTCCATGTGGGACGGTAGGAGGTACGTGAATTGAATGCACCGCCTCCTGAGCATTTTCATGCCGGGCCGCCTCTGATGAGGTGTTAACCTCATCCGTTTGTTGCTCATCTCGAATTTCTTCGAGATATACATTTCTCCCACTTGTTTTTCTGGAAATAAACTCCTTTTCCAGAAAGACACCATTACGAGCAACAAACACTTTGTTTTCGTTTTGGTTGTAGAAGTAGTATCCCTTAGTCTCTTTTGAGTAACCGACAAAGAGACATTTATCGGATTTGGGTGAAAGCTTATCGTAAAGTAAACGTTTTACATAGGCTTCACAACCCCATATCCTTAGAAAAGACAATTTTGGAACGTTTCCACCCACATTTCATATGGTGTCTTTTCCACCGCTTTGGATGGTGCTCTGTTAAGTGTGAATGCCGCCGTTTCAAGCGCAAATCCCCGAAATGAAATAGGAAGACCAAGAAGACTCATCATGGATCAAACCATATCAAGTAGAGTTCGATTCCTTCTTTCAGAAACGCCATTTAACTGTGCTGTTCCTGGTGGAGTCCATTGTGAAATTATTCCACAATCCTTCAAATGATCACCAAATTCTTGAGATAAATATTCACCACCACGATCGGATCGTAATGCCTTAATTTTCTTCCCAAGTTGGTTTTGTACTTCATTTTGGAATTCCTTAAATTTTTCAAAGGATTCCGACTTATGCCGCATGAGGTAAACAAATCCAAATCGGCTCACATCATCGGTAAAAGTAATGAAGTAACTGTACCCTCCCCTAGCCAACGTACTCATGGGTCCGCACACATCTGTATGTATGAGGGCCAAAAGGTCATTGGCCCTTTCACTTGAACCTGTGAAAGGTGACTTTGTCATTTTCCCCATTAAGCAAAACTCACAAGTATCAAATGATTCGAAATCAAATGATTTGAGAATTCCATCTTTATGAAGCTTCTCAATACGCTTTGAACTTATGTGGCCTAATTATCGACAATGCCATAGGTATGTCGGGTTTGAATCATTTGTTTTAGGTTTCTTGCTGTCTATGTTATAGATGTGGGTTTCTAAGTCTAGCACATATAAACCATTTGATAACTTAGCTGAGACATAGAATAAATCATTCAAATAAGCAGAACAACAATTATTCTTAATTTGAAATGAAAAACCTTCCGAATCCAAAACCGGAATCGAAACAATATTCTTGGTAATAGTTGGAACATAATAACAATTATAAAGTTCTAATACTAAACCAGAAGGTAAAAGTAGACTACAGTCTCCCACAGCCAAAGCAGCAACTCGTGCTCCATTGCCCACACGGAGGTCCACTTCTCCTTTGCTCAATGGTCTACTTCTTTTTAGTGCCTGCACATTACAAATAATGTGAGATCCACACGCAGTATCAAATACCCATGAAGTAGAAGTAGATAAGTTAATCTCTATAACATAAATACCTGAAGTTGAAGCACCACTCTTCTTATCCTCCAGATATTTGGGGCGCTCCTCTTCCAAAGGGCTAATCTTATGGCAAGTGGAAGCACTCATGTAGTGCTGCTACTTTTGCCTTAGGTGTGGCCTTTGGCTTTGAAGTATCATCAGTGGCAACAACCTTGCCCTTGTTCTTCTTCTGAGGTGCCCCCTTTTTCTTGAATTGCTTGCCTTTCCTAACCATTAGAACATCCCTATGTTCAGGTTCAGCCGGCAAGCTCCTTTCAGCCTGAGTAAGCATACCATGCAGCTCTTGCAAGGTAGCCTCCCCTCCTTGCATGTAAAAATTCAACTGAAAGTTTTGAAAGTTCTCAGGCAAGGATTTGATCACAATATCAGTTGCTAGTTCTGCGGGATAAGGGAAGCCCAATTTTTCCATGATCTGAAAATGTCCAATCATATTGAACACATGCGGACCAACAGGTTTTCCTTTTCCCAACTTGCATTCCAAAGAACTTACAATGAGCTTCAAACCTCTCCACCCTCAGCGTTCTTCCAAACATAGTTTTCAATGCTGGAGGATGGAATAGGCGTCCAGGACCATCAAAACGTTTTTGAAATTCGGGTTCCATGCAAGCAAGCATCAAACATGTTACTTGCACAGAATTTGCCTCAATGGTTTGTCTTGCTCTCCTTTCACTGGAGTAGCAGTGTCTAGCAGGGGTTCAAGGGAGAGGATTATCAAGAACACTTTCCCTTCCTTCGGCTCTGAGAACGATTCTCACAACCATTTCCCATTCTAGGAAGTTATGAGCGCTAGTTTGTCCTTTTCGAGTAAATAGCTCAAATTAAAACCGGGGTGGTTGTTGTTGTTTGAACCAGACATGATAACTACAACAAAAGAATAATAAAGCAAGATTCAATCAATGTTTATCAAGAAAGTAGCAATTAAACAGATTTTAATTACTTACTACCCTTTATTCAAAATAAGAGTCCCCTATTGAATAAAGAAACACCAAGATCCCCTCCCACTACAATCAAACGGACTTTGGCCCTGCCTTCAATTTATAGTAGTTGAGGTAAGTAAACATTTTACTAATTATAACTAATTATAATTCTTGGTAGACAGGTTAACAACTCCTTGTTTACTCCTATCTCTTAGCTTCAAAACCCAAAACTTTGTCTTTTGATGATTTTGTTGAGTTAAACCAAACATTAACATGTAAGTTTCAAAAACCCACCCTACTATCCCCGGATAAAATGAGCAACACCCTGCTTTGGCAGAACCTATTACTCACTATCTAAGGTGTTATAGGTGTTGTTTGGAAAAGCAATTAAACTCAATATTACATGTTGGGGACCTAAGTTTACTATGTTGGTTAATTTAAAGTGAACACATAACATAAATAACCACACATATATAAACTTAAGCAAGCATTTAAACATCATGAATAAATGAATATAAGGATAATTAAAAGTGATCCTAGTATGGCCCCTAAACTTAGGAAAGCTATCTAATCTTCATGAATTCCTCCTTGAATCTTCATGGGTCTCCATCCTTAATTCTCCAGGGAACTTCATTCTTGATTACATAAATAATTTATAATTTAAATAATTTAAATTTAAATTACAAAAATACAAACGATACGCAGATCGTATTTAATTTACATAAAATTTAACGATGCACAGATCGTATTTTCTATCCTAGTTTTGGGCCATACTAGTCACAACATGCAAAACATAATATCAAACATATTATATTAAGCATCCAAGCATTTATAATATCATAATAAAATAACTATTAAAAATCACTTATTAACAATTAATAAGCAAATAAAACATGATATTTACAAGTTAACAATTAAAAGTAAACATGCTACTTAGTTAAACTTAAAAAAAATAACTAAAAGAATAACTTTCTATTATTTTTATTCAATTAGGACTTAAATATGGAATTAATCAAATTAATTATTAATTTGCATTATTGGAATTATAATTATGCTCAACTTAAAAAAAAAATATGAAAACGGTTTTTTTTTAATTAAACTGCTATCAAATAGCAGTAACAAAGTGAATAGAGAGTGAAAAAAACCACGCCTTCCTTAAGAACAGCCAACAAACACAACATCACCAGTTATCACCACAAATCGCCCGAAGATATCGGCCTTCCTCCCGAGATTTCGAACTTGATTCCCCACCTCAGCTAGAATCACGCTAACCGTCTGCAAAATCTTCAACAACTTGAAGATCTGCCATGGCAGCTAACCCCCACCGCTGCCGGCGTCGGACCGCACGAAAACACCAAGCTCAAAGCCAGGCAGCCGCCCAGCGCAGCACACCACCGCAGCAGCCTCTTCACCCGCGCACAACTCCGACGCAGACCACCGTGGCAAAGACCGGTGAGATGCGCCACCCACCCATGGTTGCCGAAATTCTTTTGTTTAATTTATGCAACAATTACATGAATTAAACTGAATTTTGATTGTGCTCAATTTGTTCAAAATTGGGGTTAAATTCCTGTCAAATTATGTAACAATTACATATTTCAATCTGAATTTTTATGTGCAAACTTAGGGTTCCTTTGATTTGGGCAAAGAATTTCGAATTCAACAACAAAACTAAAACAGATTTTTTAAGTTCGGTTGTTTAGATCTTTGATGAATAATCTTTATTAAACGTGAATATCTAACAAGAATTCAAAATTTAACATGAAAAATCTGAAATTTTAAAAGGAAAAACAACAGTTTTGTTTCTTCTAAAATTCAGTTCATGTATGGCATCTAGGTTAATGTTATTTAACGAATTAAAATCTGACTTTTAATGTTGTTATTTAGATTTTATGCTTTAATCTCCATTAACCATAAATCTAACTATTAAATTGTTCAACAGTAAAGTTGCCGAAAAGTTTGAGCAATTTTCAACAATTTCCAATTTAATTAATATCACCATATTAATTATGCAAATTAATCCATAAGTAAATCCCTCTCATAATTGAATGAAAATAATCAAAATAGCACATGAACATGATCATAAAATATTATGTAAGAGGCAAAACTGATACCACTGTAGGAATATATAGATGCATATAGCGGAATTTCAGGAAACAAATTTCCTAACATCTATCACAAGATCACATGCATAACATAGATATGAATCATATTATAAGGAAAATAATGTACAACCTTTGTAGCGTGTTTTCCACCGGATTGCAAGTGCTAGAGATCAAAGAACAGCAATTGATGTCCCTCTACTTAGTCCACGAGCACCAATTGAATTCCCACGTTTGCTAGAACGGAAGAGGATGAACAGATTTCACTCTCTTGCTTTTTAGGGAGGGTGGCCGGATTTCCAAAGGGAAACAGTAGGGTTTTCTCTCTCTTTTCAGTTTGAATGTTACTGTCAAATTGAACGTTCTTTTTCTCTCTGCTATTATAACCTTTTATAATAGTAGGAGAATAAAAGAAGAGAGAGACCTAACCTAATCCTACTTTCTCCTATTGGCCGGTTTCCTTATTTCAATTAGTTACTACAATGTGTGACCTCATAGGATTAGGTTAACTTAGTTGTAGGGACAATCAATATTGTTCTACTAACCAACATTTATTCTCTAGCAAGTAAATGTGATTACTAAACTAACGTAATTAATTATCTCTATAATAATTTCCTTTTATATTTAGTAATTGCCGGGATGTCTAAGGACATATTCCTTCAATTTATACACGGGAGAGGTCGTGTCGAAAACACCAACACTCTGTCGACACCCGAAAGAGCTGATAAACAGTTATGATCCTCGAGAACCCCTATATGGTAGGACACCGTGAGAAGAGATGGGTGAACTTGAGACACATCGAGTTTATTAGGAAGATTAGGAAGGTTAGTACGAAAAAAAGGGTGGCAGAGTTGGATGTTCCCTTTAGTGATCTCGACAACACTAACCATCCAAGGAGTGGAGCTAGAGCTCGAATCGACGGAGCGAAGGAGGATGACAGAGGAGGAAAAGAGGTTGTAAGAGGGTGTAGAATAGTCGCAAAAGGGTAATAGAATGGAAATGGAGGTTGAATGTCGCCAAGATTTGCAAACTGCTCGGAAATTGGTGAAGTCATTAGAGTTGTTGTCAAGGAATTTGGCTATTGATCGGAGGAGTTCCAAAGGAAGTTTTGACCAGCTAATTTTCCTACGATTACTCTGCATTTTTTCTTTAATTTCAATTATCTGATCTCACTTTGTATGAACCACTGTAAATGTTACTAACAAGCTAAACAATAACGGATCTTTTTTTCACTTTGTGGTTGAAAATGCAGAGAATTCAAGACTCATGGGTATTGGAGAAGGAGAACGGCAAACTTGGCCAATGGTGGTAATTCACCAACTAAGATAAACTTGGCCAATGGAGAGTATTTTTCATATATCCTCTATCATTATTATCTTTGTTTCTGAGTTGGATTAACTAATGTTCATCGGTATTCGCATATTCAGCGTGCTCTACTCTTCAACGAGACACAAGTAGCATCATTACTAATAGAGGGCCCGTTCTATCAGAAAAAATAAGTTTATATGAGTTTATTTAAGTTCGAATAATTCTATATAAGTCCAGATAAGGTCTAATAAGTTCAAATCAGTTCAATTGACCAAAAATAAGGTCTGATACTCTCAGAAAATAAATTCTGGTAAGTTTAGATAAGGTTTAATAAATTCAGTTAAGTTCAATAACTTCATATCAGTTCAATAAGTTCATATCAGTTCAATTCAGCAAAAATAAGGTATGACACTCTAAAAATAAGTTCTGGTAAGTTTAGATAAGGTTTAATAAGTTTAGTTAAATTCAAATAAGTTCAAATAAACAAAAATGAGTTGAATAGAATAGGCTCTTCAAATCTAGACAAACCATCAAATTTTAAAATTTCTCATCTGCAACTAATGTTATTACGAATTCGGATCCTCTAGAGTTTTAATAAAACTCTACAAGGTAGAATTGTATTTGAACCATACATTTTAAAATCAAGGGCTCATATGTGGGAAGGGAAAAATTAGGGGTGGATTTTGATGAGAAAAAATAAACGGAATTTTTGAAAGATAATATATGAGCCATTGATTTTTTATTCAATGGTTGATATTGCTCAAACTCTACCTTGTACAGTTATTTCAGAACTCTAGAGGATCCAAACACATGTTATTATAGCCTACAGGGAGTTAACCATGAAATAAGGATCTAAGGACCGGTTTGATATCGTTTGTTTCATTTTTAGTTTTTTTCTAAGACTAAAAACAAAATATATATAGAAACTAGAAATTCTAGTTTTCAGTTTTCTGTTGTTAGTTTTTAAAATTGACATGTTTAGTATAAATATGACTAATTTTAAATTCTTTATACCCCTTATATCATATGACTTTTACATTCATAAAACCAAAAATTGAAAACTGACTATAACCCCAAACGACCCATAAAGTTTGAGATTTTTTTATCATTAAAGATCTAAAGTCTCAAAACTTATCATTCACAACCTCAAGTTAGATATTAGTTATAACGGTGTTAATAAAGTTACTCTAGATCCTTAATGATTAAAAAAACATATTTTTAGTTCTTAACTACTCCCTTCGGTTTCTTTTGTTGTTCCTATTTGGAATCGGGGAAGAAACCAAGAAAATACAAACTTCATTTCCTTTTTTTTTTTTTGAAGGAAACTTCATTACCATTTTAGTTTGACTCCATTCTTCTATCTCTTTCAAAAAAAATTACAACAGTCTTATAAGCCCAATAATTAAAAAAAAAGCAACTATTTTGGACTTTATTTTTCAATCACTTACTCCTTATTAAGAACCCCAAAATAGACACCACTGAAATTTAACATGCCCCTTATATAATAAAAGGGAAAGTATACGATATAATTCCTCCATTCTTTTTTTAGTGCAACATATGTTTTTATGGTCAAACTTGTCAAAATTTGACCTTATACATATTCAAATGTAATCAATATTTAATTATCAAGTGATTTATTGTTAGAGTTACCTCAATGTTATTTTTCAAATATCATTTTTTTATAATTTTTATTTATATGTAACTAACGATATTAACGGTCAAAGTTTGCACTAATTTTCGTGAAAATGATACATAGCAATTAAAAAAGAAAAAAGTACATTTATTGTGAAACACCAGCTAATGTGGTTGATAAAGTGTTGGGTGGTGATCATATCCAACACTTCAGATTGAATCATGTTTAAATCAATGTCCTAAGTTCTCAAAATACAATACACACACTATTTTTTAATATTAAATAATTATTAATTTTTAGGCTTATAAGATTGTCATAAATCTTTTTAAAAGTTGAAGAATGGAGTAAAACTCAAATGGAATAAAAACAAAAGGAAAGAAAGTTTGTGTTTTCTTATAGTTAAGAACTTAAAGTATGATTTTTTTTATCATTAAGGATCTAGGGTAACTTTATTAATATCTTTATACCTAATATCTAACTTAAGGTCCTTAACCATAAGTTTTGAAATTTTAGGTCTTTAAAGATAAACAATTGTCAAAATTTAGGCCTTATTGTATACACCCTTGTTCCTTTTTATTTGCTCATTCGATTTGTTTCACATTTTGCATGACAGTAGCAGAATACACTAGTGGAAAAAACCTTATATGACACAAGAAAACTGATCCGATTCTCCAAAATCGAATCAGTAAATTTATTTTTTTTGCGCAATTTTTTGGTCAATAAACTGATCCGGTTTGGAGGAGAACCGAATCAGTTTTTGGTAAACTGATTCGGTTTCTTCAAACCGAATCAGTTTTGATGACCCAAAATTCTTTTAAGGCCCAAAGTTTCCCACGCACCTTGGGCCAACATCTCATTCTTTTAAGCGTCCTCCCTAGTCCCCTCTCTCTCATTTTCAACCTAACCCTAAACTTGCCTAACCCCCCTCTTTCACCTCCTGCCTTCGCCGTCTTCCCTCTCTCACCTCCTCCATCCTCGCCATTCCAACCACAGCACCGACTACAACACCAACGAGAGCAACATGAATTTCTCTCACACCTCTCTCACGAAGTTCCAGATCTACTCAGTCCTCTCTTCCTCTCTCACGCAAGAATCAGAACTGAAAAAAGTTGAATGAATTAACTGTGAGTCTACCACCAGTTTCAGTCTCCAAATTCTTCAAATAAGCAATGGCGTCAATAATTGAAGTAGGGACGGGAGAAGTGGTACCCCACCCCTGCCATTCTTGCAAAGTGAGGGTCCCATCAACTGGCCCATTTCGTGAACCGACCACCACCAACCCTCTCGTCTTTGCCTCTCAGCCTCCACCAAACGTCATTTTCTACTCTCCTCTCAGCCTCATCCTCTCTCACGAAACCGACCACCATCAACCCTCTCGTCTTTACCGTCGTTCACCCACGAAAAATTTCGAATCTCCGGTGAATATTTGAAGACGCGGTCGTCGTTCATCCATCAAAGTTGAAGGCGAAGATTTGTCGTCTCTCACCCACAAAACTTTGCTGGTGTTGGATTTGTGATTTTGTGCTTGAATTATTTTCATTTATTTATTTTTGCAATTCCTTTCGTTTATTTCTTTGCAATTAGCGTTAGATTCTTTAATTCTTTGAAATTAGGGTTTTTTCTTGTAATTTCTTAAAATAATGGTGGGTCATGATCAAAAATAGAAGTGTAAAGAGTATTCTGGGACAGATGAAAAAGGAAAGTGTAAAGAGTATTCTGGGACGGAGGGAGTATCTTGCCATTTTTTCTGTAAGTATATATGTTATATATGTTTTTATTTTTTGGCCACGTAATAATTATGCTCTGTAAATAGTTTGTTTTAGTTTTGTTTTTCGTAATTAGTTTGTTTTTCTTATCATAATAATAATCAGATTGTTATTAATTAGTTTGTTTTCATTTTCATAATAATCAAATCTGGCCTTAATGTTTGTTTTCTTACAACTCAATGTTGTTGGCTTGTTGCCACTGAACGTTGAAACGAAAGTGGAACTACATACAAAGTACTGTCAACAGTGCTTTGTATGCAGTATTTTTTTAATACCCAAAGCCACTTTACTGATCCGGTCATGTCAAGAACCGGAACAACTAATTCACTTAACTGATCCGGTTTACGACCGGATCAGTTAATTTATACAATCTACTGCGAGCCCACCTAATCCGGACCAAAACCGGATCGGTAAGTTCGGTTTTGACCGGATCGGATGGTCTTTTTTCCACTAGTGATATAAGGACATATTATGGGAAATTGGGGAATCATGGAACAACTTTTTACGAGAGCATTCATTATACATTCGAGTCTATCATGTCCATGGTACACCCAAAGCTTCTTATTTCTCATTTACGTATTTGCTCATTTGGAGCTCTCCCTATTGTTCAAGTTTTGCTAAACAATGAGTAAAAAAAGTAGCCTAGGGTGTACCAGATATAACTAGGGATGACAATTCAATCAAGATCCGACCCTATTATGCTCCGATCCGAAGGGAAAAATCAAGGCAGACTACGACAAAAAAATAACTCGAATCTAACTCTGTTTATAAAGTATGAGTTCGAGTCGGAGGAGGTTTGGAGTCGGATCCCATAAAAAATCCGACATCTGAATCCGACTCCGACTTTAAGGCAATTAATCCTTTTTTTATTTATATTAATTTATTATGTATGTATAATTGTGACTCTGACTTTGAGACAATTGTATTATATAAGATTTTTCCATTGAAGAAATGACAGTTAAAAATAATAGTGTTGCTTAGATTATTTGTACTATATAAGATTTCATTATAATTATTAAAAAAATAGTAATAATATGATTATTTGTATTATAGATGATTTTTCTATTAAAAATTAGGGCGAAAAAAAAGTCGAATCGGAGTAGGGATGTTAGTATTTTATGTCTAATCTACTTGGATTTTCGAAGTCGGATGTCAGAGTCGGAGTCAAATTTAAAATGTTACTTCTTCTTGTAGGGTCGGAGTCAGATTATCACTAGTAGAAAAATGTAAATTTGCGTCCCTGGATATGCGTCGGACATTTAAGGAGCCGACGCAGATATATCATTTGCGTCGGATAGGCGACAAATCCGACGCAAATTATAAGTTATGTGCGTCGGATTGGCTAGAGCATTCGATGCAAATGACTACTGGAAATTGGAAAATATGAGTTGCGTCGGATGGGCCACAAGATGCGATGCAAATTATGGGCCATGATTTGCGTCGGATGGGCCACTACATGCGACGCATATCATGGGCTTTCGTTTCCTTTTAATAAGCAGGCTTAGGGTTTCCTCAAGTCTTCATTTCTCCCACTCTCTCACTTTCTCACTCCAGCAGCCATTTCGTCCGCCTGGAAGAAATTCAGATTCACTCTCCTCATTTTGTCCTTCACTTCACTCAAACGCCCATCTCCGTTCGTTCTCTCAGGCGACTCCCCATCTCCGTTCGTTCTCTCCGGCGCGCCTCTCAAACTCAAAAATTCACGCCTGCGGTGGTTGTGTGGTGGTATACGGTGATGGTGCTGTTGTCTTCTCTTTGCAGACCTTCACTTCGTCGGAGATTCGCAATTTGACGCTCATATTTTGGCCGGCGAAGCTTCTATTCTCGCGAATGTCTCGGTCGTTCTTCCTTTTTCTTAAATTATGAATCCCGGGTACGTAGTAAGTTCTCAAATGTTCTTGTATATTTTACGCTCATATATTTGCCGGCGAAGTCTCGATCCTTCTTCCTTTGATTATTCTCCAATGTTCTAGATTCAGATTTACTGTTACATTTTTTTTTACATATTTCCTCAATACAATCCATGTAAGATCTTGTATATTTTTAATTTCGATTTTAGATCTGGAAACTTAGAGGTTTTTTTCTTTTTTTTTTTTTGTAAATTGTAAATTGATAATAGTGGTTTGTTCTCTGTAAAACTAGTTTGTTCTCTTTGTCTCTCTTAGTTTTCTTGATTATAGAACTTTTCGCCATTGGTTTTTTTGTTTGTGTTTGTTGAATTTGTGAATTATTTTAGTGTGAGTTGCGGTGATCTGTTTATTGTTTGCTGGTATTGCTTTGAACTTCAGATCTATCATAAAATAATTGAATATTTGTTGTGTATGTATTGTTGCTCATGAATTTATATATTTTTTTTAAAAACGACAATTTGCGTCGCATGCTGAGTTATACGCGACGCAGATGGTTGCTCATCTGCGTCTCATGTAGCTCAGGATACGACGCACATGACATATGCATATCAGGATGTTGGTGCTGGTTAGGCGCCTTGTGCGTCGGACTTCGCGTTGCATGCGACGCAAATAGATCAAAATCTGCGTCGCGTCCTTGTCCGACGCAGATCCTGACTCCCAAATTTGCTTCGAGACCTGTGCCATCAGACCGATGTCCGACGCAAATGGTGGTCGCAGGTCCGACGCAAATCAATGATTCTGTACTAGTGTATGCATAATCCGGTCCAAGTCCGACTTGTTGCCATCCCTAGATATAACAGGATATATGATAAATGTTGTACTCTTTTACTAACAAAAGTAAAAATTGAAAAAGAGGAAACTAAAAAGGACTGAGGGTATCACTAATGATACGCACTCCACCAAGTCCAATGGTTTGTGATATTTTAAAAACTAGTCAAAGTTTGTGGTGCTACGTACCCCCAAGCCATAGTTTAGGTGTGTTGAGGCCAATTTTGCCAAAACTAAATAAATGTGGAGGTAGTTGAGAAATACAGTGGAGGATTTAAAAAAAATTATAGTGTAGAGGTATGTTTGTATAGTTGTATTCAATATGTGTATATATTTTAGATATTTAACGTCATAATATGTTTTCATGGATTCTTTTTCCTAGTAATTAATAAGCATAAAAAAACTTGCTAAATAGAAAATAGTTGAATATGCTATTTAGTGTTCAATATCACATTTGGGTAAAGTTGGGGGGTTGAATTACCACAATTTTTACTTATGGGCCAAATCTCCCATTTGAGCAAATTTAAGGGATTAACTGCCACTTTCACGTTTAAACAATCAACTTTTATCTCGTGGATATGGAATTCATATAGCTCCGAAAGGAAAGACTCATTCAACAACAAAAGGACCTTCCCACGTAGACTTAGTCCCCGTTCTTTTGGATTGAGAGAAACTGAACTTAACTTAACATAAATTGAACTAAACGAACCGAAACCGAACCGAACGGGCGAGAGAAACTATTACATAGAGTAACCGAACTAAATTGCATAGAGTAACCGAATTGAATTGAACCGAACGAACGGGCGAAAATAAATATAAAAGAATAGAAACTGAACTGAACTGAACTGAGAGAATCTGAATTGCATAGAGTAACTGAACCGAATTGCATAGAGTAACCGAATTGAATTGAATTGAATTGAACCGAAGCGGGCCGAACGGGCCCGAAAACAAATATAAAAGAACAGGACCTTAATATAACGGTTTACCCGGTAAAAACTTAAGCCTGGAGTTTTATAAAGGTGAACAACCTCATCCACAAGATTTTATACCAATGTCTTTTCCTGAAAAGATTTGCTAGGAGAGATGAATAGATTATATATTATCAAGAATATAAATATTGCAAGTAATATACTAATATGCAACTTAAGATAATGATAATCATTGTTCCTAAAAAAATGATAATCATTGCGAAAAGGAAAAACGGGTTTTTCATCAGGTTCCCCTGACTCCTGAGGTCTTACAAAATGCATGAGATACCTCTTCAATTTCAAAAATTCATCAGGTTCCTCTTCGATTTGGATATAATGTACCAGATACCCTCAATAACTTAGTGGTTTTGATTTTTTTTTTTAACTTAAGTGACCTAAAATCAGTTGACCCATATCCTAATTTCCCTAATATTTCACATTATACCCAACAAAGTCGTTTAAAAGCAGGAAAAATTGCCTAAGAGGTACTTGCACCACTATTAAAATTATTTTGACCGCAAGAAAAAAGAAATTTATTTCATTATGAAATGATATTTTTGGAATAGTATGAGTTAATAGGCGAATTAGGTTGAAGTTTAAGTGATCTCAAGTCATCTAAGTTTTTTTTTAACAAGAAAACATGCTTTTATTAATACTCCATATTTGCAATATCAGTTGCTACATATTGCTCAAGAACATTAGGATACTCTTCAATCCAAACATGCAAGCCACATTTAAGGGCTCGTTCAGTAACAATGTGGTTTTCACTTTTTTGGTTTTTTGTATTTATAAGTCATATGAGATATGTCCAATAATGGATAAAAAATTAGTCAAACTTATTAGAAACATGATGATTTTGAAAATTGACAACTCAAAAGTGAAAACTATTTTTTCTAAATTTATGTTTTTTGTTTTTAGTTTTCAAAAAAAAAGTGAAGATGTCTAAATTTTTGAAACCACAAGAGTACCTTATTATGAATTTCGTAAGACCATACTTTCATTTCATTTCCCTCCTTTTGGCCGAAGTTCTGAACAAATCAAATTATCATTTTTCTACTCATTTTCGCAAAAATTAACAAAAAATAACCGCAAAACCAGCAACTTGTGTGCCGCAAAATAACCATACCTGGTGAAAGATCCGGAAAAAAAGGTACTACACAAATCCTAACTCACAAAACATTTGTTAAGAGAGTTCAACCCTAACCTCCCTTCATCTCATTGTTTCTTGTCGCTAGCTTCTCTTGGAAGCTCCAAACCCAATTTTTCTACTTATCCCACATCAACACAGTTCACTATATCATCAGGGGCTGAGAAGGAAAACGACAGTGTTACACAAAAATGAACCGTTGTGAACCTAGCCGGAAATACTCATGGTCTGACCTTCCACCAGATCTTCTCTTAACCATCGCTGATTATCTAAAGTATGACTCAAACCTTCCGAAGTTTCGTGTCATCTGTAAAAACTGGCGATCCGCTGTTCCACCTCCTAATTATTCCTTGCATCCGCTCACACCATGCCAAATTTCCTTCGGTAGTAATCGTCGGCCTCCTCACTTCGCTGATTCTGCCGGTCCTTTTCTCCTCGTTTCCACCGCTGTTTACCTTCTACGCCCGCGCAGTAACTCCCACGGTAACTCCGGTTGGTTGATCACTGTCGAAGAGTCCAAGTTCGGTAAGTTACGCCTTTTTAACCCACTCACAAAGGTTCCAGTTCATAATCTCCCAGAGAACTTCCCTAAATTTATCTCTGGCTTTAGTGCGTTAAAACTTAGCGAAGGGTTTAATTTACGATTATGTGATGATACCGCCCCTGTATTTCGACAAGAGATTAACCCATTAAATAAAAATAAAGTTCTATTGTGGCAGGGTCCTGAATATCTTAAAGGATCTCCACAACTTGAGGGTTATTTTCTAGTGGTGTTGTATGATATAGGAAAGCTTGAATGGTTTCGCCTATCTAAAAATAAAACATGGGTAAGGGTACCCAAGTTTGCAGCGGGTATCGAAGGCATAATTGATGATATAGTAACTTGGAAAAGCATGGTGTATGCCATAAACCGTAGAGGAGATCTTTTTAGAATTGGTTACGAGTCGATTGAAGTGAGTGATGTTGTTGTTGAATCGGGCTCACGAGGTTGTAGACGGAAACGCTTGTTGTTAGATTCCGGTGGTGGATTATACTTGGTTGTGACTAATCAATATTGTGATCAGTTTAAGATTTATAGGCTGAATTCAGTATATGCTGTATGGGGAGAGGATTGTGAGTTTAGGGGATAAAATTTTGTTTGTGGGTATTGATACTTGTTTCATTGCTAACTCACAAGATCTTCCTGGGGTTCAAGGGAATTGCATTGTTTTTGCTAAGAATTGTTTCCCGTGTTACTCTCCGTGGAGTTATGATGATAGAAGTATCTTTTTCCAAGAAGCTAATGGATACATTGAAGTTGCTATGTACAATTACGGGGGAGGGTAAAAATGTTGGGATGAATTCGGCATTTCTTAATGTTTCTGCTGTATTATGGCCACCTCCGCAATGGATCAGGTAATATACCTCCATAGCTCATAGGTAAATTATGGAAATTGCATAATAGAAAACATATTTCATATTATCGAACATAGTCATACGAGATTGTCCTCAACATTTACTTAGAGGTATCGATTTTTTATTAGTTTTAGGAAAAATTATCAGAAACCTATTAAAGACACTTTTTTTAAAAAACTACCTTATATCACGATTATTTTACAAAACTACCTATAAGTGGAAAAACTTTAAAAAAACACTACCAAATTCAGAATTTACTAACCATGGTTAACTACTCCCTCCAATTATCCCTCTAATATAAGTTTACGAAAATACCCCCTTAAATTACCCCAACCACCCTCTTTGTTAATTTCCCTCACAGGAGCGTTAAACTCGTCCCTTCAACCAGTGAAATCCCAATTCATTCAATGATTTCAACCAGCGAATGCCCAATATCACTAGTCTCCCTCTGTTCTGTGATGGAAACTCATTGATTTTTTTTCACTTTCTCACTACCAGTCGTCTCTCTTCTCTCAATCAAGTAATTAGGGTTCTTATTTTCAGAATTTTTTTTGAACAACTTATTTTCAGAATTGGGTATGTGATTTTGAGGCAAATTTGGGGCAAATTTCACAATTGAATTAGGGTTACGTGATTTGCTAGCATAATTGCACCAAATTTGCCTCTTTTGTGCTTGAAAATGAAATCTTTATTGCTGCAAAATTAAATCTAATGCTTCTTTCATTGTTTATGGATTTCAAGGATGTCAGGCTCCTCCTATAAATCCGCCCATGAGGTACCTTGCGTGTGTCGATGTGGGGTTCCTGTAGCTCGCAAACAATCTTGGACGTCTAGGAATCCTGGAAGACGCTTTGTGGCTTGCAAGTTTTACAATCCTGCCACTCGGTCCAGTAGGTGTGAAATATTAGCTTGGGTTGATGTTGAAAAACCCGTGGAATGGCAGAGACTTGTGACTAATCAATTGGTGCTTGATAAGAAATTGATGGAGAGACAACTAGAGCACTTGAAGCTTCAAATATGCAGCTTAGTCAAAGACAATGAGAAGTTGAAGAAGAAGTGTGAAAAAGCATTGACCCAAAGCAAGGAGAAAGTGAACCTTGCACTTTCAATTGTGATTGGGGTGTTCATGGCTGCTTTGTTTGTGGTTTTCTCATCACTGTTTTAAGGTCCACTTATTAAGCTTAGGAGGGATGTATTAGTTAATTAGTCGGCTTTGCTACATATGCTTAAATTGAATACTTTTTTTTGTGATAATGTGATTGTCAATTAATCATACATATTGTGTTTGGTAATGAATGAAATGAATGAAAAATGACTTATTTTGGTACTACTCTTGTCATATATGAAGCTATTGTTTACAATTAGTAGAAAACAACAAAAGACAATAACATGACATTACTCTGTCATTACAAAAGGCAACATAGACAATCCTGTAACTATTTTAACTATTTAAATGCATAACAATCAACCCTTGTTGCTGTATAAACACAGTCATTACAAAAGGCAACATAGGCTGCTAAATTATCAAGTTTGCAATCATTGTTTGCTTAAATTGCTTGCTAAATGAACATTGTCATAACATTAAAAAATAAGTCATACTTGCACTGTTAGCATTCTTAAACAACTGAAAACATCAATTAAAAACACTAAGATCCCTAAGAACAAATCAACATGAAGATCATCAAGTGGTCAGCCATCAATGTCTTCCAACTTCTTCTTTTTGGGGTTAACTTGCAACTTTGCCCTATGGTTTGGTGCTTGACTTGATTGGCTTGGTTGAACATTGCTTGTAGTAGCACTGTTAGTAGGTTTGAACTTGGGGGTAGCTACCCTTCTTTGTACATTGTGACTTGTGGATGCTTCTTATTAAAAACCCCAAAGTAGTTCTTTCACAAAAAAAAAAAAAAAAAACCCAAAGTAGACACCATTGAAATTTAACATCCCCCTTATATATTAAAAGGGAAAATATAGGATATAATTCCTCCATTCTTGTAACTGATACATTAGGTGTTCCTCATGAGCGGAGAATCACCTAATGTCTTTTTCCATTCCTTTATAAAAAAATAAAAAAATTCCTCCATTCTTTTTTAAGTGCAACATGGAATCAAAAAAAAAGAAAGGAAGTTTGTATTTTCTTATAGTTAAGAACTTCAAGTACTTCCTCTGTTCCAAATTAAATGCAACAGTTTCTAAAAACTGTAATTCAAATTAAATGCAATATTTTACTTCTTTCAATTCTTGGTAAAAAATTTGAGTGTGAAATTACGAATATACTCTTATTAAAACTAATTAAGCCTTATTAACTTAGTTACATGCACTTACTTAATCTGTGGTCCCACTTTCTCTCTCCTTATTAACTTAGTCACATGCCCTTACTTTTTCTTAATCTCACCCTAATAAATTTTGCCTAGGAGAATGTGCCATCCAAATTATTGCATTTAATTTGGAAAGGAGGAAGTATATAAATTTTTTTTTGTCATTAAGGACCTAGAGTAACTTTATTATCACCTTTATACCTAATATCTAACTTGAGATTCTTAACCATAATTTTTGAAATTTTAGGTCTTTAAAGAAAAAAAATTCTCAAACTTTAGGTCCTTATTGTATATATACACCCTTATTTCTTCTTATTTGCTCCTTCGGTTTGTTTCACACTTTGCGTGACAATAGCAGAATATAAAGACATATTATCGGAAATTGGGGAAACATGGAACAACTTTTTACGAGAGCATTAATTGTACACTCGGGTTTACCATGTGCATGGTACACCCAAAACTTTTATTTTCTCATTTGTTTTTTTTTGAAATAGAAATTTCATTAATCAAAGTCAAACGGCATCTACAATAGATGTTAAACAAACCAAAATACAATCAAACAAGGCTAAATCAAACTTGTCTTCAAATAAACTACAATGAGCCTTATCAAGCAATACAGTGCAACCCTCTTGAAATTGCTGTACCAAGCAGCTAAGGATGAGAAAGCCTATCATTATGACGTAGTTGAGGAAGAGCAATCGTGATCGAGCCCTGTAACCCGCATCTGGAATGCCAATACCATCAAGATGAGGCTTGAACTTCAACCAATGAAACACCACAGACAAACACAAACTAGATACAACATACAAAAACAAACTAACACACCTTATACAGGGGACTAAAACCACCACACAGGTGGGACTTATTGAAACAACCCAAAAACCAACCAAAAGCCGATACCAATTGCTAGCGTGTCCACACGAAACTACCCCTGCATTCCAACTTTGCCGACGTGGGAAGGAACCACGCCAGACTAACACGAAAAGGGAAGGGGAAAGGGAGGCACTATTACAGAATTCACGATTTGCGTCTGATTATTTGCGTCGCATGAGAGAGAAACTGACGCAAATGATGTATGTGCGTCGGATCCTACAGAACATCCGACGCAAATAGCCTAGAAAAATTATACAGGCCTGTATTGAGTCGCACGTATACCTGGAAACGACGCAAATGGGGACGTTATGTGCGTCGCATTAAGATTCTATGTGACGCAAATAAGTCCGCAAAATGCACATCTTAATCTGCGTTGGACCATAGACTCATCCGACGCAGATGACGTCTAGTATTTTTTGTATCCTGCCCAGCCAAGTAATTTTATTAATTAGTCATCTGCGTCGGACCATAGACCCATCCGACGCAGATGACGCTTTGTTATTTTTGTATCCTTCCCAGCCAAGTAATTTTATTAATTAGTCATCTGCGTCGGACCATAGACCCATCCGACGCAGATGACGCTTTGTAATTTTAATTTGTATTGCTCTGGGATTAAACGAGTCATCTGCGTCGGATCCGACATCCCGTCTGACGCAGATGACTCTTATTTAGTTTTTAATTTTTCGTATCCCGCCCAGTTGGGCCAATTCGCACAAACACTCGCACTTCTCTCTCTCTCATGCGAATTCCCACAAACTCTCTCACTCTTGCTGCTGAACGTCGCTCCCCCGTCGCGCCGCCGCTGCTCCGGCATCTCCTCTCGCCGGCGACGCCTGTCCGGTGAACTCCTCTTTCTCTCACTCACTCTCTCTCTCTTGCACTCCTCTTTCTCTCACTCACTCACTCTCACTCACCGCTGCTGAACGTCGCTCCCCCGTCGCGCCGCCGCTGCTCGCCGCACCGCCTCCTCGCCTCTCTCCGTCGCGCCGCAGCCTGCTTTCTGTCTCCCCGTCTCCGGCAATGTAAGTCTTTTTTTATTTTTTTCAATTTTCTGTCTCAATTTATGTCTTTTTTTTTTTTACCAATTTCTGTCTTTTTTTTTGGAATTTTTTTCTTATTTTTGCTAGATCTTAATCAAGGAGTTTGTGATTGTATTAGTAGAGTGATTGTAGTTCGTAGTTTAAGATTGAATTTTAAGATTGAATTTAGGATGTTTGTAGTTTGTAGTTTGTAGTTTAAGATTGAATTTTAAGATTATATTTAGGATGTTTGTAGTTTGTAGTGCTCATGAATTTGTATAGTTTGTAGTGCTCTAAAATACTTCCTTTCTACTATATAATTATATTCACAAGTCATTCTTGTTTTTTACCATTGATCTTAATAATTCTACTTTAATCTTAATGTTGTTTCTTAATCTCTAATTTGTTAATGTCTTAATATTAGATAGTTGATATTTATGAGTTATGACTTAATCACTATTTAATTTGTGGGTTGGTTAATGCCCTAATGCAGTTGCCACATTCCCTCTTCTACTTGTCGGCTGGTGCTCCAAGCTCACCTCGTTGTACTTGTCTTCGCTGCTCCTTGAGAGCAGAGGTATATATATTATTGCTTTTGCTTTATGTTTATTTGTTTTATTTGTCCCTATAATGTTGAATTATGTGATTGGGAAAGTATATGAGAATTGTTTGGTTATGTGATTGGGAAAGCATATGTTGAATTATGACTTAACTTATATGGACATACCTTAATGCGGTGGGGAGGGAAATCTAAGGAATGGATTGGTTTTTGCTGTTTAATTGCAATGTGTGCGTCATTGGCTTAGATACCCGTTCGAGGCTTACTCATTAGGAGTAAGTCTTGAATAGTCCCCGGTTTGGGATTGTCTTTGAGTTTCTTATCTCACTTAGGATGTGAATGAATGTTTGGTTTTCGATTCTAAGAAAGATCTAGCTCATTTCCCTAAGCGTTCTCTGGGTACATATGTTGATAGTTTACCTACTATCTTCATCGTGTGCTTGGAGAACTGTAGGGAAGTGCTGTCGGATTTTTCTTAGAATTGAAAACCAAATGTTCATTCACTAGTGAGATGAGAAACTCAAAGATGGGTTAGGTTGGAGTGATAAGGACCCAAATGTTCATGACTGCATTTGATAGGACACTTTGAATGATGTGATCGATTGTGTTCTTGTTTGGTGTCTCTAGTGTATAAATATGGATCGAAACTGGATGTATGGTAATCGAATTTCGGCGACATTTCTACAAGGGGTTGATGAATTTATCAGAGTTGCGTTAGAACATCAATTGCAGAATGGGTCAAAGTTAGTCTTGTATCCTTGTTGTGATTGCAATAACTCTAGGGGGTATCGTGATGTGGATCAAATTAAGGATCATTTGATTCGTCGTGGGTTTAAGAGCAACTATACTAGGTGGACATGGCATGGAGAGTTTTATGATCCAGGTATGATCTCCACTAGCTTGTGTGATGATTTGCATGTTGATCACATTGATGATGAGGTTGAGGTTGAGGTTGAGGTTGATATCGAAAAAGGAGAGAATGATAATGAGAATGATAGGGTAGTTGATGAGAATGATAGGGTAGATGAGATGTTGCACAATTTGGAGGATGAATGAACCGATCGTCCCCATATGTATGATAGTATTCTAAGTGCAGCGGACAAACCTATGTATCCGGGGTGTAAGAATTTCAGTAAACTTTCTGGCATCCTCACATTGTTCAATATGAAATCGAAGTATAGTTGACGAGATAAAAGTCTAAGTGAGTTGTTCACTTTTTACAAGAATTGCTACCCGAATGGAATGAAATTCCCAACTCTACCTATGAGGCAAATAAATTGTTGTGTCCATTAGGTATGGAGTATGAGAAGATACATGCATGTCCAAATGATTGTGTGCTGTATCGAAATGAGTACAAGGATTTGGGTGAGTGTCCAAGGTGTGGAGAGTCTCGGTACAAGATAAAAGAGGATGATGAGGGAGTGAGAAAGAAAGAAACTCCGGCGAGGGATCTTTGGTATCTTCCAATCATTCCGAGATTTAGGCGTTTATTTTCGGATGAAAATAATGCTAAATTATTAAGGTGGCATGCGGACAAGAGGAAGAAAGATGGGATGCTTAGACATCCGGCCGATTCTCCGCAATGGAGAAATATCGACCGAAAGTTCGCGAGTTTTGGTAAAGAACCTCAAAATCTTAGGCTTGGACTTTGTACGGATGGGATGAACCCTTTTGGCACACTAGGTACCCAACATGTAGCACTTGGCCGGGTTCTACCGACCATTTATAATCTCGCCCCCCGGTTATGTATGAAGCGTAAAGGTGGAGATCCAATCTGGTTGAACAAAGACTCGATCGAGTTTACTCTTTGATTGGCCTCGAAACCACGTATAGCGCCCATTCGAAGCAATTATCTCAATAAGGCCAAGTTTTTGGATGAATTCATGAAAATCTGTCGATCCTTGAATTGAGAAGGATTGGCTTCCCTTCTCATGGGGGCTTAATATTTCATTGAAATCGCCAGATATGAAGCATGGGAGGGGGTTTTTAGAGCAAAATTCAGCAACTTCAAGCCACACAGTGGCCCTCGAATCCACCGAGCATGGGTTATACAGATTGATCAGAGAACATTTGAAATCTTGTGAGATGATAGTACCACATACACCAATATAGTGTCTTGCTATATGACTTGATGATAGATGAAATTAAGTGGAGTCCCATAACGAGATCAATCCCCCTGAGTTCCCCACTGAGGGGCTGAGCAGCCATGCGACATCGGGATCACCCCAAATTGATTTAAGGGTTTTATCTTGTATGGATTCGAATTTCGCCTCTTGCACATGAACAAATGCAGGCTGTAGAGATGAAATAAATTTGCGGATTGAGCCACGTTTGAGCCTTGACCCAAGTCCCCTTACATTCCCGGATAGTACAATCATGGATAGTTTGGTATAGGCAATGGAAATTATTCTATCAGACAGCGGCCCGTCAAAATTGAAACCCAACTCCTTTGCAAGTCTGATGGTATCCTCTGCCGTTATTGAGATGGGAGACTGGGTGGGACTTGGCTTAAGGAAGGGGGAGAAGGATTCTGATCATTACTAGGATTCTGATCATTCACGATTTGCGTCTGATTATTTGCGTCGCACGAGAGAGAAACTGACGCAAATGATGTATGTGCGTCGAATCCTACAGAACATCCGACGCAAATAGACTTGCAAAATTATACAGGCCTATTTTGCGTCGCACGTTTAGCTACAAACGACGCAAATGGGGACGCTATGTGCGTCGCATTAAGATTCCATGTGACGCAAATAAGTCCGCAAAATGCACATCTTAATCTGCGTCGGACCATAGACTCATCCGACGCAGATGACGTCTAGTATTTTTTATATCTTGCCCAGCCAAGTAATTTTATTAATTAGTCATCTGCGTCGGACCATAGACCCATCCGACGCAGATGACGCTTTGTAATTTTTGTATCCTGCCCAGCCAAGTAATTTTATTAATTAGTCATCTGCGTCGGACCATAGACCCATCCGACGCAAATGACGCTTTGTAATTTTAATTTGTATTGCTCTGGGATTAAACGAGTCATCTGCGTCGGATCCGACATCCCGTCCGACGCAGATGACTCTTATTTAGTTTTTAATTTTTCGTATCCCGCCCAGTTGGGCCAATTCGCACAAACACTCGCACTTCTCTCTCTCTCATGCGAATTCCCACAAACTCTCTCACTCTTGCTGCTGAACGTCGCTCCCCCGTCGCGCCGTCGCTGCTCCGGCATCTCCTCTCGCCGGCGACGCCTGTCCGGTGAACTCCTCTTTCTCTCACTCACACTCTCTCTCTCTCTTGCACTCCTCTTTCTCTCACTCACTCACTCTCACTCACCGCTGCTGAACGTCGCTCCCCCGTCGCGCCGCCGCTGCTCGCCGTCGCGCCGCCTGTTCTCTCCGTCGCGCCACCGCTGCTTTCCGTCTCCCCGTCTCCGGCAATGAAAGTTTTTTTTTTTATTTTTTTCAATTTTCTGTCTCAATTTATGTCTTTTTTTTTTTTTACCAATTTCTGTCTTTTTTTTTGGAATTTTTTTCTTATTTTTGCTAGATCTTAATCAAGGAGTTTGTGATTGTATTAGTAGAGTGATTGTAGTTCGTAGTTTAAGATTGAATTTTAAGATTGAATTTAGGATGTTTGTAGTTTGTAGTTTGTAGTTTAAGATTGAATTTTAAGATTATATGTAGGATGTTTGTAGTTTGTAGTGCTCATGAATTTATATAGTTTGTAGTGCTTTAAAATACTTCCTTTCTACTATATAATTATATTCACAAGTCATTCTTGTTTTTTACCATTGATCTTAATAATTCTACTTTAATCTTAATGTTGTTTCTTAATCTCTAATTTGTTAATGTCTTAATATTAGATAGTTGATGTTTATGAGTTATGACTTAATCACTATTTAATTTGTGGGTTGGTTAATGCCCTAATGCAGTTGCCACATTCCATCTTCTACTTGTCGGCTGGTGCTCCAAGCTCACCTCGTTGTGCTTGTCTTCGCTGCTCCTTGAGAGCAGAAGTATATATATTATAGCTTTTGCTTTATGTTTATTTGTTTTATTTGTCCCTATAATGTTGAATTATGTGATTGGGAAAGTATATGTGAATTGTTTGGTTATGTGATTGGGAAAGCATATGTTGAATTATGACCAAACTTATATGGACATACCTTAATGCGGTGGGGAGGGAAATCTAAGGAATGGATTGGTTTTTACTGTTTAATTGCAATGTGTGCGTCATTGGCCTAGATACCCGTTCGAGGCTTACTCATTAGGAGTAAGTCTTGAATAGTCCCCGGTTTGGGACTGTCTTTGAGTTTCTTATCTCACTTAGGATATGAATGAATGTTTGGTTTTCGATTCTAAGAAAGATCTAGCTCATTTCCCTAAGCGTTCTCTGGGTACATATGTTGATAGTTTACCTACTATCTTCATCGTGTACTTGGAGAACTGTAGGGAAGTGCTGTCGGATTTTTCTTAGAATTGAAAACCAAATGTTCATTCACTAGTGAGATGAGAAACTCAAAGATGGGTTAGGTTGGAGTGATAAGGACCCAAATGTTCATGACTGCATTTGATAAGACACTTTGAATGATGTGATCGATTGTGTTCTTGTTTGGTGTCTCTAGTGTATAAATATGGATCGAAACTGGATGTATGGTAATCGGATTTCGGCGACATTTCTACAAGGGGTTGATGAATTTATCAGAGTTGCGTTAGAACTTCAATTGCAGAATGGGACAAAGTTAGTCTTGTGTCCTTGTTGTGATTGCAATAACTCTAGGGGGTATCGAGATGTGGATCAAATTAAGGATCATTTGATTCGTCGTGGGTTTAAGAGCAACTATACTAGGTGGACATGGCATGGAGAGTTTTATGATCCAGGTATGAGCTCCACTAGCTTGTGTGATGATTTGCATGTTGATCACATTGATGATGAGGTTGAGGTTGAGGTTGAGGTTGATATCGAAAAAGGAGAGAATGATAATGAGAATGATAGGGTAGTTGATGAGAATGATAGGGTAGATGAGATGTTGCACAATTTGGAGGATGAATGAACCGATCGTCCCCATATGTATGATAGTATTCTATGTGCAGCGGACAAACCTATGTATCTGGGGTGTAAGAATTTCAGTAAACTTTCTGGCATCCTCACATTGTTCAATATGAAATCGAAGTATAGTTGGACAGATAAAAGTCTAAGTGAGTTGTTCACTTTTTTACAAGAATTGCTACCTGAAGGGAATGAAATTCCCAACTCTACCTATGAGGCAAATAAATTGTTGTGTCCATTAGGTATGGAGTATGAGAAGATACATGCATGTCCAAATGATTATGTGCTGTATCGAAATGAGTACAAGGATTTGGGTGAGTGTCCAAGGTGTGGAGAGTCTCGGTACAAGATAAAAGAGGATGATGAGGGAGTGAGAAAGAAAGAAACTCCGACGAGGGATCTTTGGTATCTTCCAATCATTCCGAGATTTAGGCGTTTATTTTCGGATGAAAATAATGCTAAATTATTAAGGTGGCATGCGGACAAGAGGAAGAAAGATGGGATGCTTAGACATCCGGCCGATTCTCCGCAATGGAGAAATATCGACCGAAAGTTCGCAGGTTTTGGTAAAGAACCTCAAAATCTTAGGCTTGGACTTTGTACAGATGGGATGAACCCTTTTGGCACACTAGGTACCCAACATGTAGCACTTGGCCGGTTCTACTGACCATTTATAATCTGCCCCCCTGGTTATGTATGAAGCGTAAAGGTGGAGATCCAATCTGGTTGAACAAAGACTCGATCGAGTTTACTCTTTGATTGGCCTCGAAACCACGTATAGCGCCCATTCGAAGCAATTATCTCAATAAGGCCAAGTTTTTGGATGAATTCATGAAAATCTGTCGATCCTTGAATTGAGAAGGATTGGCTTCCCTTCTCATGGGGGCTTAATATTTCATTGAAATCGCCAGATATGAAGCATGGGAGGGGGTTTTTAGAGCAAAATTCAGCAACTTCAAGCCACACAGTGGCCCTCGAATCCACCGAGCATGGGTTATACAGATTGATCAGAGAACATTTGAAATCTTGTGAGATGACAGTACCACATACACCAATATAGTGTCTTGCTATATGACTTGATGATAGATGAAAGTAAGTGGAGTCCCATAACGAGATCAATCCCCCTGAGTTCCCCACTGAGGGGCTGAGCAGCCATGCGACATCGGGATCACCCCAAATTGATTTAAGGGTTTTATCTTGTATGGATTCGAATTTCGTCTCTTGCACATGAACAAATGCAGGCTGTAGAGATGAAATAAATTTGCGGATTGAGCCACGTTTGAGCCTTGACCCAAGTCCCCTTACATTCCCGGATAGTACAATCATAGATAGTTTGGTATAGGCAATGGAAATTATTCTATCAGACAGCGGCCCGTCAAAATTGAAACCCAACTCCTTTGCAAGTCTGATGGTATCCTCTGCCGTTATTGAGATGGGAGACTGGGGTGGGACTTGGCTTAAGGAAGGGGGAGAAGGATTCTGATCATTCACGATTTGCGTCTGATTATTTACGTCGCACGAGAGAGAAACTGACGCAAATGATGTATGTACGTCGAATCCTACAGAACATCCGACGCAAATAGACTTGCAAAATTATACAGGCCTATTTTGCGTCGCACGTATACCTGCAAACGACGCAAATGGGGACGCTATGTGCGTCGTATTAAGATTCCATGTGACGCAAATAAGTCCGCAAAAAGCACATCTTAATCTGCGTCGGACCATAGACTCATCCGACGCAGATGACGTCTAGTATTTTTTGTATCTTGCCCAGCCAAGTAATTTTATTAATTAGTCATCTGCGTCGGACCATAGACCCATCCGACGCAGATGACGCTTTGTAATTTTTGTATCCTGCCCAGCCAAGTAATTTTATTAATTAGTCATCTGCGTCGGACCATAGACCCATCCGACGCAAATGACGCTTTGTAATTTTAATTTGTATTGCTCTGGGATTAAACGAGTCATCTGCGTCGGATCCGACATCCCGTCCGACGCAGATGACTCTTATTTAGTTTTTAATTTTTCGTATCCCGCCCAGTTGGGCCAATTCGCACAAACACTCGCACTTCTCTCTCTCTCATGCGAATTCCCACAAACTCTCTCACTCTTGCTGCTGAACGTCGCTCCCCCGTCGCGCCGTCGCTGCTCCGGCATCTCCTCTCGCCGGCGACGCCTGTCCGGTGAACTCCTCTTTCTCTCACTCACACACTCTCTATCTCTCTTGCACTCCTCTTTCTCTCACTCACTCACTCTCACTCACCGCTGCTGAACGTCGCTCCCCCGTCGCGCCGCCGCTGCTCGCCGTCGCGTCGCCTCTGCTTTCCGTCTCCCCGTCTCCGGCAATGAAAGTTTTTTTTTTTTTTTTTTTTCAATTTTCTGTCTCAATTTATGTCTTTTTTTTTTACCAATTTCTGTCTTTTTTTTTGGAATTTTTTTCTTATTTTTGCTAGATCTTAATCAAGGAGTTTGTGATTGTATTAGTAGAGTGATTGTAGTTCGTAGTTTAAGATTGAATTTTAAGATTGAATTTAGGATGTTTGTAGTTTGTAGTTTGTAGTTTAAGATTGAATTTTAAGATTATATGTAGGATGTTTGTAGTTTGTAGTGCTCATGAATTTATATAGTTTGTAGTGCTTTAAAATACTTCCTTTCTACTATATAATTATATTCACAAGTCATTCTTGTTTTTTACCATTGATCTTAATAATTCTACTTTAATCTTAATGTTGTTTCTTAATCTCTAATTTGTTAATGTCTTAATATTAGATAGTTGATGTTTATGAGTTATGACTTAATCACTATTTAATTTGTGGGTTGGTTAATGCCCTAATGCAGTTGCCACATTCCATCTTCTACTTGTCGGCTGGTGCTCCAAGCTCACCTCGTTGTGCTTGTCTTCGCTGCTCCTTGAGAGCAAAAGTATATATATTATAGCTTTTGCTTTATGTTTATTTGTTTTATTTGTCCCTATAATGTTGAATTTTGTGATTGGGAAAGTATATGTGAATTATTTGGTTATGTGATTAGGAAAGT
Organism: Beta corolliflora; assembly: GCA_947648045.1. Classification (NCBI taxonomy): domain Eukaryota; kingdom Viridiplantae; phylum Streptophyta; class Magnoliopsida; order Caryophyllales; family Amaranthaceae; genus Beta; species Beta corolliflora. The sequence continues at coordinate 203,784 of CANSZD010003137.1, read as the reverse complement.
ATATGTTGAATTATGACCAAACTTATATGGACATACCTTAATGCGGTGGGGAGGGAAATCTAAGGAATGGATTGGTTTTTACTGTTTAATTGCAATGTGTGCGTCATTGGCCTAGATACCCGTTCGATGCTTACTCATTAGGAGTAAGTCTTGAATAGTCCCCGGTTTGGGACTGTCTTTGAGTTTCTTATCTCACTTAGGATGTGAATGAATGTTTGGTTTTCGATTCTAAGAAAGATCTAGCTCATTTCCTAAGCGTTCTCTGGTACATATGTTGATAGTTTACCTACTATCTTCATCGTGTACTTGGAGAACCGTAGGGAAGTCTTTGTCGGATTTTTCTTAGAATTGAAAACCAAATGTTCATTCACTAGTGAGATGAGAAACTCAAGGATGGGTTAGGTTGGAGTGATAAGGACCCAAATGTTCATGACTGCATTTGATAAGACACTTTGAATGATGTGATCGATTGTGTTCTTGTTTGGTGTCTCTAGTGTATAAATATGGATCGAAACTGGATGTATGGTAATCGGATTTCGGCGACATTTCTACAAGGGGTTGATGAATTTATCAGAGTTGCGTTAGAACTTCAATTGCAGAATGGGTCAAAGTTAGTCTTGTGTCCTTGTTGTGATTGCAATAACTCTAGGGGGTATCGAGATGTGGATCAAATTAAGGATCATTTGATTCGTCGTGGGTTTAAGAGCAACTATACTAGGTGGACATGGCATGGAGAGTTTTATGATCCAGGTATGAGCTCCACTAGCTTGTGTGATGATTTGCATGTTGATCACATTGATGATAAGGTTGAGGTTGAGGTTGAGGTTGAGGTTGATATCGAAAAAGGAGAGAATGATAATGAGAATGATAGGGTAGTTGATGAGAATGATAGGGTAGATGAGATGTTGCACAATTTGGAGGATGAATGAACCGATCGTCCCCATATGTATGATAGTATTCTAAGTGCAGCGGACAAACCTATGTATCCGGGGTGTAAGAATTTCAGTAAACTTTCTGGCATCCTCACATTGTTCAATATGAAATTGAAGTATAGTTGGACAGATAAAAGTCTAAGTGAGTTGTTCACTTTTTTACAAGAATTGCTACCTGAAGGGAATTAATGAAATTCCCAACTCTACCTATGAGGCAAATAAATTGTTGTGTCCATTAGGTATGGAGTATGAGAAGATACATGCATGTCCAAATGATTGTGTGCTGTATCGAAATGAGTACAAGGATTTGGGTGAGTGTCCAAGGTGTGGAGAGTCTCGGTACAAGATAAAAGAGGATGATGAGGGAGTGAGAAAGAAAGAAACTCCGGCGAGGGTTCTTTGGTATCTTCCAATCATTCCGAGATTTAGGCGTTTATTTTCGGATGAAAATAATGCTAAATTATTAAGGTGGCATGCGGACAAGAGGAAGAAAGATGGGATGCTTAGACATCCGGCCGATTCTCCGCAATGGAGAAATATCGACCGAAAGTTCGCAGGTTTTGGTAAAGAACCTCGAAATCTTAGGCTTGGACTTTGTACAGATGGGATGAACCCTTTTGGCACACTAGGTACCCAACATATAGCACTTGGCCGGTTCTACTGACCATTTATAATCTGCCCCCCTGGTTATGTATGAAGCGTAAATTTATTCTGCTATCGCTTCTTATTTCAGGTCCTAAGCAACCCGAAAACGACATAGATGCGTATCTTGAACCACTCCTTCAAGATCTGAAATTATTGTGGGATGAAGGTGTTTCGATGTTCGATGCGTATACGAAAACTTACTTCACATTACGTGCCATGATATTTTACACGATTAATGATTTCCCGGCTTACGGGAATTTATCAGGGTATACGGTTAAAGGAGCAAAGGCATGCCCTATTTGTGATGAGTATATGATTGATGAGCGGTTACATCATTGTGGGAAGAATGTATACCTCCATTATCGTACATGGCTTCCTTTAGATCATCCATTTCGTAAGAAGAAAAAGTTGTTCAACGGAAAAGTGGAGATGAGAGAAGCCCCTGTACCCTTGGGTGGTAAACAGGTTTCTAATCGGGTAAAAGATATTGAAACAGTGTTTGGCAAGCCCTTCAAAAGTGTCTCAAAGAACTTATACAAGAAAAGATCTAAGTTCTGGAATCTCCCATATTGGAAATTCTTAGAAGTCATACATTGTCTTGATCTAATGCACATTGAGAAAGATGTTTGTGATGCCATTGTCGGAACATTGTTGAATATGCCCGGGAAGACAAAGGATGGAGTTAAAGCTCGGAAAGACATGGCTGAAATGGGAAGACCAGAACTAGCACCTCAGGAGCGGGGACAACGCTATTATTTGCCACCAGCTTGCTACACTTTGTCTAAGAAGGAGAAAACGAGTTTTTGTGAGTCTCTGCATAGGTTAAAGGTCCCTGCTGGATACTCGTCAAATTTTCGAAACCTTGTCTCACTGAAGGACTTGAAACTCGTTGGTTTGAAATCTCATGATTGTCATATCTTGATGCAGCATTTATTACCTGTTGCAATATGAGGAATTTTGCCTTCCCAAGTGAGATACACGATTACAAAGTTGTGTTTCTTCTTCAGAACTATATCTAGTAAGGTGATTGATCCTAACACTCTAGATAAGTTGCAAGCTGATGTAATAGAGACGATGTGTCGATTTGAAATGTATTTAGCTTCCCACCATCGTTCTTTGACATCATGCCTCATTTGATAATTCATCTTGTCCGTGAAATTAAACTTTGTGGGCCTGTTTGTATGAGGTATATGTGGCCTTTCGAAAGGCATATGGGTACTCTCAAGGGAAAAGTGATGAATCCAGCCAGACTAGAAGCAAGTATTGTCCAAAGAACAGTTGCGGATGAAGTATCTAAATATGTAAGTCAGTATTTAGCACGTGCACAAGCAATTGGATTGCCAAAATCTATACATGAAGGAAGGCTTGCTGGTTGTGGTACCATTGGGAGAAAAAGATTGTGTCTTGATGGAGAGTTGAAAAGAAAAGCAGAATTTTTGGTGTTAGAAAATCTAAAACAAGTTCATCCTTACTTAGATGAGCACAAGAAGATGCTTCGTGTTCAGTATCCATTGAAGAATGAACGTGAGTTGATGATTGAGCAGAATCGGTCGTTCGTTGATTGGTTTAAAGAACGAGTTATGAACCAACTATCTGACCCAAAAAATGATGTATCAGATACGTTGAGATGGTTGGCATATGGGTCAAAGATGCAAGTTCTTTCCTATGAAGGGTATGACATCAATGGTTATTCATTTTACACTAAACGACAAGATGACAAATCCACAATGCAAAACAGTGGTGTTACGTTGGGGGCTTTGTCATCAGAATATAAAAGTAGAAGCGATAGAACCATTGTTGAGAGAATGAAGTCTTACTACGGGTTCATTGAAGATATATTAGAACTTGACTATGTTGACTTCAAGATTCCGCTCTTTCAATACAAGTGGTTTGATATTCGTCGTGGTGTAAAGAAGGATGAACATGACTTTTTTACATTAGTCAATTTCAAGGTTAGGGCATCATGAAGATTCTTTGATATTGGCATCACAAGCAAAACAAGTATTCTACATGGTTGACCCCGTCGATTCAAAATGGTCTGTTGTCATTGAAGGAAAAAGGAGAATACTTGGAATTGATGATGTACATGATGAAGAGGAATACGATAAGCAATTCAATGAAGTCATTGCTTCGTCAGTAGTCATTCCAAGTACATTAGGGGAAGATCTTGACACGAATTACATTCGTCGAGACCATAATGAGGGATTTTACGTTGTCAAAGAAAAAACTGATTAATAGGTAACTAATGTAATATTATTGCAACTACTATTGTTTATATTCTTCAATTATATATTTTATGCTTCGTTAAAATAATTTTGTATTATTTCATTGATGAATCTAACATGACTTTATGCTTTATGGTTTCAGGTGTAGTGATGGAAGATCACATAATGCATGATGTATCCGATGATGATCGGCAGCCACGTTCTGAGACCGAGATAACTGATGGAGGTAGTAGGAAGAAAAGAGTGAGCAAGCCTAGAGGTCCTACAAAAGTAATACGTTCCAAACCCGGGTCCAAAGAGTACTTCAGTGGCCGGGATGATTGGATGCGTCCGATTGGGGATCATGTTGGTGCGTACAAGACACATTGCGGCGAAATCAGTAGAAGCAAAGTGTCTATCTTGTACGATAGTTGGGATGATGTTCCACAAGGCTTAAAAAATAGTTTATGGGAAGATGCTAAAGTAAGTAAACCTATGTATTTTTAAAATCCATTCTTTTAATTTAATTTGAATCATGTTTATTATACTAATCGTGTATTATTGGTTCATTTTATATATTGAAGAAAGAGTTTGGAATACAAGAGGATGAGATGAAGAAACGAGATGTGTTGACTACTTGTGATAAGCGGTGGAGAGATTTCAAGTCAAGATTAGTGAGTCGATGGATCACAAAAACGAGGTTGGGGCCTAACAATGATATGCAACCGTACGTGCTCTATCCTTTCATCACGAAAGAGATTTGGGACGAATTTGTGAAAAGTGTAGCTCTAAGGAGTTTAAGGTATATAATATGTACGTTACAATTACATAATATGTTATAATCAAATTTTTTTTTTGTGAATATTAACTAGTTACTTGTTTTCATATTAGGCTAAAAGTGAAAGAGCAAGAAAGTCTCAGGCTGCCAACATTCATCCTTATTTTTTGGGTCAAAAGTCATATGCAGAGATGATTCCCGTTTGGAAAGACAAAGGGTATATCCCTAAATCCTCTACAGCATCATCTGTTGACTCATCCATATCATCAATTATTTCCTCCTTGTCGGATCGAACTTTGCCATGGCTTCTCGCTAGATTGAAAAAAGATAAGGAAGGAAATCTATTCTTCCCTAATGAAGAAACACAAAAGATAAAAGAGTCCATTGTAAGAATTCTTCAAATTTTATGATATTTTCTTGTCTAATTACTCGTATTCTAGAATTCTACTAATCATATGATATTTTTGAATTTGATGCAGGATGATTGGAAAAGGAAAGAAAAGGAAGGAGAGTTTGTTCCAGGTCGGATGGATGATGTTCTATCCCGTGCTCTACAGAGGAAAGACCGTCCTAGGCGTGTGTTAACAGCTGGGCGTAGCATTGGGATTACATCGGTTTGGGGAGATCCTGATCGGAGTAGTACTGCTCGAAATGGTAGGGGCATGGATGATGAGGAGATGAAGGAGTTCGAGGCTAGAGTGAGCCAAAGAGTTAGAGAACAGACGATGGAAGAGATGAACTCGAAGATAGATGCAATAGTTCAAGAAAAGTTGAAGGCTTTTGCAGCGCAATTAGGTCTTCAAGCACCAAATCAAACAAGTATCCTCACACTCCAGTTGATCCTAGTAGCTGTCACTCGGGGGGCAATGATCCATTTGTGAACTTGCAGGTATATAGTTATTTTATATCTTCTACGATTATGATATTATGTTTCTAAAACACTTAATTAATGACATTGTGTTCTCATTGGATGTTAAGAGTCCGGTTCCATGTCGTTTGGCAATAGCGGATAACTCGGGACCGATCATTGTAGCTGAGGGTACCGTACATCCGCAAACGGAGTCATCGTCACATCCTACGGCCGTGAAAGTGAGTGTTGATGATTTTTTTTCGGACTACGCAGAAGCTTTAGTTCCACTACCTACTCCATACATCATGAAACTCAAGCCGAGGGTTCATTCATAGAATGGCCGAAAAAGTTGGTATTTTTAGTCTCAGATAATCAGGTAACTTATGTTTAATATTTTGATTTATATACTAAGAAATGTAAATATATATACTAAGAAATCTTGATTTATATATGCTAAGTAATCTTTATTTTGTATACTAAGTAATCTTGATTTATATATGAAATAATCTATATACATATATAATATGAATTAAAAAGAAGTCAAATTGAATTAGGAACATATACCTAAAGAAGGTGCGACGAAGAAGAAGAAGAAAAAAAAAATAGTTGGTAGTGATCCTTGCACCGATGAGTCTGCACATAGGCACGTAGATCCTTTTATTGACTTGGCACTGGATGATATGGATGATAATATCAAGGAGATGCACCGAATATTTTGCGACAAACCCTCAGATGAGCCTTTTCATATGCAAGTTCCGAAGGGTACCGTCTTCGACTTTGATAGAGATCATATGATCATTCTCTCGCGACAAGATGTTTTCAACTTCTCACGGGAGCATGGATTAATGTATCCATTTTGCAAGTATTTATGATGTGAGATTTCTCAAACTCTAAACTAATTAACATTGCTATTTATTTTTATTGTTTCTCCTAACTATAAGTGTTTGGATCTTTGGTACTTGGCAGAGCAGTCTGAGGAGCATGGAGAGAATAATATTGGTTTCACGTGTCCAAGTATGATTTCAGCGACCATGATACGCAATCACTTAGATGCCGTGATCAACTACATGACAAGTTCAATGAAAGTGAATCAATATATGCGTTACATCCTATGTCCGTATATTGAAAAGTATGTTAGTTAAACTAATCTTTACTTTGTTTTATATTTATGAACTTGTGGTTATATATATAAAACATCACATTTTGCTTGATGCCTTAGGGATCATTGGATTCTTCTTGTCATTTGTCTATCTAAGAGAACGGTATATATATTTGATTCGATCAAGAGAGATAGATCCTTAGCTATCAAGATACCGTTGAATACGTAAGTTCATAGTTGTTATACATGTTAATAAGTTTACATGCATTTTATGATATTTTAAATAATTTATAAATGTTTATAGTAATTAATTGTTACAAAATCTCTATACTTAGTGCATTTACAAAATACACGCGGCTTGAAGGATCAAATAAAGGAACTAAATTGTCTTGGACATATATTCGGGAAAAACTCTTATGGTTTTGTATTTGATACTTTATAATTCTATTTAGGATTTTTTTTTCGATTCTAATATATATCTTAAATTTGGTGTAGTGTGCTAACAATCGGGAGGAGTGGAATGCGGCTATTTCGTGATGAGATACATGTTTCTAATCATCCGCTTTTACTATGAATCAGAGAATTTGTATGAGGTATATGTATGTTGTAAATTCATTATTTATACTTATAGAATTTTAAAGTATATTAACTAGTTTAATATATTTCTAGGCTTTTCCGTCAAGTCTTGAGCCATACTCCATATATGAGATCAACGACCTCAAAGAACTTTTTGCGTAATACTTTGTACGGGTCGTTAACGAAGCAGACTAAGTTTGATGGTTAGTGTATGTATTTGTAGGTTAGAATAATATTTTGTTACTTGAACCTTGTTGGTTGATTGATTGCAACATTGGTTGCTTGAACCTTGTTGGTTGATTGATTGCAACATTGGTTGCTTGATTGAAATGTACTGAAACAGGTTTTGGTTATATATATGCAAAATTTTCCCAACGATTTCTTGGGTTGTCCAAATTACAAAGGAGACTCTGCCGAATTTTCTGCTCATAATTATTAACATAATGTTTGTTTAGTTTTGAAAAAAAAAAATAGCTGAAAAAAAATAAAAAAATATACATATCTACGTCGCATGTAGTGCTATATGCGACGCAAATGGTGCTTCATCTGCGTCGCATATAGCACTACATGCGACGCAGATGGTATGTGTGCGGCGACGAGCGAGCCAGAGCCCAAGCACCATCACGTCGCATATGGCACTACATGCGACGCGGATGAAGCACCATTTGCGTCGCATGTAGTGCCATATGCGACGCAGATGGTGCTTCCTGGACTGCTGTGGGTGCTGTGGATGCAGTGCTATATGCGACGCATGTTTGTTGTGTCCGACGCAAATATTCGATTAACTGCGTCGTGTGTTATCCGACGCAGATGGCTGTCTTCCCATCTGCGACGAGACCTGTGCCGTCGGACCAAGGTCCGACGCAAATGGGGGTCCCAAGTCCGACGCAAATTGTCATTTCTCTACTAGTGAGGCCCGACTCACAACTAAGGGAAGGGGATGGGAAGCCCAAAACTCTAAACGAAACCGGGAGGGGAAAGGGGAAGGGGAGCCCAAAACTGACGACAAACAGGGGAGGGGGAGGGGAAGGGGGAAACCCAACAGACTACAAGGGGAGGGGGAGAAGGAGGCCCGAAACACAACTAGGGGAGGGGAAAAGGGAAGCCTGACACACCACCAGGGAAGGGGGAGGGGAAGCCTGGCACAGGGGAGGCGGAGGGAAGCCCAACCGTCGATCAAAGGGGAAGAGGTTAACGGTACCACGTGCGGAAACAACCAACCGATCGGCAAACAAAGCAGGAAAAGGGCGATGAGGGCTCGACGACCACCGTAGGAGCGCCGAGGCGGCTCCAGGGGCCGGCGAACCCTAGGGCTTGGCGGCGCTAAAATGGAGAGAACTGAAATCGCACAGAGAGTTTTTTAAGAGAGAGAAAAAGAGGGGTATACACTATGATATAACTCTCATTTGCATATTTGGTTATTTAATTTGAGCTCTCACTATTGTTTAAATTTTTTGCTAAACAATGAGCAAAAAAGTAGCCTTGGGTGTACAAGCCTACAAGGTACACCCACGTGTATGATAAAAGTTTTACTTTTTACGAACAAAAGTAAAATTGAAAATGAGGAAACTGAAAAGGAATTGAGGATATCATTAACAATACGCGCTACACCAAGTCCCATGGTTCGTAATATTTTAACTACTAGTTAAAGTTTGTGGTGCTATGTATCTCCAAGTCATAATTTGGGTGTGTTGAGACCAATTTTGACAAAAATAAATGTGGAGGTAGTTGAAGAATACATTGGACGATTTAAAAATATTTATAGTGTAGGTATGTTTGTATAGTTGTATTCAATATGTGTAGATATTTTAGATATTTAAAATCAGAAAATGATTTACGGATTCTTTTTCCTAGTAAGAAGAATAAAAAATACTTGCTAAATAGAAAATAGTTTAATATCCTATTATTTAGTGTGCAATATCACATTTGGGTAAAGTTGTGGGGGGTGAATTACAACAATTGTTACTTGATGAGCCAAATATCACATTTGAGCAAACTTAAGGGGTTAACTACCACTTTCATGCTTAAACAATCAACTTTTTTAATTTTTGGAGGGGTAAACAACAACTTTTATCTCGTACGTGGATATGAAATTTTTTACAGCTTCGGAAGGAAAGATTCATTCAACAACAAAAGGACCTTCCCACATAGACTTAATTTACCGGTTTATCCGGAAAAACTTAAGCTTGGAGTTTTATAAAGCCAAACAACCTCATTCAAAAGATGTTAGGAAAATTTCATTTGGTACCATTGTAATTTGAACTTTTCTATTTGGTATCAAAATTAATTTTTGGATTATACATGGTACCAATATAGCTTGGACTTATTCTCTACTGTAACATTCCATTAAATAAAACTTTAGTTTTGGGTTAAATAAGGTTATAGTTCAGCTAAGGTTTGAGAGTCATTTTGGCTCTTATGGGTCAAAATTGAAGTCGATATTGAAGAAAAATGACTAGAATCTCGTTTTATGTGTCAGGAAATGCTTACTGTATTTTGACCAAATTGGACCTTAAATTTGGTCGTTAAGGACAAAAATGATTCCCAAAACCTTAAATACGCAAAATTAGACAAACCCCTAACCCTATTTAACCCCCAAAATAATGTTTTCTTTAACATATACTATAGAGAATAAGACCAAACTACAGTAGTACCATATAGAATAAAAAAAATTGGGTACCAAATGGAAAAGCCCAAAGTACAGTGGTACCAAGTAGAATTTTCCAAGATTTTATACCAATGTCTTTTCCTGAAAAGATTTGCTAGGAGAGATAAAGAGATAATATATTATCAAGAATATCAATATTGCAAGTAATCTCTATTATATAAGGGAAAGGGGTGGAAGATGGTGTCCCCTTTTGAAAATACTAAATTACCCTTAGTGATCTAATGGAATAAAAAAATTAACAAAAAAAAATTTAAGAACCATTTCTTATTTAAACTTGCCATTCTAAACAAGTTAAAAATGATATATGCATCAAATATTTCAATCAAAAAATTAAATGGACAAAATATCTTTACCTTTTTTTATAAGAGAAGATGTTATACATGACGTCCACTTGAAAAGTCTGAAACACTCACTACCTTTGATATTCCTAATTCAGCCAAACCAACTCATTATGTCTATTTTTTTTGTTCAAAATTCATTTACAAAAAATTAGTTTTAAAAATCACTTACAACCTTTGTTAGTTTTTCACATTAGCGAATTAATATATCTAAATTCATCTAACTATTAATCTTTCACATTTTAAGTGTAATCATAAATATAGAATAACAAGTTTTGAAATTAACGCACGCATCGCGTGCATATAAGGCTAGTATACTAATATGAAACTTAAGATAATGATAATCATTGTTCCTCAAAAAAATGATAATCATTGCAAGCAAAAAGAAAATTGGATTTTTCACCAGGTTCCCCTACGGTTTTACAAAATGCATGAGGTACCTCTTCAATTTCAAAAATTCATTAGATACCTCTTCGATTTGGATATAATGTACCAAATACCCTCAATAACTTAGTGGTGTTGATTTTCTTAACTTACATGACCCGAAATCAGTTGACCCGTATTCTAATTCCCTTAATATTTCACATTATGCCCAACAAAGTCTTTTAAAAGCAGGAAAAATTGTCTAAGAGGTACTTGGACCACTATTATAACTATTTTAACCTCAGAAAAAAAGCGATTCATATTACTATGAAATGACATTTTTGGAATAGTGTAGGTTAATAGGTGAATTAGGTCGAGGTTTAAGTTGTTACAAGTCATTTACGTTAATAGAATCAACACTAGTAAATTATTGAGATTTGAGGATGTATGAATTTATGAAACGACAAGGGTACCTCATGAATTTCGTAAGATCCGAAAAAAATACTAAACAAACTCTAACTCACAAAACATTTGTTAAGAGAAGTCAACCCTAGTCTCCATACATCTCTCTATTTCTCGTCGCTAGCTTCTCTTGGAAGCTCCAAACACAAATCTCTCAACTTGTCTGCTACATCATCACAGTTCACCAAATCAACGGCTATAGAAGTAAACAACAGTGTTACACAAAAATGAACCGTCGTGAACTTCGTCGGAAATCCTCATGGTCTGACCTTCCACCAGATCTTCTCTTAACCATCGCTGATTATCTAAAGTCTGACTCAAACCTTCCGAAGTTTCGTGTCATCTGTAAGAACTGGCGATGCGCTGTTCCACCTCCTAATCTTTCGTTGCATCCGCTCACACCATGCCAACTTTCCTTCGGTAATCGTCGGCCTCGTTTTGCTGATTCTGTCGGTCCCTTTCTCGTCGTTTCCACCGCTGTTTACCTTCTACGACCGCGCAGTAACTCCCACGGTAACTCCGGTTGGTTAGTAGCCGTCGAACAGTCTAAGTTCGGTAAATTAAGTCTTTTTCACCCTCTCACGAAGGTTCCAGTTGAAAATCTCCCAGAGAATTTCCCTAAATATATCTCTGACTTTGGTGCGTTAAAACTTAGCGAAGGGTTTAATCTAAGATTATGTGATGGTACCACCCCTGTATTTCGACAACAGACTAACCCATTTAATGTGAATAAAGTGCTATTGTGGTGGCGTCCTCGATTTACCGAAGAATCTCCACAACTTGAGGGTTATTTTCTAGTGGTGTTGTATGATGTAGGAAAGCTTGAATTGTTTCGCCTACATGCAGGTAAAACATGGGTGAGGGCACACGAGTTCACAGCGGATATCGAAGGCTCAATTGATGATATAGTAACTTGGAAAGGCATGGTCTATGCCATAAACCGTAGAGGAAATCTGTATAGAATTGATTACGAGTCGACTGAAGTGAATGATGTTGTTGTTGACTCAGACTCACGAGGTTATAGACGGAAACGCTTGTTGTTAGATTCCGGTGGTGGATTATACTTGGTTGTGACTAATCAATATTGTGATCAGTTTAAGATTTATAGGCTGAATTCAGTATATGCTGCATGGGAGAAGGTTGTGAGTTTAGGGGATAAGATTTTGTTTGTGAGTATTGATACTTGTTTCTTTGCTAACTCACAAGATTTCCCTGGCTTTCAAGGGAATTGCATTGTTTATGCTAAGAATTGTTTCCCTAGTTACTCTCGGTCGGCGAGGTATGTTGATAGAAGTATCTTCTTCCAAGAAGCTAAAGGATACATTGAAGTTGCTATGTACAATTACGGGGAGGGTAAAAATGTTGGGATAATTTCGACATTTCTGAAATTTTCTGCTGTATTATGGCCACCTCCGCAATGGATCAGGTAATTAGTATACCTCCATAGCTCATAGCCTCATAGGTAAATTATGGAAATTGCATATCAGAGAACATAGATTATCTCAATATTTACTTAGAAGTACCAACTTTTTATTAATTTTATCATGGAATAATTAAAAAGATAGGTCAAAGATGTGTTTGCAGACTGTATAAGAAGCAAATGGAAATCCTATTTGTGGCAGAGGAAGTATATCCTAAGTAATTGTTTCATTTGTACAGCTGTTAGTTTAATTATCTTTGTATCATCCATGTGTCTCGTCTTGCAATGTTGACTTGTTTTGCGGATATAGGTCATTTAGGGACATACCATAATATTTCTACAAATTACAAAATTGACTGCCAAATTTTTGATATCATTATCCCTTTACCTGTTAAGGGATACAACTGATTATGGGGAGAAAGAGGCGCAAACTGTTTCTAGTGACCCATATACTAGTATTCAAGTTGGGAGTTGCAACAAAATAATCTCTTCTCTACCAGTTCAAGCCAACGGAAATATTGAAGAGCATTCATCCAAAGTTAATGGTCAGAAGCTTGTACATAAACAAGGTAATAATAATAATTTGTATTGTTTCTAGTGACCCAGATGATTAATGCAGATAATTATTGGGAAAATGATGCAATTAACATTATTCATGAATCATGATTGCAGGTACTTAGCTTTCCGAGTGTCAAATTCGGTTTGAAGAAAGGAAGTTCAACAATGCGGCAAACACAATGGGGAAGTATGCGTGTTATATGGATCGGAATGTATTTCAACTTTTGTATAATGCTCCTCTTTGGGCATTTAGCAGCTATGAAGCTGAGAGCAGTAGAAACAGTGGCCATCTTATGGTCCGCAATAACAATCTAAGTACTCAGTTGGAATAGGATGTAATTGAAGTGTACTTATTTTATGCCCTTTTTATCCAGGAAACAAAAACATTGAATGCTTTTGAATTTTTTTTTTCTTTCATGGTTTTTAAATTGGACCTCCAAGTGATGCTTATTTTTCCATTTTATTGCACACACCCAAACCAAATCTACAACAAAGAGAGGAGGACAAACGGTGCTTAATAATATTATTACCTTTTTTAGTTCTAAAATAAGTCCGACATTTTGACTTGGCATGCTCTTTAAGAGAGACAACGTTGACGAAATCTTGTGAATATAGTATAAGTAAAAGATTACCAAAAGAGGGAAAATTAAATAAATCATGTTGCATTTGTTTTGAAGCAACAAAAAAAGAATATGTTGCACTTAATTTAGGACGAAAAAAGTATAATTGAACTTTTTTTGTATTTGATCATCCTGATTTTTAGTGTCCATATCAGATACTCGAAGGAAAATCACTAGGGCCTGATGCTACGCTTGCTATTACTTCAGGCCCCGTTCTTTTGAACTTATTTTGACTGAAATTCAATTCAATTAAATTAAATTAAATTAAATT